>PYAF01004995.1:4898753-4918633 GCA_007407185.1 Glycine tomentella | reverse complement strand
CTTAATTTTTTAGATTAAATTAAAAATTGAAAATATTTTTTATAAAAAATATGTTAAAGCAAGTTTTTTCACCATTTTCTTTTTACTAATTTTGGATCGGTTTTGATATTAGTCATTTTTTTAATTAACAGATCGATCAGTAGATTGGTTTTCAATCAAACTAACCAGCCTATTTTTTAAAACTACTATGATATAGTGTAACGGTCTAACAATAAAGTGATATAATTTATTTGCATTATAAATTTACAATAACATGGAATATTCTAACAGATTCATTCAACAAGACATACCTACCACAACTAATATTTCATTATCTATAAAAAAAAAACTAATATATCATTATCAACATTATCTAAAACTTAAATCACATTAATCATTTCAATTTTTGGCAAACAAAATCTCATAAATAATTGGTGTTTCGTGAAACTTCATATGTATAGCGATATCAAAAGAAACCTGCTGCGAGAAAAATGAGGATAAACCTATGATCATTCAGTATTAGAGACAATTAACACGGAGCGTTAAATGTTGTTAATTGGCAACGTTATTTTCTATTCGCGAATAGTTTTCACATGGCATGCTATATATGTTGGCAAGTTCGGTTATCGTAGAATTAAAGTCATTATGATTATTACACTTTTACAAAGCCAAATCTCCGGACCAAACTAGGAAAGAGGGATTATTGATTGTGTGTTTGAATTATTATCTGCCTTTATTGTTGATAACAAATATAAGGCCAATATTTAAAAGATACACATGTGGTAATATGTATTTTGTAATCATTTACGACAATGATAATTAATTATAGCCACATATAATACGTGGGAGGAGGAGGGGGTATCTTACTCTTTTTTTTTTATCGCGTGGATGATGATGGATTTTGATTAATCTTTATCTGGCTCCAAAAAGTTGAAACATGAGTTTCAAAAATGTTTTTTTTACCGGCCATATTCGATAATAATTTCCACTAAGTGCATGTGGACCTCAATTTTAAATCTTAAATTTCTAGTTGCATTAAATACTAAAAAAAATAATATTCTTAATAGTCTAGCTTATCCAACTTGAGTAAAACTGTATTCCTTAAAAATACAAGAGGACTATACTAAAATATTAGGCATCTACTCTAATTACTTAAGTTGAGTCAATAATGTACTGCATTTCCAAAAATTTGAATTCAAAATCTTTAATCAAGTTAAAACAGTTTATTTAATTTCCTTTTTTTTACCGGTTAAAAATTTATTATTTTGTAAGAACTCGGTGCCGTATAATTTGGAAGACATGTTTTTTTTTTTTTTTTCACTGAAATTTGGAAGACATGTTAGCACTTGCAATTGGTAAAACATTCAAGGAAAAAAAATCCCATTAACATTTTCATTAGAATATCTGTTATCACTTTCAAATTATAAAATGGAATTGCGTTTCTAAAATTACATAAAGTTTATAAAACAACATATATACGCTAGACTATGCAAAAAAAATATATATTAGGTTTTCACTGTTTTTAAACAGTATGTTTATTATCACCAAGAAAAAAAATTCACATATCTAGTTTAAATATTTTTAAAATCTCAAGGCATGTCAATATAAACTACTCTTCTATTAAATTTCCGCTGAGTTTATTTCACACTAAAACCGCTTTATGTTCAATATTTATTACCGTCTTTATTAACTAATAAACATAATGGCTTTTTCGTCTAAAAAAAACATAACGGCTTTTCTTTATAACAATGAGGTTGGAACCTATAATTTTATGCAATTTGTTCAAAATTTTCACTAGTAAAACCCAATTTTTTTATGATGAGTGATGACATTTTTTAGGAATATCTCTCAAACAATGTAAATATAAGCTTGATTTTAGTTTCTCAATGCTTAATTATTTATTGAAATATCTGACAAGTGTATATTGTAGACATGTTGAAGGTATTTTTTTATCACATTTAAATATCATCAGTCATGCAAAAATCGTTAGAATTTCATATGTTAAATATATAAATTCATCTTAGTGTGAATGAGAAGTTTAAGAGAAAAAGTATGTTATTTATAATAATTCTTACAACAATTTATACAATATCATTTTACGTGTATGTTTCTCTCTATCATATTATTTATTATATTTCAAAATTTTCTCACTCCTCTCACTTTTTTTCTTTTCTCACTTTTCAATTATATTTATCTATAATTAACAAAGTTTTCAAAATTAGAGTTGTTTAGTGGAAGAATAAAAAATTTGCTTATGAGGCAAAGGTCAGGAAATATGTACCTACCAGCACTCTTTTTTGGGGAGAAGAGTGAGTGATGAAATTAGAATTAGTTTTATACCTATGAGGGTTTTACTTATATACCTAAATTTGGGAGAGAAATGAAGTTAGTTAAGCAGTTATGATCATGTGATCATCTTGACTTGCCTTAAGAGTCACTTGTGTCATGCATGCTCTCTATTTTTGCCAATAAGTCATGTTGAACACAAAAGATAGATTTCAATGCGAGATCAAACAAAAATATGGTCCAAAATAAGATTAAACTAAACAATTCAACTGGTTAAACTAAAAAATAATCAAGTAAATAGTTCAAAAACCAAAAAAAGTTAGTGGAACAAAACACCAATCAGCTCAATAAATAATTGACCAAAACTAACCAAGTTGAGTAAGAATAAAGAACAAATGTGGTTTGAAAAATTATTTTTTTATTTATGATTTTTTACTCTAATGTATTTTTTAAGTAAAGATTTATATTCTATAAAAAAAAAAAAGCAAAGGTTTATATTATGTTAAATACTCGAAGAATTTTTTTTGTCATGTACAGTTATTCTTTCTAGCTCGAGCAAAATTGTTTCTAATTATAAATACATGTAGTCTAGATATAAAATAAAAGATTTAATTATTCATTTAATCCTTATAGTTACATAAACTTTACCTTTTAATTTTTATACTTAAAAATCATCTATTTTAATCAATATACATATTTTTTTATAGTTTCTATACGTACCATTTTTATCCTTTTTATTCCCTACTACCTAAATCTAAATCCATAGGGACTCAAATGGATTAAAAGTATTATGCACAAGAACTAAGACGAATTATTTTTAAGTATATGAATTAAAAAGTAAAATTTATACAACTATAGGAATCAAATAAGTAATTAAACCTAAGAAAAGGTTTATGTATTTTTTTTTAGCTGATTTAGACTAAGATGATTTATTGTCCCGTTTATTCTTAATTATTTATAAAAAGTTTTACTCTCAACATTTTTTTGGTTTGATGCGTTTCCTAATTATTTTATAAGTTCAATTTTATGATATTGTCTCTCTTCAAAAAATAAATATTGATATACTGACCTGTCGTTGTAAAAATATTTACCATGTCAATAAATTAGAAATCATTTTAAATATAATTTTTAAAGTAGTTATCATAAAATTAATTATTTTAATTACTATAAATGTCGATTCATAATTAGAAAATAGTATCCACTGATAAAAAAAAGAAGAAAGTAGTATAAAGTTTTACAATGTGTAATTAAACTCTTATGTTATGTTTGCAAGACTATAGCGTGAACAGGCACTCGATTAGCTTAAGTTTTACTCAACACTAACTAATCAATAATTCGTCTAAAAGAAAAAAACGGAAATGTAAATATATACTCGAATGAATAAAAAAAAATAAACATGAAAGACACTAAATTAATTATAATTATTTGCTTGATTATCTGAGTACATCACAGCATAATTTGCAAAACTTCAACCATTATTTATATAACAAAATACTGTCCTTGCAATGCTTAAAAATTATCAATACAACGTCTTGTTCCCACGCCCCCTCCCCTTCTCTTTCTTCTCTTTTTAAAGCCGAATAAGACATTACAACTTCTAATACTTGTAAACTAAAGTCTATTGTTAACAACCACATGCTTTATTATTAAAAAAAACACATGCTTTAGGTGAGATTGTGTCATCGACCCTCCTGAAAATTGTCATATTTATCATTAGCATTGTTCCCCCCTTTTCTCTATGCAGCTTTTTAATATTATCAATTGCAAGGCATTACATATTTATGTTTTAACTAATTTATTGTGTAACAATTTTAAAAGATCTCTTTAATATATGCCTTTTAACTCACAAGTCATTTATCCAAGTAAAATTAGACTCAATTTCTTGAAAAAATATCTCATGTTTGAGTTGTTAATGAAAAAAATATGATTAAAAAATACTTTATTAAAAGTATTAGTTATTAACAAAATCAGTAAATATTTTACATCAATCACATAATTACCAATATATATATATATATATATATATATATATATATCTTAACACACTCTATTTAAAATTTATTAAAAATTAAAAAATATAAACAAGACTCATTAAATAAAAAGTGAGACACAAAAATTTTGTGAAATATGCTTCAATTAATAGTGAAAAGTGAATTATAAAGTGTCTTGCAATCATTTCTCACAATTTTACAAGGTATAACAAAGGAATAAGATGAAATGTTTTTTTGGTGTGTTGGGAAAACTAACTTCTGAAACTCTATAAGCTAAGTTGCAAGATTATGAACTGGTTGATTGAATTAAAAATATTTGATAAAATTAACTAATAAATTAGTTAATAAATGTGAAATTAAAAAAAGGCATATTTAGTAATTTATATTTGGTAAAATTAACTAATAACTAGCTTGATAAATTTAAATTTAAATTATAAGGGAATGACAAATATTTAATGGTTTTATATTATAAGGGGTGGTATAGCTGCAAGGAACGTTGTGGTGACAACTGTGCGAGTTTGAGAACATAAAATGTGGAAGATAGGACGTGGCGTCATTAAGAATAACATTAAGGGCAAAATGGTTTCTAGAATAAAAAAGGTTAGAAAAAAACTTACTAAAATAAATTTATACACTAAACAAGCTTAATTGGTCAAATCGATTAATAAGCTATTAGAGTGGCTAGATGAATTGGTAGTGAGGTTTAAAAAAATGGATAAATTCAACCATATTAAATTAATATATTAAATTCAGCCATATTTTTTAGGATTAGGAAATTGTTCCATCCAATTTTTTGATTTTATTTTGCTTGAGTGTATTATTATTATTGTCATTATCGATAATAATAATAGTAATGAAATAACAATGATAATGATAATAATGAAAAGAATGACAATAAAAATAAATAATAATTATAATAGACAAAGAAGTCAATGATACAAAATATATATATCTTATCATTCATAATTGAATTTTAAAAGAATAAAGAATAATGATTAAGAATAACTCTAAAGACTTAAGATTCATGAATTCTTTCTTTCTCCTCTCTCAAAAGAATAAAGAATAATGATTGAGAATAACTCTAAAGACTTAAGATTCATGAATTCTTTCTTTCTCCTCTCTCAATAAAAAGAAAGATCAAATTATATTACAATAAATTATATCACTACAATAAAATGCAAAAATAACATCTAAAGAATATCATCAATCCTAACACCATTGCAAAGTTGATGCAAACATTTTTTTATGTATAAAATCATTTCAAAAACAAAAACTTAATGTCAGCCAACATTGATGCTAATTACCATTGTTGCTGCATTGGCAAAGAGCGATATTTGATATAATGTTGATCAATTGACGTCACCTGATATTTAATACAGTCGGGTGATTAATTTAAAATTAATTTTTTAATTGTATGTTAACATTGATTTGGTCAAAGATAACACATAATTAATGTATTTGTCTCAGAGTCACTACATCAAATTAGTCAATATAAACAAATGATACATTTTAAATCATTTTCTTCATTTTTTTTCTCTTTCTTCCTTCTCCCTCGTTCCTCTTTCCTCACTTGCTTTGCCGGTTTGTGCATTTTCTTGTTTAACCTCCATATTTTTGGTTTGTGATCCTCTTCCTTATTTACATCCGGGTTAGCCATACATTCAGTACTAATGTCAACAATTTCAAGATCCTTATCAATACCATGTTCATAATATATGTGATTGGCCATACATAAACTTCAAAGTATTTTGAATTAATTTTTTCCATACTTCAAAATTTTATTTTTCAGTAAATATTTGTTTAAAACAACTATAATTGTGTTGTTTTTTACGCAAATAATTGTGTTCTTCTTTACTCTCCATTTTGAATATATTACACTATTAATTTGAAGTGTGTTTTTCAAATATATATACAAAAAAGTGAAAATAAAAATGATTATACACGAATGATATCAATGTTTTTGTATGTTTACAGTAAAATATAATGTACTCGTAGAATATTGGCATGTTGGTTTCACCTAATTACATAATAGGAGAAAGAAAAAAAACAGAAGTGAAAGGCATGCATGGGCATGTGAATGTTTGTTGGTAAAAAATACAAAATCGGTTGACTCGTGAGTCACTCATTCCTTCTACTCTGCACCAAAACGTCACTTAGCCTGGGCCCCTCCTTTTCCTTTTTCTTCTCTCCATTAATCCATTGCCATGCCATGCATCCTATTCTCCAAACACCAACTCTCTCTCTCTCTCTCTCTCTCTCTCTCTCTCTCTCTATATATATATATATATATATATACCAAAACCAACTCTCCTCCTGTCTTGTTCGTTTCACTTTTCACTCACACAATTCTTCAAACACCTTGCACCAAAAACTAACAACAACAACAACTTCTTCCAGTGCATGGAACTCCGGCGACACCGGTGGCGGGGCTAGTAGTAATGGCTTCCACAGTCGCTTCCGCAATGACTTCCACCTCCGCCGCCGAGCCCGACCCCGACTCGGCGGCGAGGAAGCGCTACGAGGGCCTTCTCACAGTGCGCACGCGCGCCATCAAAGGCAAAGGCGCGTGGTACTGGGCCCACCTCGAACCCATGCTGCTGAACAACGCCGTCAAGCTCAAATGCTCCCTCTGCGACTCTCTCTTCTCCGCTTCCAACCCTTCTCGAACCGCTTCCGAGCATCTCAAGCGTGGCGCCTGCCCCAATTTCAACCACTCTTCATTACCTTCACCTTCCCCCATTTCCACCGTGCTTTCCCATTCCAACAACGGTAGAAAGAGAACCTCAAACTCTCCGAACCAGGACCACTCTGTTCAGCATTTGGTGTTGTCTGGTGGAAAAGATGATTTGTGTGCCCTCGCTGTTTTTGAGGACAGTGTGAAGAAGCTCAAGAGTCCTAGGAACTTGTCGCCTGTTTCTCCTCCTGAGTTGACCAAGGACCAGGTTAACTCCGCTGTTGAATTGCTGGCAGATTGGTTCTACGAGTCTTGTGGCTCTTTGCCTCTCTCTGCTCTTGAACACCCAAAGTTTCAATCTTTTCTCACCCAGCTGGGTTTGCCGGTGACTCTGTTGAGACGAGAGATATATGGGTCTAGGCTCGATGATAGGTTCGGAGTGGTCAAGGCCGAGTCCGAAGCTAGAATGAGAGATGCCATGTTTCTTCAAGTAGGGTGTGATGGTTGGAAGGGAGAGGATGGTGTGGTGAAGTTTATACTGAATCTTCCCAATGGGACTAGCGTGTTCCACAAGGTGGTGTTTGGTGGTGGAGGAGTGGTGTCTGCTAAGTATGCTGAGGAGATTTTGGGGGAGGTGGTGAGTGGTGTTTGTGGGAGTGATGTGCAGAGGTGTGTGGGGATGGTTGCAGACAGGTTTAAGGGGAAGGCGTTGAGGAACTTGGAGGTTCAGAACCATTGGATGGTGAATGTTGCTTGTCAGGTTCAGGGGTTCGTGGGTTTGATCAAGGATTTTATCATCGGGCTACCAGTTTTCAGGGTTGTCATTGAGAATTGTCTCAAGGTTGCTAATTTCATCAACACTGAGTCTCAGGTTAGGAGTAGTTTCCTCAGGTACAGGATGCAGGAGCTGGAGTGTGCGGCGCTGGTTCGAGTTCCCTCGCTGAAATCTCATGTGTCGAAGGACTTTGCTTCTGTGTTTCCAATGCTGGAGGACATCCTGAGCTGTGCTGCAGTGATCCAAATGGTGGTGTTGGAGGACGCGTTTAAGGTGGTGTGTATGGAGGATCCACTGGCCAGAGAGGTTGCTGGAATTGTTCAGAGCGAGGGTTTTTGGAATGAACTGGAGGCGGTTTATTCGCTGGTGAAGCTAATCAGAGGAGTGGTTCAGGACATTGAGGCGGAAAGGCCGTTGATTGGTCGGTGTTTGCCGCTTTGGGAGGAGATTAGAACCAAGGTGAAGGAGTGGTGTGTTAAGTACAGTGTTCTGGAAGAGCCTGTGGTGGAAATACTTGAAAAACGGTTCAAGAAGAATTATCACCCCGCATGGTCTGCTGCATTCATACTTGATCCACTTTACTTGGTTAAGGATGCCAGTGGAAAGTACCTTCCTCCGTTCAATTGCTTGACTCGTGAACAAGAGAAAGATGTAGATAAGTTATTGACGAGGTTGGCTTCGCGAGAAGAAGCTCATGCTGTGTTGATGGAGCTCATGAAGTGGAGATCAGAAGGGCTTGACCCTCTTTATGCACAGGCTGTGCAGATGAAACAACGAGACCCGGTTACCGGGAAGATGAAGGTTGCTAATCCACTCAGCAGCAGACTTGTTTGGGAAACTTGCCTCAGCGAGTTTAAATCCCTGGGGAAGCTTGCAGTGAGGCTCATTTTTCTGCATGCAACTTCATGTGGATTTAAGAGTAATTGTTCTTTCATCAGGAAGATTTCTGCAAATAAGCACTCGAGAGTTTCCTTGGAAAGAGCTCAGAAAATGATATATATCGCAGCTCATGCCAAGCTTGAAAGACGAGACTTTTCCAATGAGGAAGAGAAGGAAGCAGAACTGCTTGCCATGGAAGGTAGTGATGATGGCATGCTGGCTGAGGTCTTTGCTGATGCACCCCTAATGTAATGTGCCTCTTTTCAACTCCTATAGAATTCTGTAATTTTAGGATTTATCAGATTTTTTTTTCCAGAGTTGTTCTATTATTCCCTTATTCCAAGTGAAAAATATTTAGTGACATGTGATTGAAACAAAAAAGGATATCGGAAGAGACCTGACTGTTATGTCATATTTGATTCAAATGAATCGTCCACATTTTCCCCATCTTTTATTTGGATTGCTTAGGTTTGTAAAGGAGGAACAATTGCTCATTAATTAGCATAACAACACTTCAGGAAGAGGGCTAGAAGAATGGCATAAAGCCTCTGCTTGAATAATTTGTAATAAGAATTGTTGAGGCATGTTCTAAAATTAATTATAAATTTATGATAACTATGAAGGCTAAGCTTCATTAGATCCTGCAAATGAGCCTGTATAAAATTGGTCACAGTGAACTAAGTCCAAGTTCAGTCTCCACCTCGTCTGTGAAAATCGACATACTAATTGCCAGAAATATTCAGTACTAAGGCATGAATTAGTCATATTCCACAACTTGGTTTTTTGTTTCACTTTGTTTAGATCAAATGCTAGACTAGCAGTTGAATTACTGACCCACACTCTAAGCATCTTTCAGGATTAACTATTATCGTTAATTTTTTGTGGCTCTGTTGAAACTGATATGATGTTGATACCAAGCACTGAAGCGAGATATTTAGAAACTTAAAGCAAACTGAATTGATGGTCAGTATAAAAAAACATAACGACATTAGGAAATATTGTGGCTGGAGCTATTTCCTCTTTTTGCGTTAAAAGACCATTTTTTCTGTGGAGGAAGCTATTAATTTAATGTCCACACTTGAAAGTGGAAAAAGCATCCTACAATAGTTAATGCCTTTTGCATATGCATCTAATTGATGCTTAATGTCTTGATATGACATCACACCCTGCATAGTCTAGATTCTGCTTGTCATGATCAATTGTTTGAGTATAACAAGCTGAAATATCTTACAGTTTGACCAACTGACCTTTATCACATCCAACGACCATAGTTTTCAAGTTTAGTTTCCTTATTCAGTTGATCAAAGGATCTAATTGCTCGATATAGGAGTTTGAGGTACACATAGGTTCTTTACCGAAAAAGAGTTTTCTTCGTGTTCGTCAAGTTCTGAACTACTTCAACAATGACGCACTAGCTAGTTGGACTTACCCCAAAAGTTTTGCTTAACAAAGAAGGGCACATATCAGCAATTATTCATATTTTGTTCAAAGAGAATTCTCATGTTCTTACCATCAGATGAAACATTTCGCATTCAGTAAATCAGTTGCCTTTGAAAGTCATTTAGTTTAACATCATTTCATGAGTCAACAGACATTAAGAACAGGAACCAGTGTGAGCCAGTAACTAAGCATAAATCCACTTTCAAGAATTCTCAAATTTCAACTTCCAAGTGCAAGAATTTCTGAACAATATTAGTTATTCCTTAGTCTCTCTTTTTCTGAGAAGACTGTTTGATACATGTGATTGCTTCCCTATTGTGAAGTGGAAACTTGTCGCAGGTCAGTTTTTGGCCTCACCTTCTAAAGTTGATTCAAGTATAGGATTCTTCTGTTTCCAACATTTCACAACATTCTCACACTACTATCCCCTTCTAATTTCTATTGAAGTATTGAAGAGAAAAACATACATCAATAGGAATAATCCTAGTAATGTTCCATCATAACGAAAGATTATATGATTCTGTTATCTCAATTTGAAAGATAAAAAGGGAACACTGGTTAATCAATAATTTTTCTATCAAAATGCTCTGAAAGACCAAATCAATCAAGAAAACTGTTGAAATTCATAATATTTACGTGTATATTTGGTTTTCAGGTGAAAAAATACTTTTGAGGCAAAAGTAATTTTGGCAAAAAATCAAGACTCTTACATTTGCTTTAATTTTGATTTTATTCGTTAAATTTACATTAAAACACGCACATAAAATTTTTAACTTCAATCCAAACATGTGTGCACGTCGTTATGGAAACACATCTAGCTCACAGAATATATGATTTACACATGCCAGTGTATGTTCTGGTTAGATAAAGTTTTCATCATGTAGAAGGAAACTACAAAATGACACAAAAGCTGCAGGCCCCCAAAAATGAAATGTTACTTTTTTGCTGCAGAGATGGAATTGCTTGAAGCAGTGGGTGGGTGGCAAACCGGACTTGGTCGTGACGTGGGTCAACCCCGGAAGAACATGAGAAAGAATCTTTGTTGCCGCAGAGGCACTTCTTATAGATAAATCCGGCATATCTACGGGAGTGTTTGTTTCTGACAAATGGTGAGGTCCACCATGGAGGAAGTGGCTGTCCATGTCACTGCTTTGGTTGTCATGGTCAAAGAAAAGTGAGGTATGAGTGGCCATCCTTTACATCAATCCATTAATTTTTGTGATAATAATGGGGGCCTGATGTTAACTCTTTATCTTAACGTTGAAAATTGTAGGTTTACAGAATGAACTGTTTTGGCTTACCATGATTGCTAAAAAGTCTAGGGGAAAATTGAAACAAGGAAGGAGTGTTAGGGAAAGAAAAACAAAGGGAAAGCAAGGAGGCCTGTCGGCATAAGGTGGTGCATAATAGGGCTCGGGGACGATATTACCATTTGCTACATAAATAATAAAAGCATTTTTTGCATGAATGTACTTCAGGGGATTATGCTTATTTTTAACCATGAACAGTAGGCTGGTAGTTCTAGACTTCCGGTGATGACATCTCATAATATCATTCTTTACTCTTCGTGTCATAGTCATATCATATATCATACGTACATGACTCCCTTTTTGATGACATACTTTTGCAAACTTGAGAAATTGATGTAACTGTATTCTGACACATGACACATACTATTAATTTAATGCATGCATTCTCCACTCTACTTGCCAAAAATTAAATGAATTCTTTACCGTATTGTGGATGAAAATGGAACTACGCTGACCTGTCCATGCGTGCATACAGGACTTTCAGAGAAATATCCTGTGCATGCAACCCGTAAAATAAAGAAATTAGATGTTTTCTGATAGTACTACGGCAATTTAATGAATTTATCTCCCAACGTTTCAGAGATTATAAAAAAAAGGCACGTGCATGTTAGAATTTATACTCACACCTGAATGAAGGTCGGGAATTATGGAAGGTACTGTGCCTCCTTAAAATCACTGGCAAATATTCAATAAGCTGAGACTGAACTCAATTAGTAGAGTAGAATACTGTATTGCTGATTTGATAATTGATTTAACATTGTAATCAATTTGGAGTAGAGACGATGGATCATGTCGGCAAAGACAAGCAATTCTGACTGCCTACCAACTCAAGGTATATTATTATTATTATTTAAATTTTCCTCTTATTTTGGTGACTTCTTAATTTTCCTTTGCTTGTGTGCTATAATTTCATTTTTCATTCCAGACTGGTTCTTGTATTAGAGAGAAGAATGTGATGATTGGCAGAGGAACATGGGCAACTTTTTGCAAGAGTCTTCATACTTTCATGTTCCATCATGATTAATCTTCCTTTTCAATGCCTCTTTCTTCCTCCTACTTAACACAATCCTTCTTGTTTCAAATTTGGGTATGGTGCTAGGTGGGCCATACTTTTATTTATATAGAGAACCAAAGTTCAAATCTTGCATAAGTTAATTGTTGGAGAGGACTTCCTAGTCGCGGCAGTGCTTGAGGGGTTTAGTCAAACTTGTAGGAATAGCTTGGCAAAAAATATTGAAGAATAGGAGATCCATGTATGATGCATGTATGTATTGTATAATTTCAGTGGTATGTTCTAGTATTTTGACACCTAAAAATATTCCATTTTTTTTTTCGTTATTGCTCTTCATTAACAAAGGTAAACGGGGCTTTTACCTTATCATGTTTCTGGTGATCATGAAAAAGTTAAATAACTACGGGAACCGTTTGAATCACGCACGCTGTTCTAGAGACGCAAATTATGGGGTTTTAGACAGTTGATATTTCCTACCTGTATTTATAATGATAATCGACTCTAACAACAATAAAACATTATCGTATTAAGGTAAACTACATGAATCACATAATGTTATTTAATATGGTTAAAAGTTAAAGATTCAGGAATATTATCAAACATCATGTCTTCCATAATGATTTCTTCCAACTTCTTTTTGAGTTTCTCTTCTCCTTTTTTCATAACTAAAATTCATACAATTTACTCTGACTTTCTTTATACATGTCCAAACCATCTTAACAATTATCATCTTTTTCTCAATGAGTACTATATCAATATTTTTTTATATATAGTTATCTTGTATTTTATTATTTCTTGTATGATCACACATTTATCTTATAAGGTGAATTGACTAATAAGCAAGCAAACTTTTGACCTATAGTAGTATTTTGGTATATTTGAAATTAAAAAGTGTTATGATGACAGTGAATGCATGCCAATATCAACCAGCCCTAGGCTCCCTTCCCTTTTCAAACAAAATGCTTAAAACAATGAAACTCCCAACCCATGTTCATCTTTGTTTATATTTGTGCTACAATAGGCTAAAAGCGATTAGAGAGAGATGTGAATGAGGTGTAATTTGGATCAAACAGTTGCTACTAATTTGGATATTTTATATACTCCACTGAGCTACCAATTGATTGGAGTGTTTCCTATTATTTTTTCAAGCTTAAGAGTGCTTGTTTAGTTACTTAAAGCCATCTGGATTTTCCCACCTCAACAATATTTTTCCCTTTATATTTTGTGCACGGGAAACCAAATTTTGGCACTATTGCGGTGAGAAAACAAGCAAACACCGTTCGCAAAGCTCTTCTCTGATAATTTTGTTTCAAGAAGAGAAAAAAAAAATCCCAACAATGATGCTGCAAATATAGTGTTCAAATGCTTACTTATTTAGACATGACATGTTCTGCTTTTAAATAGGCCAACAAGGGAGTTACCTTTATTTTATTATTTTGTTCATAACTACTTCAGCTAATTTGGAGGTATAGTAGGTTGAGTTTGTTTTAAGGAAAGTTTTGTGAGTAATTAATTGTAAGTTAGAAAATTTGATTATTTATTTTTAGTGAGATTCTTTTCTTTTAGTTATATTTTTTTATTTATAAAACTTGAATTTGAAATCTTATTAAAAAAGATCGAGTTCATTACTTGAACTAATGATTTGTTAATATTTATTTTTATTGGTTTAGAGTGGAAAATTTAGACTAAACATATTTTTCATTTAATGTGACGAGGAAATTGTTATATTAACTTTTATTTGAAAATGTACCATGTCTTTCAAAATTATTGGAGATTCTTTTTAAAAAAAAATCTAAAAAATGTTTTTAATGAAATTATTTTGCTAATTTCCCAATTTTTTTATACTGTAAATTGGGACATTGGGTCACTAGAGTGAAGCATCCCTTTGTAATATGGGATAGAGTAAACGGTCAATTTAATTTAATATCTGAATTTGTAACTCTTTATTTTAGTCCTTCAAACAAAGAAAAATTGAAATTTTTTAAGGTTTCATTTAAGTTCCTAAAATTAATATATTTTTTTTGCTTTGCTCTTTAAATTTATGTTGTTTTTAGTATTATTTAAGTCTCCCAACTAGAGACCAAAATGAGATAAAAATTCAGAGATTGATTATGTCTGACGTTTGTGTTTGCCAAATACTTCAGTCTTCATAGGGAAAGAAATGTCACGATTCTGAGGTTCATACTGAGTTAGAATCGAGGATATCTCAATTGTATGGCTTTTGTTTTTGGTCTAACGTATCTGGTTTCAAAGAAATCAATTTCATATTAATGACAAGATATCGTACTAAGGTTTAGAAGGGAGGTCTCAATTTTCAATTAAATTTATAGCTGGCATACATACTTTGACCAGGTCCTGTTAGTATCACACTCAAAACTAACAATTATAATTAAGTTAATAATTCATCTTCTCCCAGTCCTCAAAACTAACGGGTGATTGATCAAAGTGACATCAGGCTCAGATTCTTTATACATAATGATGGGGAGTCCGAATTCTGATTGATACATCTAAAAAAATTCTTGTTAGAACAGCACAACTTATCTATGAGAGTTTGTAGATTTTCTGGAGGAGATTACTCCTCAGTAATCATATGGGCCAAAAAGTAAAATCTGCCTTAAAGCAAATAATCCAACTGGATAGACATTTCGCATAATTAAAGACAGATGAAGAACTAGTTTTTTTGAAAAAGGAAAAAATTCATTAAATAAAAGATGAGAATGGCCATAAGAAATGACCACCTTGTTGGAAATCGACAATCACACACAAATCGAAAAACCGAAAAGAGAATAGGAAAGAGAGATATGACACAGTATTTTACCCTGGTTCACCCAATGTAGGCTACGTCCAGCTTGTCTCTACTATAATCTCCTCACCGCCACTCGTTACAAGTCACTCGGTTTACAAGGGGAATATAAATAGGATTAAAAGAAACCCTAACAGTAGCTATTCATGGGCCATAGCCCAAACTACTAATAAAAGTAAAATATTACAAATAATCAGAGGCCCAGTTAGCTTTCTGCTGACCCCGCCAACAAGAAGAGTTGTCATCTGACTGCGAAAGATGAGCCATACCCAACACACCTCATAGAAGAGGAACTAATAACTTGACAAATTAAATTAACTGCATGCAATAGTTATTTTACTGCTTTCACTTGTTATGAGACGTACTTTAAGTACAAGGCATTATGTGCCATTTCTATCACATGGCATGTAATTACTTTTGCAGTTTCCACTTAACGCCTGACCCTACAAACATTGCCAAGACAAATTCTCTCTATCTGCATGAGATTTCTTTTCTTTTCTCATCCTGTCTTCTCTGATGCTCCCACCAATCTTTGACATAATTGGCTCTTGTAATTGAAAAGAAAAACATAGGATATAATGGTGGTACCATATACTATCATTTCTTTATTACACATATAGACCCTCAAATTTTACATTGATTACATGAGAGGATGGGTCCTAGCATATTGGACAATAGCATACTAATACATAAAAAGGGGAATGGGGGGCTAACAATTTAAGGGTGCATACATGATATCACCAATCAGCAAGATTTTTATAAATACTCAATAAAGTTAGACTACTTTGGGAAAGTGAACAACCAATAATCATTCGCACTTGATAGCTAACTATAGCCTCAATCTGAAAGCAATGGATGGAGATCTTATAACAACACATTTCTTCATCCCAAGATAATGCTGTGTTCCAATTTTATTTTATTTTCATCTTGCTAAACAATTAATTCAAGAAGGTTTGAGCTCAAATATAATACAGCTAGCTTAGCATGGAAGAAGAAAATAAAAAGACATTAACATTTAGAAGGGAAATTTCGCGTTAATTAATAATGAATTTTTGTCGTTTTTACAAGTTAGAACTTAGCTCTCAGAAGAAAGAACAAAGTAATGTAATCATTAAATTTCTGTTTATACCTTACCTATAATGATTCTTATCGTGTGTGATCATTACGAAGCTTCATGTTACGCCTTTCAAAAAAAAAAAAAAAACGAAGCTTCATGTTACTTATCTATAGCTTCCTCAATTTCAAAAGGTCTACAGAATCACCTAATTAACCATATGCTAAGATGCTTAGTTTTGCTGTGTATTATATTTTGAAGTCTATTCCTATATTTATGTTTGTCCAGTTTATAACGTGCACATTATAGTAACCTACTTTGTATACACATGAAAACATGTGTAAATAAACTTTCAAGTTATCTTCTAAATGTATTCTAACAACTTTCTGCAATAAACTCCAAGCTACTGGGGATTTTAACAACGTTATATAACGACAAATATACGATGAATTTCAATAAAAGCATTTGTGCTTTTATTAAAATACTTCATATCAGAGTCGCAAAACTCTTTCTAATTAATTAACTTGTGCTTGGAAATATTTACAAGTTTTTGCGTACAAATATTCCACTGCTTTGTGCGAGTTTTATAGCTTTAACCTTTAACTACAACTTCCAGTTGTCGAGAAGTTGTATGATTAAGAGAAGAGATAATCATGGATCTTGTTTTTCGTTGCAAAAATACACTTTCAAGCATTGACCTAGCCCAGAAGCCCCACTTAAAGCTCAAAATCTGAAGCTTGATTAGTGAAAGGTGAAATAAGTTAATTTAATTATACAACTGTTTAATAATTTTTGTATAATTTATTTCATTTTAAGTTTTGCTTATGTAATCTGAACTCACAAATTAAACTAAATAGTTTATGAACTTAAACAAGAAAAAACAGTGAACTTAAATTATGTTAAACTTAAATTAAAAATTAATTTATATACAACTTAACATAACTTATTAAATTATAATTGAACTTAATCAATTCTTATTAAATTGAGTTTGAGACAGGTTTAACTGAACTTATATTCGATCTTGATTGCTACTTTGGTTAGTCAACAAGTATCATTGTAATATAAATCATACATACTCAAAGCTTGTGACATATTTTACCAAACAAAATTAAAAAATGACAAAACCAAGCGTTGATCGAATCTTCTCTGTGGCATGCCCATCTACTATCTAGTACCACCTAAAAATCTTTTTTCCCTATCAAATTACAAAAGAGAGAGAGAGAGAGAGACTCAAACACTAAGAATTATTGACATGTCAAAAACCCACAAGAGCCAATCGGCTACTATAACTTAGAACTCACAAAAGGGAAACAGGAAGCATATAAAAGTAATGTTAGCTATGCTCTATCCATTTTAGAAAAATATCCATTCTTAATTAGTTAAACAATTCAAGAAGCTTAAAGCTCAGCGAGATGAATAGAAAAGAGGGAATAAAACAGCTAAAAATAAAGGAAAATTCTATGTAAATAATGAATATATTTTGTCACTTTAGTTAGAACCTAACTTTCAAAAGAGAGAAAAATTAACGCAGTAATCAAATCTCCAGTTTACCTTACCTAATAATGCTTATCGTCTATGATCATTACAAACTTTCTCTGTTTCTTTATTTTATTTTTACAATTATTGTTATAATCCCAATTCCCAAACAACGCTTACAACTTGCTGCCAAAAGATATCATCGTGCTCCGTTTCGTATGAAAATAACATATATATATATATATATATATTCCATCGGGCCACTTTAAACGTCCTAAAGGTGCACCTAATCATATGCTAATGTTCTCAGGTTTACTTGTTTCATTATAGTTTGTAATCTTATCCAAATTTCCAAACTTGTCATTTTTGTTCATTATACATTACTTAACCTAGCTATTCTATAATCATGACCACATGTGCACAACTTTTTTCTCTTCATATTTTATTCTGTCTACTTTCACAACGTTGCAATGAACTCCAAGCTGCCGCGGATTTTAGCCAAGTTGAGGACATTACATGATAAATTCCAATAAAGTAGTTTTGGATTTTATTTAAATTATTGTGTTTTGAACTCAAATCTCCATACATCATTAATATTTCTTGTATTTTAGATATTATCTATTTTGATGCTTAATCGATTTTCACGATTTTATTCTTAATAAAAGATGTTTTTAGTGAATTTAGAGAACGAGAGTATATTTATAAATTACTCTTGATCTTGATTTTGAAGTGTGAAAATTTGTAACTCTAAGAAAAATATATATATTTTAGAATGTACATGATTAAATTTCTAAACCTCTTAGTTAAAGTGGAATAGTTGTTTGGTAGTATATAAAAGTTGAAACTGTTCACATTTTTCATTCATCATTATGTATGGCTTAAATCTATATATATATATATATATATATATATATATATATATATATATATATATTTAACTCTCATAGCTTTACCTCCAAACTCCTTTTTCTTTTTTTGCATTTCTTTAGCTCCAAACTTGAAGTTGAGAAATAGCTGCATGATTAAAAGAAAGCGAAATCACGGATCTGGTTTTTGGTTCAAAAAATACATGTTGTTCAAGCATGATAGCCTAACCCTGATGAGGTCCCATTTAAAGACAAAATTTTAGACCATTTTTTTTTTTAAATAACTACTTTTCATCATAAAAGTATAATGCGACAAAGTGATACACAATTTACCACAAGAAAAATGTTAATAATTTGAGGCCAAAGATTTTGTATTAAAAAAATTGTCATCAGAAAACAAAGGCCTTTTTTTAGCAAAGGATGATAGTGAGAGCTAACTTCTAAACAACTTTTGCTTTTTAAAACCTTCATGTAAGCTTGGTTGCTACGGCAGAACATTTTGTTGCATTATTGGTGCAATTGTCAACGTACGTTTGTATTCTTCATCCAAGCCAACAAAAACAACTCTTCTGCCAATAGAACATTAAAAATTTAGAAAAGAAACAAACATAACAAAAAGTGAAATTAACATAAAATATAATTAATTAAGAACAAAAAGATGACGCATATCTAGGAACAATGTTTGCATATCTGTTAGATAACTTAACACTGTACATTCGTTAATAATAATTAGCTGCACAAATTACTTAACATCTTAACAACATTTTTGTTAACCCTTTAAGTAGAAGACTGATGACTATAAATTGATGGGTTAATTAACTTTAATTAGGTTAAATTGTAATTTTGATTTCTCAATAATTTTACACCCCTGATTTTAGTCTTCTTATTTTTAAATCAAGACATTTAATTAAACCACTAAACCACTAAAACACTTACTTTGTTCATTAGTAAAGAGTTATTAATTTTTTTTAATTATAACAATTTATAAGTTAAAATAAATTACTTAATATCTAAATATATTTAATATTTAATTTTACACGTATTTTTTTAATATAAAATTTTATTTTAATATAATATATAAAATATTGTTCTTATTTTATTATAATTTTTAAAAAAATTACATAAAATAATACATAGATTATTTTTTAAATTTTATGTTATGTAATTTATAAAAAGTTACGTAAATTTGAAATAATATTTAAATAACCTAAAAATTAATAATTAAAAAATTAATAATTTTTATAATTAAAATAAAATATGTATTATTTATATATAAAAATACATTTACATAATTTTATAAATTACATTACTATTTTACATATTAATTTATATAAT
>PYAF01004995.1:4858512-4898653 GCA_007407185.1 Glycine tomentella | reverse complement strand
ATATAAAATTAAATTAAAAATATTTTTAAATTAAATAAATTTTTAATTTATAAATTTTTATAATTCGAAAAATTAATAATTTTTTACTAATCATTTATATAGTTAATTAAATAAAATAAGTATTTTAATGGTTTATTAACTTATTTTTGAATAAAAAATTATGAGTTCAACTCCTATTAAAATCTTTTTTTTTATCATTTTACTTATGGTCAATTGATGATCAACTGAAGAAAGTTCCAAATTTAAAATTATAAGATATCAAAATTACAATTTAATTTTTTAATTAGTAAAATTTTCAGATTATTTGTATATATTTTTTTAAAGCAAACAAATCACTGTCAAATATTCCTGGTAGAAATTGATTATTCAAAAAATCGCTATAATTTAAATGGCTTTAAATTGGCACAAGGCTTCCCATCCCAGGTAATATATCATTTATCATTACACGTATAAACTTATTTGTTTTTAAAAAAAAAAATTAAAAAATAAATAATTTTATATTTTTGGTGTGTTTATTTAAACTATCTTTGCTTTAAATCTTAGTTTTTTAAAGAAACAAATTCTAATTGTTTCTTCAAAAATGTTTTTTAAAGCATTTGTTTTCAATTTTTTTTTATGTTTAAACAAAAGAGCAAACATAAGATAAACTATTTCTAGATGATCCTGAAAAAAATTCAACATTTTTTTCAATCTTGTTAACTTAATTTTTCTTTTCTTCATTTCTTAAAAGGGACAAGTATTGATTTCAAAGTTTTCTTTTTGTTCTTCCTAATCCAATTTATTTGATATCTTTGAGTTTTTTTTTGTCATTTTTTTTCTTTTTAGAAAAATAGGTTTATTGTAAAAATCACTAAAAAATAAAATTAACTCCCATATCACCCTTTTCATTTAGCTAAAAAGTGAGCTAATTCGCACAGGCTCAAGAGGGACAGGAATAATCCGTTTTTCTTTGGGGTGCAAGAATAACCCCTTGAAATTGACAATTTGTCTCAATAACTAGAGAAAGATCTGGACCGGACCAACCCTTCGAAGCCCATATCGAAAGTCCAAAAAGAAAGCAAACCCTGATTTCAAACTATAAATATGGACACTTTGACAAAAAAATGTATATTTATCAAATCCAAATGAGACCAACGTAGGCACCAACCAATAGAAACAGTAGTGGTTAAAGTATGAATATGATGGAGGGTATGCGTGAATGGATTGCAATCTCTCGTTAGTAAAGAACATGGTAAAATATGTTTGGTTGCTTGTAAAATTTTAAAAATATTTATTTTATTTTTATAATTTTTTTATTAATTTGGTTGATGTAAAAATAAAATATATTTTTGTTGGGTCTCATAAGTAATTCCATTAAATAGTTTCTAAAGTGAATAATGAATTTAATCATTTTTTTTTACTTTTTCAAATACACTCAGAAAAATATCATAATTCATTGTTGTTTTATCTCCTTCTTAATCTTATTAGAAACTGTGAGAAAATTATTAAGATAACAAAAAATTACAAATTTTGAAGGTTTCACTGTAAAAAATTATTTAATTCATTTTGAAAATTTTTAGTAGTCATAAATTATTTAATTAATTAGTAATCAAATTATGTGTATAAATATGTTAGTCACGTCAAATTATTATCTAATAAAATTATTATTGAAAACAAACAAAAATATATTTTATTTTTACACTATCAAATCAATTCAAAAAATTATTAAAAAAATCAATACTTTTATAAAATTTTATAAGTATGTTAAACATATTTTAACCTAAAGAATATATCATAACATGATGTTACAAGGAATTGCAAAATTATTATAATAGAACCTGCTGGAAGTTATATTAACTATTGTATAGATCATATGTAGTAACAATTGTTCTAATTTATTTCAAATTTCAATTGGTTATTTAAAGTGGTATAATTTTAGTGAGTTATTATACAGACCGTGAGATTTGTAGGTGACAGGTGCCCCACTATTTTACGGTAATAAATGATCCTTCACTGCCAACCGTTCGATCTACACCTTACCTCGCTCACTCAATTCAGGCTACAGAAGCACAGTCCAACAAGAAAGGGTTAAGTCGACAATATGTAGTTATGGGCTCAGATGACATGAAAGTGAAGAATAGAAAACACATTCTAGAGCAATTTCTTCAAGTTGTGGGCTGTGGTTAGAACTTTCAGGCAGAAAAGGATATATTTTCTCTTTTCATTCATAAATATTAATTATTAATTAAAAATTCAAACCCCTCATCTTTTTTCTCTTTCCTCTTTATTACCATACCAATCTTATATCTTCTAAAAAAAATGTGTTACTTCAATTATTTTTCTAATCTCATAATTGTATACTAATTATGTCCCCATTTATCTAATGCATATGGTAACGTTAGTCTACTTAATTTTTAGAAGGAATAGATTAATAAATAATACTTGGATGTATTTTAAAATTAATTGTAACTATATAAAAATATTTATGCCGCTGATGTATTCTAATTAAATTCTAAGAATCATAGTGAATATTTAGTAAGAAAATTAATTTATAGTGAGAGATAAAAAAGTGCACGCTTTGACTTTTAAATTATATAAAATAAAATTTACTTTGGTTATTTTTAAAAGTCTCATACTTTATCTTGATCTACTATATATAACTAAAAAGACAGTATTTTTATATGTAATATCAAATTATTGATATTTGTTCTTAATATTGGTCTCATAAATTAATGTTTTTCTTGATTTGTTTCGATGATAATGATATAAGAAAAGACGCGTTAGTAACACTTTTAAAAATATATTTTTAATACACTTTTTAGTTAAAATTTAATAAAAGCTATAAATTCATTAGTGAGTTTCATTAAATAAGAAATGAGGCTCAGTTTTTTATTTGTGCAATTTTTAATAAATTTTAATATAAATAATAAAAAATGGGTTAAAATGTATTCATAACATTTTTTCAAAAGAAAAACATTGAAATATGCCGATGACAATTTTTTTATTCTCCTCTTTTCTTTTCTTTTCTTTTTTCCTTTTATGCTACGGATATGTTTCAAGACGAAGATCGTACAGATACATGCATGCATGCATAACTTACAAGAGGTAGATGACAATGGTACCGGATAAGGTACCATATTTAGCTCATGAATGAGGTATGCTGACCCATAAAAACGTGTCCACTTCATGGATACACCCAAAAACTATTGAGCCATAACGTATAGACTATAGAGTATAGACCCACAACTTGTCTATATACTTCAGTTCTTTTTTTTTTTTTTTTGTTACACTTACATGTCATATTATTTTAATTCTTGATTGTATATTTGTATTCGTGTGTTGAATTCGGCTCCGATCCTTTTTGCGTCCTTCTCAGAACCCCACGTTCTCATATTCAATATATTGTTATCCTATTAGATTCTTAAAAAAAAAAAAAAAATGGAGCGAACCATGGAATCGGGGAATTAGTTTAGAAAAATTGTATAATGAAAAACCAAGGAAATTTCTATATTGAAGACTTGATCACAAACGGTCTACCGATTATTTTTTTTGCAACATCGTCCTTAGTCCCCAGCAGAATCAGACAAATGGGGGGCATCTTATAATGCAATTAAATTAGAGACCAGTAGACAGAAAATTTACTCACCCTTGTTAACATTGTTCTTGGTAGGGGAAGCATTGAATGTGATCTAGATCTTTATTGTTTGCCTTCTCCAATGCAGAAAGAATCAAACAGCGTTTCTTAAGTACCATTGCCAGCTAATTCTATCTTCTCGAGGGTGTTTGGCGTTGGCATGTCTCTAGGGTCTACCAATCCTATATTATGCTTACAACTTGGTGTTTCTCTCCTTAATTTAATATAAAACCTAAAGATTTTGACCAAAAAGTTGGTCTTTGGACGTGCAAAGCAAGGCCAATTTAAGTTTCATGGACCAATGGAGTCACTTAATTGAAGAATCAGGTCTTTTGTAAAACTCAAATAGAATCAACCTTTTTAGTTTTTAGGTTTGTCTATGAAAAAAAAAGGTTTGTTTATCATGTTTCTATAAAGATTTTATATTTCATATAGACTTCATAATGATTTGATGCTTTATAAAAGAGATACAGTGATTTATTTAATCAATTCAAAAATCATTGTTTAATTAGGTACGTTGGGATTATTTTTCCATGTCCTCTTTTATTAACATGCTCGTGATAAACGAATAAGAAAAATATATTTAGACACTCAAATGTTAGTAGACACCTAGTTAGTAAGAAAGAAAAATAAATCTAGATATAAATTATAATAGATAATATGACGTGATAGAAAAAAAAATAAAGAGAAATAAGAGATATTAATAAGATGTTTAAGATAAAAAGATGTAGAACACTCATATATCACAAACACATAATATAATTGACATTCTTTCATTTTTTTTCATCTTTCACTTTCTATCAAATAATATCATCTATTTTACCTATACATTTTTTTCTTCACTCTCGAATAATATATATAAAAAGTTACTTTTAAAGTAATTTAGTCTCTTTTTAATGTGAGCGTGTTTATCAAGTGAGAAGTTTTGATTGTTGAGAGAAATAAGAACTAGACATATGTATTCTTAAAAAAAATATATAAATATGTGTGTCAAGTAGGAAGTTTTGTTTATTATGATAATAAATGAGAATTATAAAACTAAGTCATATAATCATATGTAAAAAATGAAGATTAAAAGTTAATCAATATTAATCATGTGACTATTTATAAAAGTAATCATAAGATTTATCTTTTAATATTAATCTTTTATGTATGATATATTATATAATCTAAATTTATAATTCTCAATTGGCTGATTATATATATATATATATATATATATATATATATATATATATATATATATTCCAAACTTCCAATTTTCATTTATTGGGTCCCATTTTCAAATTAGTACAACTCACCTAAATCTATTTAATAGCAATGACTTTTATAAATTGGATATATATTATATTATATTTATTACCTATGTACGTGAAAAAAAAAACTATCGAGTCACCTGTGTAAGACATGATATCGTGATAGTTTCAGCTAAAGAGAGGTAGTGTGTTAAAAAAGTATTACATAATAGGTTTCAGATACTCCTCTTAAACTAGATATTAATTTACTCTCGCCTTGTAGTTTATTTATATTTAATTTTCATTACTTATCTGTTCAAAATCACGAGGACATTGTCGTTGAGCTTTTTGTTATATATCCGTGATTCTGATTCAATACATTTTTCGTTTGCTTGAATCCATACTGCGATAACAACTTCCTGAGCAAGAGCAATGTACAGACAATTCGTGCAACCAAGACACTGTACATATTAAAGGTGAATGTGCTTCTGTCTGCATGAAATATGGTTGTTCTTTTCTGCCTGACCTAACACGTTTATTTGCTGGTCGAAGACATTAACAGGAATAAATTGTTCTGCTCAAAGAGAACAGAAATGTCCAACACATTGTGTTGGGTAGTTTATATGGGATCAGACTCTCTCTCTTAAGAAGCTTATAGGACTGAAGTAACTTAAGGAAGAAGAAGATCACGACGACAGTAAATCACAACACGATTTGGGATACAGTGTGTGTCGTGTGAATAGAAAGAGAGAGTCAGAATTGTGTGTGTCGTGTGAATAGAAAGAGAGAGTCAGAATTGTGTGTGTACCTTTCACCATGGATGATGCTTTATTTATAGGAAGCTAGTCCCTGATGATAAGTTGTTGAGGCCTGTTATAACCTTCCAGGATATTCGGAGATATTATCATTTTCTAGGATAAGTTGTTGGTAGTTTAGATATTTGAATTGATAAGATAAAAGTAGGATATCTTTTATCCGTAACACAAATTAATTCGTTTAAACCTTTCATATTACGGAATGGTTTATATTGATGTCTTTCTATTGTAAGGCAACATATATAGCTACAATGGATAAACTAATATTTGGGGACTAATGTAGTAATCGACATGTTCAGTTAAATATTGAATGTGTGTGTGTGTGTGTTTGTTTAGGTAAGCACAATTTGTACTGTTTGTATCTGGAATGAGAGCCTCGAAGATTATTAGGAATAGGTATGAGGTATGCCTATTTCTTAATTTTATGAATATCTTAATGCAATTTGGTGATTATAATTTTGGACAAACTCTTAGGAAGTTGTTTTGGGAATAATTACTACCAAATACTGAAGAAATTACGTTATTGAATTCATTAGCTCCGACTTATTAAATATATCGAATGACGTTTAGATCTTTCCGAAGCTTATTACAAGAACAAATAATTATCAGGAATTTTTTTAGTGTGAGTTTCTTTTTAAGATCAAATTTGTAAAATTCATTCTATAATATAAAAAAAAAAGTGGTATCTTGATCCCCATTAATCGCAGTATAAAGACTACTGGAACTGCATAAGAATTTTACCTCAATCAAATTGTCACTTTAAGAAAAACTTAACCTAATCATTACTCCCCATGTTGAGAATTAGTTTTATAATTATACTTGTGAAAATGCCTTGTTAATGAGAAACTACTTATGTATTTCCTAAATAATTAGGAATCTTGGTTAAACTCTTAATGAATCTATCTTTTTTAACTTTATGCCAAGGTTATTATTAACTATTTTTCTAATGGGTCGTCCCAACATCCAGGAAGCTCACCTAGCTAAGCTCCATTTGGTAAACAGAAAGATTGATGGAATCAATTAGCTAATATATATATATATATATATATATATATATATATATATATATATACTTTGTTTCTATTTGGCATATAGGCATGATGCATGTGTTCATTGTCATTTTCCTTTTTTCTTATTCTCAAATCAAACTTTTTCCTTGGAAAATTATGTATTTTCTTCCTGTTAAATTCGTCTAATAGAAGAAAATTAGCAAAGGAAATAACTATTTTTTACCTGAAAGAAGGGACGAACTTGGGTGTAGTTTATTACCAATATATACAAGAAATAATCTTTATAATTAATATATTTAAATACAAAAAAATCTATTATAAATAACTAATTAATACTAATCTTCAAATAAATAATCCAACATAGCAATCCCGACAAAATCAAATAAGCATTGTTTTTTGGTACATACATGTCATTTTGCATATTATCATATAATTTTCTGTCTAAGCTAGTTGGAATGACACATGACCCACTATGTCCAGTGAGATCCCTTTGCTGCTCCTATATATATTTATAGCACAAGAACCAAAGCCAAAGCACTCATCATTTGCATCAAATCTCAGAAAATCCTCTTCCATTCAACAAACCCTCAGAAGAGCTAAAGCAACCAAGAGAGTGAATTATGGCTTGCTGGTCTGCAGAAAATGCCACAAAGGCGTACCTCAGCACTTTGAAAATGGTGAGTATTGAACAGATTGATTATATTATTCTCTTAACTCTCAAACACGTCTCAGAAAAAGTCCAAGCCATCTTCTTGAATCTCTCTTTATATATATCTTTTAAAAAATTACATGATAGTATTGTTTGATCTGATTGTTGGGGTTATTATTTGCTTCAGGGTCAAAAGTGCAAAGAGCCAGATGTAGCAGAGTTTATATCAGCACTAGCTGCAGGAAACAATGCACAACTTATGGTTGTGGCATGTGGTGGTGCAGCAGACTCCACCACACTAGCATTGGTTACTGCTGCTCACCAAACTGGTGGCCAAGTCATTTGTATTGTCCCTGGCCATGAAGAGCTAAGAGCCTCCAAAATCTCCTTGGGAAGAATGGCTTCTCATCAAGTTCAATTCATGGTTGGAGAAGCTCAAGAAGTGCTTTTAGAGCACTATGATCAGGCAGCAGATTTTGTGCTTATTGACTGCAACCTTGAGAACCATGAAGAGATCCTTAGAACAGTTCTAGAGGGTAGGAAGCAAAATGGGACAGTGGTTGTGGGGTACAATGCATTTAGCTGCAAAAAGTCTTGCTTGGCATGTGGCTCAAAAACACAGCTTCTGCCTATAGGTGGTGGTTTGCTTGTGACAAGATTTGGTTTGAATGGAACGAGTCCAAAATATGGAAGCAGAATGGGAAAGGCCAAAAGCCGTTGGGTAGTGAAGGTAGATAAATGCACAGGCGAGGAACATGTGTTCAGGGTCAGATTTCCTCAAAGGAAAGTGGTCCAAGCTTAATCATGTGCATGGATGGTACAATATATATTAGCCTCCTCCAACTCCCTCACCAATCACCATTTTGTTCTAGGCAAAAAATGAGTGCTAAATTTTGCTTCTAATATGAAGCACTAGGAGTAATTAATTAGTCCTATTTTACAATGTATATACCAAATTATAATACATAAATTGGAAAAAAAATTGGTTGAAAGTTTAGTTTGTTTTGCATTTGTTCTAACCAAGAGAGAATGGAGGTCACGCATAACAAACCAGAAATAAATTGTCCCTTTCCTCTGAGATCCATACAAATATATTCCATGGTACCTTCGCCGAAGGTTCCTTTAAGACATTTGAAATCACGGGGGACATGTATGCGAATCTTACTTAGAAAATCTCTATTTCGGTTGAACTATGAATATAAAACCCATAAAGGAGATTGAGGAAAAGATTGATTCTACCAAAACGTGTGCATACTATTATTCACAATAGAATAATCAAATTATAGATCTTTCAATTAACAAAACAAACACATAAAATACGATTATATAATTTTATTAATATTAAAATTAAGAGACCTCCTCCTCAATTCCATTTTTACGTTGCCACTTGAGATATCCCTATAGCATAAAAAATTATACTGATAAAAAAAATATCTAAGATGTATAAATTAATAAGTCTTTTGATTTTCTTGTCTTAGTATGATTAAACAGGTGAATCAATTGACGTGTAATTATTCTAACTTAACTAATAATTTCAATAATTTTGATAGTCCAATCTTGTACAAGAAAAATTGTTCCTTACATATGATCTATCTGTCCTAATTTAGTGTGATTTTGAGAATTTTGTTGCAAATGATAATATTACTTGATTCAAGCAAAGCATGATTATCTCATAGATGTGTTCTATTTGTTCCATGTTAACTAATAATTTCAATTCTTGAGAGTTTTATTAACATAATAATCTTACCCGACTTGAGCAAAAGGATTGCATCATACATGGGATCCATATCCAAAACAAGCTTGTTGTCCCAGTTTTCATTCCAAACCAAAACTTAGTTCATTTGTTCTGTAAAGAACAGCATTTTGTTTACTGAACAATCTCCTAAATGAGATTATAATCAAAGTTCTTTACCATCATATCCTTTTACAGTCCGTCCCAAAAATTCAAAGAACTAAATTGTAATAGTGTAAAAAAAATTACACCATTATCTATTCATACAATACCACATAATAATTATTTTAAAAATTGTATGTAAGATAAATTTTAATTAAGAGTATAAAATAAAGTGTATGGAAATTAAACTTGTTGATAAACCAACCCATTTCTACTTGATTATAGTCAAAGCTAAGGCACTAAGCATCCACGTGAAGGGAATTGAATAGCAAAAAACAGTCCTTAGACCTAGTTGCAGCATCACCATGGTACAGACAACAGGCTGTAAAGACAACAATAAGAGTACCTTAAATACATTGTTTAGTGCTCCTCTAATTAAATTACAACCACCTGGGCCGGGCTGCTGCTACCTGCTCCAACGTGGGGATTGTGTAGTTTTGTCTCTGAAAATTACAGCACAACCCTTGACACTATGCTGGCTGCTTAGTTGTGTATTAGCATCAGATAAGAGTGTAATAATTCATTAACAAACAGCTTAATTAGCACTCAACAACAGCTAATCCATGCCTACATGTTTTGGGAATCACTACCAGCATTAACATGTGTCATGTGAGCTTCAGAGAAGTCCTGTCTTCAGATGTTAATAACAATATCTTCATGTGCTGCTTTGCCGTGTGAAGTTAGTTATAGATTGTTGCAGTGTTGCTGCTTCCTAATCCTGGCTACCACTGCTGCTTTATTGCCTGTAAATATCAGTAAGAATTATCAACTCTGCCAACATCAATTCACGGACGGACACTAATGATTTGATGAATCAAAATTAAAGGGTTTTCTTAGGTGTTATAGTTCTATTTATAAAAATATGATAGATTTCCAATCTACATACCCAAGAACAGAAAAACATGGTTATATATTTTAGAAAGAAAATACTATAATAATGAGTTTTATAGTAAAAAGGAATCAGAGAAGCTCCAATAGAAAAATATTGGAAGGGAAAAATAGTTCGAAGATCAACTTGATAATATAAAATAATTTTATATTATTATTCAATCATAAATAATAGTTAATATAGATTTTTAAGTTAATTATTATAAAAATTAATAAATTTATCATAAATAATAAGTTATAATTAAATGAGTATATAATTTACAAATGTTAGCGTATAGTTTTTTTTTTCAATAGCAATTTTATACTTTAAAATTTTGATGTACTTAAATATTATTATCGTTATTTTTTTGTTTTTGGAATGGTGAGTAACATTCCCCTCTTGTAAGATACTACTATGTTGTTTGCCTATGATTAAAAAAATAATTTTATTATTCACACATTATTTTAATAATACTACTATACTTTCTTATTTAAAAGTGTCAAAATGGGGACTTAATTTGGCCTAGCCTAACACGTCTAGGTGTGAAAATCGGACTAGGCTACATCAAGGCAAATTTTTTATGGTATATTTATTTGTCGGTTTGGCTCATTGGGTCAAACCAAATTGGCTCAATCCTTTTTTATGTCTCATTTTAAAGGTCTAACTTAAGTTATTCCATTGGACTGAACTAATTTTGTTAACTGTAATAGCCCCTTTTCAAATGTGTTCTTCAAAAATTGAACTCAAACTTTTTCCCACAAGTTTAACATGTATTGTCTATTAAACTTTTATCTATCATCATAAAATAATTAAATAAACATACAAATCATCAAATAATACCACAAAATATATTTCAATTGTTATTTTAATTTTGAATTTATACAGGGCTAAGTTTTCGGGAATTTTAGATCAAGCTTCTCATAAACTTTGATTTTGGGCTAGTCCAACACCAACTCTTTGATATATTTCTTGGAAATGATCTACTCAAATAGATGCTCAATGATAAGCATTTTTTCCCTTCTTTTCTTGTTCTGTTGATTAAAAGCATCCTTAAATATTAATACATGTTGAGCCTATGAAGAATGATTTAAGTTCAATTCTTCAAAGTGCATTTAAAAATGGGTGAATAGAGCTAGTAAATTACAACTCCGACGAATTAGGTTGGGTTAAGCTAAAAAAAATGAGACAAGAAAAGAATCGAGTATATCTGACTTGGCTTGATAGGTAAGGCTAGCCTCTAAAACTGTAGGCCCAAAAACTAGCTTAACTTTTTGGGCCCAATATCAGTTGTTTTTTTAGTTTTTATTATAAAATTTATATAAACTTAGAAAGAAAAGAAAAGAGAGCCAATTTGGCCCATTCAGACGTGACCAACAAATATGTAACTCATAAAGAATTTGGATAAGGCTGGACCTGATTACTTTCACAGCTTGGCTCATGTTCAACTATCTCTCTATGTTTTAAAAAGAAATTATACAATTGTGTACTAAGAATGCAAATTATGCAAATTCTCAATTCTTAATTTCTTTTGTTTTTTCTTTTCCGGAAAATTGGGCACACGGTCATGACTGACCCACCATCACGTCATTGGGCTAGGGTGGGGTTTTCTGTATTAATTAATGGACCAGTATACAAGTGGCTAAACCAGGGATTCATCCTCTGACAAGTCTTGAGTCACCTACCTCCATCTTTCTTAATAAGGGTAGGCTCCCTACCCCAATCTCTTTATATTGCTCTCTTATTCCTATCCTTTTGTTGTGTCACAAATATCCACTAATAATATGGTATTTTTGGTTTGTTTTTCCTTTTATATCATTCTGGAACTTGAGCTGAGCATGGTTTGACAGGAAAGGCAAAAATTGTCAATTGAGTAGTACATACAGGGATACAAATCCTGCATTGAACATTTTATGTGGGATTGTTGTTACCTATAGGCTATATATATATTTTACCTCAATTTTAATGAGTTTAACAAAATAATAAACATTCCACCCTTAATTTTAATATTTTAGCGTCCATAATAATTTTAAATGTTGATACACCCAATGCATTTAAATGTTTTTTCATTGAGTTAATTAAATATAAGTGTAAAAAAAAATTGGGATATAGTGGTGAAAGGCATGGGTCCTGCACATATAAACACGCATAAATTGGTGGGAGTAGTTATAACAAAAGCTTTTCCTGTAAAAATCTTTAGGGTAAGGTATGTACTGTATAGTAAATGGCTTCATGTTTGCATGAAGGATTATAATTTATAACCACGGGAATCATACATGATACATCTATATTCGTTACTCGTTAGTAATAGTAAAAAAAATGTTCTACCGAGTGCAAAATCATTCTCAGGATTAAGGAATAAGGCAACAATTTCTAATGATTGAAATTAGTAGTCTAGTACGTTGGATTTTTGTATGGTGCATAATTGCATATGAATAGAGGCAAGGGTTGCGTTCCTAAATGAAAATTCTGGAGGCGTTCACCTTGTACGGAAAAATACATTCGACAATTAAAGATACAGGTGATTTGAGGCAGAAATGTCCATTCTCTAAGATACAACCTACTACTGTCCAAAGCATTAAACTAAAAGCTAGTCCTTGGATAAAGTTAAAATCTCCCTAAAAGGCCAACACCATAAGCAGTTAGCACTACCTTATCATCTTATCAGCTAGTCACCACATAGGTAAATGCGGTGATGATAGATGAACTAACTTAGTAATCACGGAAATCAGAGACAGCTACTACAATTCCCCAGTTCTTGAACAATGGCATCCATGGATGGCCTCTCAAAAGGAGACTCATGGGAGCAAAGCAAAGCTATCTTTGCCAGTTTAGCTGCTTCATATTCAAAGTATCTTCCATGGAGATTTGGGTCCATAAATTCTTGGAACTTGGAGGACTCTGTAGCAAGCCTTATTGAGCTTGTGATCTGGTGCTTCCCTGAAAGGATTTGGAAAAGCAGCACCCCAAAAGCATAAACATCGCTTGTCTCGGCAAACCGGCCAGTGGTGGCATATTCAGGCGCCAAGTAACCCTTTGCAGCACTACCCTTGAGCGCAGAGAAGACAATATCATTAGTAAGAAGCTTGTACATGCCAGAATCTGCTAGCAATGGATTGTACCGCTGATCAATGAGTACTTTGTCAGCTGAGATGTTTTGGTGAACCAAAACGGGCTTGTTTGCTTTGTATGCATGTAAATATGCCATACCTGATCAAGAAAACAAGGTTTAGTATATAGACCTCAAATAGAAAGCATAAGAAAGTACTTTGAATTACATTATAGGAAGGTAATGTAATAAAGGGTAGAATAAATGGGTAACCTTTTGCAATCCCTTTCACAATAGAAACTCTAGTTGACCATTCAAGGACTTCTCCACCTCCTTCCTTAACATCAAGGAAGCGTGAAAGGTTTCCATTAGGAACAAAATCATAAATCAGAAAGCATTCACCTCGTCCTCTTGAACAACAAAATCCTCTCAACCTAACTACATTATCATTCCTCAGTGAGGTCAACATGTGCAACCCCTTCATAAACTCAGCTTCATCTGACTTGCAACTTGTTTTGCTGATGCTCTTCACAGCAACAACGGATCCATCTCTTAAAACTCCTCTATATGTTGCACTAAAGCTATTCTTTCCCAACAGATTCAACTCAGAGAAATACTGAGTAGCTGACTCCACTTCCTCCAAGTTGAACCTCAAACTCTGGAATATATCTTGGCTATGCCCATTGAAATTCCTACTATCAGCCAAAGGGTCCCATCCAGTAGAGTACTCAAGGCTGACCAAAGGAGATCCTTTTTTCCTATATGCTCTAATGGCTTCATCAGTGCTTAGATGACTATCACTGATATGAAAAGAATCTCCAAGCTTTTGTTTCCTTCGACGATATATTGCGAATGTCAAAACACCAATTGCACACAGTGCAATTATAACCACAAATATGCCAACAGTAACTGATGTGGATTGACTGGATTTTGATGAATTAAGGCACTGAGTTCCCCTGCAAGGTAACTTCACATTAGCAGTTTCAGGGATATCTCTTGTGGCTGCTCCATAAGGTTCCGGTCTGATAGGATTAACACGATCCGAAGCATTGCAAGCTTTCAGTGATGAAAACCCAACTCCACATAACCCCAAATTGTATTCATACAGAAATCCATCATCTAGTCTCTTAAGAGCTTCATTGAACCAAGAAAATGTAAATAAACACATTTCAGATAAGCAAGCATATTACTAAAGAAATGGAAAGAACCAAGAAGATTAAACAAACATGTGCAATAACATCATTATTACCAGGAGGTACATTCCCAGAAAGGGTATTGTTGTGAACATCCAAAACCTTCAGTGAAAGAGCATCAGCTAGGCTAGTGGGAATGGAACCAAAGAGATTATTAGAACTCAAATCTAGCCTCACCAGCATACCCAAATCACCTAGACTAGCAGGGATGGCACCGGTTAAATTGTTTGACTGCAAAGCAACAACTCTCAGCTTTTCCAAAGCACCAAGCTGTGTAGGAATGCTTCCTGTCAACTGATTATAACAAAGCTGCAAAACTGCAAATCAAGTGACAAGGGAAAAGTAAGCACAATGCCAAGTTAATTATGAATCACTAATAGGACACTATTACGAATCAAAGCTAAAGATATCAATAGGAAGAAGCCAAATACTGGGTAGCAACTTTAGTTTTTGAACAAATACTAAATAAAGAGAATCAACAATCAAAAGAACTAAAAACACTTATCTTTCTATCTTACTATTAGTGCAAAGTTTGTCAAAATATACAGGATTCAGAAGCCAACGTTCAACAATATTAAAAAAGAAAACTATTTAGAAACATGCAAGAGAGCTCAATGCTCACCATTTGAGGGAATATAGCCATAGAAATGGCACAACTAATAAACAAAACCAAGCTCAAGCCTTCAGTGAAACCCATCACAAACAGCATTTAAGTACACAAAAAACAAAATAAGAAACAAACTTTTAATACGTCAATTTTTTTTAAACAAAAACAAAGACAGAACCATAGAAGTTTCAATCTTGTCCAACAAATCACAACTACAAACCTTGCAAGTTCTCCATGCTGGCGATCTCACGAGGGATTTCCCCGGACAGATTATTCACATTCAAATACAAATCAACAAGCTCAGTCAAGTTTCCAATCTCTCTTGGTATCTCTCCATACAAAGAGTTATAATGCAAGTAGAGTCCAGTTAAATGCTTGAGGCCAGCAATGGCTGGTGAAAGCTTCCCTAAGAGACCCTTTCCCTGCAGAGAAACATTTGCCACCTGACCCTTCGCATTGCATGCTATTCCTTCGAAAGATCCATCACATGGATCACCATTGATACTCCAAGAGGGTAGATAAAGACTCTCTGGGTCCAAACTGGCCTTCATATCCATCAGAGCTCTTAACTCTCCATTTCCACACACCCATGTTGGGTTTGAGAGCAAAAACACAAGAGAAAACAAAAGTAGTAGTACTGAAAACCCCATTTTCAGCTCAAAAAAGGCTTAGGATTCAACAAGTTCTGGACTTTTGGTTTTTGAAAGAGAAGCTATGTAATGTAACGCTCTATGTTTCCGTGTAAAAGGAAAGAGAGAGTTGGAGAAGGAAAGGCAAGAGGCACAGACAAGACAAGTGAAGTAGTGAAGAGGTGTACAGGTCAAGTCATAAATCAAAAGGCAGTTAAAAGTGGGGTGTTCGTGGAATGTTGGGACACTTGCAAAAACTCAAAACTCACCATTTTCTCTTGTACCTCACTCATGCGTTATAAACTGAGAGATTGAACACTTTATTTCATATCATAACGTAAGTTATTACTATTAAGTTAACACTTTAATCATGTTAAAATAATTTTTAAATGATTGTCATTATCGACATAATTATTGTTTCCTTGTGAAGTGTAAGATGTATGTAAGATACACTGCCAAAATGGGATAGTGAATCTATTAGTTAATTTAGAATTGGAATATATTCAATTGCACAAGGATCAGAATCTGAGTAGTCAAGATAAACAACATAATCTACAACTGGACAAAAACCAATTTAAATAGAACATGTATGATAAGTATGAATCGAACACAGATGCAAAGAGATGAAAGGAAAAGATCCAAGTTCAACAATGTTGTCTCCTTAAGACAATTTGTTTCTTCCAATTGATGCCAAAGGTTGATGAACAATTGTCTCCCAGGATAGAACGGATCAACGTCTGAAGATTGATGACACTTCAAATCAACAGTCCAAACGAACATAGCTAATGCTTGAGGAACCACAGAGTTATGTGATATGAAAATGCACTAGTGTCTAAGCGAGACTATCAGAAAAGATTAACTATCAAAACTCTATCAATTTTCTTACTTTCTAGTCGGTAAATCATCGCGACTCTTGACAATGAACCATCGTAACTGTTGGTTATCAGTAACATTTCCCAAGAGCGGTTAGGAATAGTTATTATTTTGAATTGTTAATCACTTCTTATTCATAACCCATGAAGTTTAAACAAAAACTCCAATAGAATCTAGAAAGTGGAAAACAATAGCAAAATAGATCATTAAGAAGAAAAAGGGCCAAAGGGGTAAAGGTTTCTTTCTTTCTTCTTTGTGGGGTTGTTGTCTTATGGTGTTTATGTGCTTTTTCCTTTTAGAAAAATTCATTTCCATGACTCTAATTGTTTATACAGCTTTAAATTTCCAATATTCAGCAGATGGTATACTTAAAAAAACATTTATTCACAAATACTTATAACTAATTTTTGTTCAGAACTCGCGGTATAACTAATTATTCATGCATACACATATGTTGCTTAATCATTCCTTGAGCATTAGAATACATTGCAACAATGTGTGTGTAATTGATTAAGGTTTATTATTGTTAGTAGCATCGGTAGTAATTATATATTTTTAGCATGTAACCAAAAAAATTATATATTTTTAGCAATGTTATAATATATCCTGTTGCTTTTATTATTTCAAACGTTAGTAACAAACAAACTTTGAGTGTATTTGTTTATAGATAAATATGAGAAAAAAGGAGAGAAATTTTAAAATTATATGTGGATTTTACAACTTTTTTTTTACTTTAATTTATATATTTATTTTTAATTCTTTTTTATTTTTTTTTCTTCTACACAATCAAGTTCACCATGAATGAGAATATTGGAAAGTAACTATCCTTCCTTTCCATTTATTTGTGGTCAAAATTTTCTTCCATATTTAACTTTAAGTAGCAAAACTAGTATATCAGATACGATAATGTAACATTGATACAAAACCACGACGAAAAATATAAGAATAATGTAAATCAATTTATAAATAATATGTGTTCCGGAATTATTACATTTACGTGTTCAAATTTGAAATTTTCAACTGTTTTAGTTTTTTTTTTTTCTACTGAAAATGTGTCAATAATACTATAATAGGTAGGGTAATTAATTTGTCTGCTTTATAGGTCCCACCATTGGTGATATCAGCGCTACGTCTGCCACGTGGATAGTTAGGAAGCAGGTGAGGCACGCGCATTGCGCGTGGCTACGGCGAATGGAATGCTCTTCAAAATTCAAATTTCCTGTTATCGAGTCTACAGTAACTAAGCTGAAACACATCCTCTGGTTCTCCACTTCATTATTATTGCAAATAAAATAATCCTTTTTATTAACAAAAAAAAACTTTATCCCTTGAACTTGAATTTGAATTCAAACAGTATAACAATAATCTGAATAAAAAAACATTATAACAATAATAATAATAATCTCTTTTTTATTTTTTATTATCAATATTTAAAATTATTTATTTTACCTTCTAAAATGAGTTTGAGAATATTTCCATTTGTTCTGACACCCCTCTACTATTTCCCGTGGTTGCTGCCGAATAGTTCTTACTTCTTTATTCACTAGTTTTATTTCAATTTAACCTACATTATTTCATGTTTTGTCTGCAACAAAATCATTTTATTTTATTAAAATATTTAAATTGTAATACTGTAATTTTGAAAAATATTTATCTTGAAAGATAAAATTTATCACCCTTCAACTCATTTAGCTAGTATAAACAAATTTCTAACGGTACAGAAAAAACAAAATTTTGGAGACTTTTTTTTTTTTTTTAACGTGTGGTGTTGTTTATAAGTAATTTTAAATACCATATTATTAATCTTAAATTTTAAAAATATAATTTAAATATTTATATTGTTAATTTTATATTTTATTTCATCTTTTAAAAATTTTAAAATCATGAAATAACTAAATAAGTAAAAATTAGTTGGTAGTTATACTGAGACTTTTTTTTATAGAATATCCTGAGACATATATAAAAACAACTTAAGATATATATATATACACACTAAAACAATTTAGAATATTATATTTTATGGTAGTATCTAAAAAAATTACCTTTTAGTTAAAAAATTATGTGATTTATTTTTTTCTTAAATAAAATATTATAATCTATGTTAAAAAAAAGGTTTAATTACCGATGATCGTTATAGTCGTACAAATTTTATATTTTAATCCCTATAATTTAAATCATTTGTTTTAATCGCTGTACAAACACTTTTAGTTATGATTTGGTTCCTATAGTTTAAAAAAAAACTTGACATCATTAACAAGCTTGATGTGTCACCAACTTCTTCATTCTAATCCTGTTGTGTAAAACGTTTGAAACATGAAAGTTGTCATCTAATTTATTTTCCAGATCACTGGCGATATGTGATAGAAAAAAATAATAAAGTTTCGAATTCAAATTTTATAAAAAAAAAAAATTAAAAGATAAAATTCATTAAAGATAATCAATTAATGATTGGCTGAATACTTTCCAGTTATATAATATGATAACCCAAAAAAATTGATTAAAAAATTAAATAGTAAAAGTATTATTTATATTTTTGGAGAATAAAAGTATTATTTATTTGGTACAGAGGAAAGAAAAAATGTATTATTTAAAATACTATTGATATAACATGATTTTAATATATCTTTAACATTTTTTGTTAAGAATCATTAATTTTTAAAATTTTTTACTCGGGTTAGTATCACCTTATTATTTTAAAATTTTGAATCATTACCATTTATAAATTTATAAATATTATACATTAAAAAAAAACAAGACAAGAAGCAAGATTCAACAGGAATTTGGCCTAATGAGACCGTGTTAGGTCTGAAAGACTTCCAAACATGGACAAAAATATTCCATAAGAAGGTCTTTAGCTTAATTTTTGCCAAAATATCTCCTTTAATTAGGGATTGAACTTCCCTCTCCAAAGAATTACACTTATTAGTTTGAACAAGTAGTAACTGTCAAATTAGTTGAACCAATTAATTTTCCAGAGAGAGAACTGGACCACGCATACAAGTGATGGGGGACTATGAAAGTTCATTGGAAAAAATATTAAATGTTACTACTTTATTTCTCAAGTGTCTTTTGAAATCATATAGTACAAGAACTAACAAATATAATAATATTTTCATTTTTATTCAATTTTTCATTTGAGTTCTTATTATATCTTTTATCCACTTTTAATTATTTTCTATCATTTTTTCTCTTCAATTTCACGATAAACGAATAAAATAATCAATAATGAAGTAAAAGTAAGTATATGACTAATATAATAATTATTATTATCTTAAAATTTTAAAACAGCAAATAAATAAAAATTCTAAAAAAATAATATGTAGTACTTAAGAAGAAAGTGAAACAATACACTTGTTGTTCTGTTCTCATCAACTATTGAACCTGTGATATTTACTACTATTTAACTGAAGTAAATACGGCAAGCAACTTGTGTTTGCTCTATAAATCCTCTGAAAACAACAAAAAAAGCTACTTGGGAAAAACCATACTCACCCTGCACTATAATCATAATCATTTGGTTAATGTAAAAAGATTTTACTCAAAAGGAACATTCTATGTCATTTCCAATATGCACGAGTAAATTATTATAACTAGGCCAGTTCCTTTCCTTTGATGTTATTATTATGCACAGGACAGATTCCCATTCCCCTACAAAATTTTTTGTGAAGCCTGAGGCATTGCATTGGAAACTCTTTTTGTGTCTCCATGGCTTGTTTGGTTTCAGTTTCAAATTTGGGTAATTGAGAAAGTTACCACTCTCCCCAAAAAGGGACGTTTGGCACAGTATTTAATACTCCATATTGAACAGAACAGTGATGCTTTTGAGGCAATAGCTTGGTGGTGTCTTAGCTCGGTCCCATCCAAATTTTAGACCAACTGAGGGGATATCTACTGGTTTCGTGCATGCAACCTTGCTATTTTTTTCTCTAAACAGAAATTCGTGCCTTAGTTTTGTAAATAAAATAATAACATAATCCATATAACACTTTTTCTCTATCTCTTTTTATTATATTATTACTCATTTTATTTTTACCTTACTTGTATATAGTAGTTATTATTTATTATATTAATATAATTTCTCTAATAAATCAGAGTTTTGTGTTATTGAATTTTCAATGCTTTGCTTTTTAGTACTTTGCAAGATATATTCCTCAGTGCTTTTTGCCAAATTTCACATGCTTTGGACTCTGGAGAAGCACTATGCATTAGGCATCTCTTAAACGAATATAATGCTATGTACGACTTTTTACTCACTTTCCATTAAAAGGAAGGTGGAATGATAATTGACAGTCCATGCTTTCACATTATGAGAAGAAAAAGTTTTTACCCCCTATTTTTTTCATTTACCTTTTAAAAGTGAAAAATTAAATTATTAAATTAAAAATTATTTGATTCAACCTGAAATGTATATTTTATTAGGATGGGAAGTAAAATAATACAAAATAAGAAATATATTTTTAAGAGATGAAAATAAAAAGGAAAAGCATAAAAAAATTTGCTTATTCAAATGAGTGAGAAATTAGTAAAATAATCAAAGTTTTTCAGACTAAAATTAAATTAAATTAAACTCAAAAAATAAGTCATTTTTTAAAATTTTATTTCTTAATATAAAATGTTTATTATTTATTATGTTATAAAATATTATTTAGGTTTAAAAAACTAAAACAAAATATATATAAAATTACTTTTTTCCCGCTATTTATTTATTTTGTTCAATTTCATTCTACTGTTAATTAAAGATTTAATTAGATCCGGTTATTTTTAAAAAAGCTTCTATATAATCATTTTTGTGTAATTTCGTTGTTAGTGTTTACAATCAGTGACAATTTTAAAGTATTGCTAAAAAGACGGAGAGGACTGCGTTGGAACTCTTTTAAAAATAATTGAAATCTGATTGAATATTTAATTAATAGTTGAACAAAATTAAATTAAATAAATAAATAGTGGAACAAAAAAATAGTTAAGCAAAAAAAAAACCTACTTAATTAACTAACTCATTTAAATGCATGTTTGTGCGAGTTAACTTGTTTTATTCACGGGCTAACTTGGATTTTGTCTGTGGTCGCATACCAACTTGTTTAACCCACATATTAAATTTTTAAAAAATAAGTATTTATTAAAAAGAAAGTTTAATGTGCTTGAGGTATTTGGATGTTAGATATTTAATATTTGGTTAATATACATAAAGCATTTAAATATTTATTATAGATTGGTTTAGAAGACATTGAATCTTTCAAACTTTATTTGATATTTATATTATAGATTTTTTTTTAAGAAATCCATTACTTAATATTTATATTAGTATTTTATCAGTATAAAGTCCACAAAACCATATTATCAACCCGTTTTCTCCACAAATTTAATGGAATAAGTCAAAATGGATTGGTAGATTAAAAACTCCAATCTATCTTGAGAAGAAGAAAAAAAAGAGTTAAATAGGTTAAACCTTAGCCAAAAGCCTAACTGATTTTTCACACCCCGGAAACATAGCAACACAATGAAGTCGATTTCAAGGTCATGTGGCAAAAAATTATTCCCCACCCCACCATTTTGTCATTTGTATTCGGTAGTATTCAAGCAACCCACTACTAGCATACGTAGTATGGTAGCAGTAGTCATGAGGTTATTAGTATTTACTGTTTAGTAGATTTCACCGTGATGGCATCTGCTATTTCATTTCCATCCTCCATGTGATCTAAAATTAATTTATGATAAATCCTATGGTCTAGCTTTAATTAGTTGAGTAAAGTGTGAGTTATTATAAATTCTTTGATAGTTTGGTTATTATATACAGATAAAAAAGTAAATCCTACATCATATCACAGGACAAACTATATGTGAAAAATCATGCTCATGCACCTCCGATTAAATGCACAATGTGCATAGTTAGTTGGCTATTTTAGTTTGCTTGAAGCACAATAAGCTGCATAACTATAACCAACAAAAGTGTTCATTGGAGAAGTAATTAATTTCACTATTTTGGACGCTTTCCTTTGTCTTGGAGGGCATTTGCATGTGTAGGTGGTGAATGCTGAATATATACCACGCACTTATAATATGCGTATGTCGTGGCTGGCTCTATTGGGAAATTTAGGATACGATGACTTGGGGTCAACATCAACATGAAAAGCATCTCCTTTTGATAGAACTATATATGCAGAAAATCCAGAGGGCCAAGCCACTGACATAATGCCCCAGAAAACAAGTGTGAAAAAGAAAGGATGAAAAAAGATAATGAAGAGGGAAAGCAACCTAGATGGCAACCATAAAGTTCTAATGATGGGGATGGGCCCAAAAACCCAACTATGCAACTACCCACTCATCATAAGGTTTTATCAAATATCATGCTAAAAAATCAATTAACCCGTTCTTCTATTTAATTAACTTCTAAGATAATCTATGCAATTAAACTTTAGAAAGTGAACTCTCTGAAAAGCCTCACAAGTTTATCAGATTATACGTTAGCTTCAAGAGAAATTAAGGAATTCAACAGATTTATATAGCCTTAGTTTTACTTATCATTAATACTCAAAATGTTTATGACAGACACTTGTTTATTCAACATGTTGATAGTTTATTCAAATGTAGGAAAAACAAGATGTCATGTTAAAGGATTTTAGAGATTGAAATAAAACATGTCAATTATATCTAAAGTGAGCTTGTTTAAATTTAAAATAAGTAACTTTAAAATAAATGTTTTTTAAAAAATATTTTTTTTAAGAAACAAATAAAATTTATTTCTCAATTAAGTAGAAAATATTTTTTTTTAAATAAACAATTTAGATAAACACATTAAAGAATAAAAAAAGTTATTTATTTTATTAAAATAAGTATTTTAAAAAAAATAAATTTAAACAAACTCACTGTTAATCAATCTCATCTCAAAATCGGTTAACCTATGCATGCTATTGTATTATCCTAATGGGTTGGGCTGATTATTTGCCCAAAGTTTTCTATTTTTTATTATTATTTGAATTTATTTATTCTCTAATGATTTTTTGTTGAATGATTGCTTGTTAAGGGTTAAGAATTGAAAGAAGAAAAAAGTAGCAGCAGAATAAAATCCCTAACAAATACTTTCCATCCCCTCCCTGATCTCCCCTGCCATAGACAAAGAATCTTATTTATTTAAACTGATTTTTTTTAATAAAATGTTAGAGCTTAAGGATAGATGACATTGGTGTGTTACATACATACAATTTTAATTTTGTTGATGTAACTGTTAAATAAATAAATAAAGAGATCATCTGGGTCATGATGTTGCTTGCAAATCAGACTGCATAATGCCATGCCTTCAGGTTTTGGAAGGTGAAGCTTACTGTCTTCTATTTGCGTTAAAATTTGTCAGCTCTCTTGGATCGGAGAATCTTCACTTTGAGATGGATTGCAAAGGGGTTGTTGACAAGATTCATTCAGCAACCGAAGAATTTTCAGAGTAGGGAGTTGTTATTTCTGAGTGTTGCTCTCTTATGTCTAGTAATCAAACTTTTAGTCTTGGTTTTAAGGAAACAAGCTAATAATGGGGTTGCTCACGCTTTGATAAAAGTGGCTCCATCTATATCTCGTCTTGTGATAATAATCATGTTTTCTCTTGTATTGCTCATTTGATTATTGATGAAGTGGTTTAAGTTTGTTGTTGTAAAAAATAAAAAATAAAAATTGGTTAGCCTATTTGGTCCGCAGAGACTTAAACTAACAATTTAATTATTCGTCCACAACATAATTACCCGACCAACCTGAAAATACATGAGCCAGGATTAGCCTATATTAACAGCTCTAATTGGCAAGTGTAAAGTTTTGATTAGTATAAGAGGTAGAAAACTTTAGAACAGAAAACATTCGACTTCATGTCACTAATGACTAAACAATTTTTTCTGTTTGCTATCAATTTCAACATCAAGTTCAAGAATGCCTCGCTAAAAATCCTTTGCTTAGTATAAAAGCTAACTGGTTGCCCAAATTAGATTCGTATTATGTGTATTCTTGGTTCGTTAATAAATTTAGCTTGATTGTTAATCCCACTTGTTGCTTTTTCTACATATCTCTTCTTGTTCTCTTTTTTACTTGAGGAAGAAACAAGGAAGAAAAACAGAACATCATGATAGGACAAAACATGGGAGCAAGAGTGGTTGGTTACCACATTGAACTGATGGTGAAACTCCAATTGTGAATGTATCTCAGTTCATATTTAATTATGGGTTAACGCAAAAATAAACGAAGTTATAATTTAAACTTTTCACTGACTTTTCAAGTTTTATAATAGTTTTAACAAGGTCTGGCTTTTCCTCTGATTTAGGTCAACTAAGAAACCCTTGTGATTTTCTGAAATCAAAAGATATCCTCATGCTATTAAAAGAATTCAAGTAATGTAAATTACTAACTTCCAAATTTAAAATCAATTTCTATTTGGATTTTGTAGCATGAATCATTTGGAACTATGATCAAGTTGGCTGCAAATTTTGGAAGAACTTCGTAATTAAGGTCAAATTGTAGTTGATGTGACTCAGGCTCTATAAATTACGAGTAAGTTGGCTTCCAAGGAATAAAGTAAAATGCCTCTATTCTTATATAGTGAGATGTATTGTACATTTAAGAGTGGACAAGAACATAAAGATGATTGATTTACAGAGTTGGAGCCCTCTCAGCGGAGCCAGCAATCACAGTGAGTAAGTTGTTACCAAAAGGGTCACTGAGATGTTTTGCTAAGTTCTCAACTGGACCTTCTCCAGTGACATAAGCTTGGAAGTAGAAACCAAGCATTGCAAACATAGCAAGTCTACCATTCTTAATTTCCTTCACCTTTAGAAGTGCAGCTTGGTCTGGATCCTTTGCTAGACCCAATGGGTCAAATGGACCACCTGGATGAAGCTTGTCTTCCAAATCCTATAAGGAATAGGTCACTTTCAGTAAATCAACTGATGAATTTCTGTTAAAATATATGAATAGGGTGGTAATATGCATTCCAATCATGAACTTAACTGACTGAAGTATGAATTAAGAGAGTTCGTTTAAAAAAATAATAACCTTCCCTTAGTAACAAAAATGTTACATACCAGGCCATTAATTATTCTGTAGTACTCAGCACCACCCAAAAGAACTATCTCAGCAACAACAGCAACAATAAGATTGATGGGGATGGGTTTCCCGAAGTAGTTCAACGTACCCCCATCAAGAAGCAAAGCTCCGGTCTGCATTGATTCCATGGAGAAGATCAGCTCAATGTAAACAACACAATCACAAATTTGCAATCAAGGCGTTTTAAAATATGCTATGTGCTGACTGCTAAATTAAAAGCCTCTATTGAAAATTAAAATAGATTATTAGTTATCCAATAATCATAATTAATTTAAGACAGGTAAACAAAAAATGAATGCAAAAAATGGAATATGACATAGGTAAAATAAATGGCAAGGATGCTCAATCTGAAGGTAATAGAATGGTATTTGTTCATGGCCCTAACTCGAGTAAATTGGAGTTGTTTTGCTCATGGCAGAGAGAATAAGGGTCTGTGTTTTGCAACTGCTCAAAGAAGTGCTTCAAGCAGGCTGCAGCTTAGCATTAGGGCAACTTTTTTTTGTCTTTTCAATTTTACAGTTTGTTAAGGCAAGGTGAAGTTTGAAAATGTTTTAAGACCCAACAAAATTGTGCACAACATTTGATTTCCTAGTGAACTAAGAGTAGTGAATCAGTGACTAGTTGAACTGATATAGCAAACATAATTTTCCCATGTCCAACAGCTTCCATTTTAATTACCTCCTATCCAAAAGGAACAAGAAAAGAAAAAAGAGGAAGCATTTTATCAATTACGATTAAAAGATATTAAGCATATTTTTGGTTTTGAGCAAGTGAATTTCACCCAAGGAAGGAAGCATCAACAAATGTACATGTTAAATTGAGGTATTCCTTTCCCTGACTATCTTTCAACTACTTTGCAGCAGATAGTATGTATAAGAAGTTAGAAATACCAAATACATGTATAATTGCAAAAGTTATTTGCACAAAACTTAGCTTAGAACTGTGTTATGAGGTATTTCTAAATACTTAATTTGTTGAGTCATAAAATTAGTGTATTAATGAATTTAACAGGGGTGACAATCGACAGATCTTGCAAACCTTGAACCAAACAGCCTCAGGACCACAGTTAGCTCCGTATTTGTTAAAGACCTCAGGAATGATGAATCCAGCAGCACCAAGCATTGCCCATCTGGCATGAATCAACTCAAACGCCTGGTATCTGCATCACATCATCAGACAATCTAACATAAGCATATATTGAAGAAACTCAGCATTTCAGTGTATATATAGATATCTAACTTTCTGAGTATACATACTTGGCGAAGTCTTCTGGCTTCTTGCTAAGACCAAACGGGTCATAACCATAACTGCAGGCATGCAGATCAACAAATTAAACAAAGCAAGAAGAATTGAACACTATAAACATTCAGTAAAATCAAGTTTTCAATAGTTCACATGTCAATGAGAGTTGTAGCATGAAAGAAAAGGAAACAAGAGAGATGAAAAGTGAAAACACATACTCTCCAGGCACTTCTCCGGTCAAGTACTCGGGGATCTCTGATCGGTCCAAGAGACCCTCAGGCAAGAAGATCCTTCTGTCAGGACCTGCCACCAATTGAAGGCAAAAGGTCAACAAATTATGAAATTCAAACCCTCCTACTATAATACCCCAAGCTCATACTTTCAGAAGAATTGAACCTCTTGACATATATATAATACCCTGCATCAGTTTTTGTCTTTATTTAAACCATTAGGCATGGACTATTAAGTTGAACCTAACTCAGATACAACATGCACAATTGCTACCCTTTTGGACACTTTCTACCATAACTTGTCTGTATTTGGATAAGCATTTGCAAAATTTATTATGAATGAAGCTGATTTTGATTAAAATTGATTTTAAAGTGATGCGATTTGGTTCAAATGAAACTTAGTAAACTTCTTTTTCTTTTTTTATATCTAACTTGAAGTTATCTAAAAGTTATTTCAGCCCAAAATTAATTCTAGACACAATCAATTTCTCATTCTGAAACTAAACATGCGAGCATTTACTTAAAATCATGATTATGGATAATCTAACAACATGAATCCAAACACTCTATTCATTGTTAAGAAAAGAAAACGAGAATGTGTAGAAACAGATGGCCATTGGAGTTGGGAGAGAGACTCACCATACCACTTGGCGAGTTCCTCATTGGTAGGGGATACAGCAGCAGGCTTTTTCTTTGGAGGAGGTGGTGCTGCCTTCTTCTTGGAGAAAAGCGCGACGGTCTTGAAGGTAGCAGGTGTAGACGGTGATGGAGTAGACCTGGTGGCGCCTCTCAGGCTCACGGGGTTTCCAAGCATTTCTGACATAGCTGCGGTGGAAGCCGCCAGGGAAGCCATGTTGTTTTCGAAACTTAGCTAGTGTTAATTGTTGATGGATGGAGGATGGAAAGGTGAGAACGAAGAGGAAGATACTATATGCATGGCTTGGTGGATGTGCACGTCCCACGTGGGATTCATGATCCTCAACTCTCATTGGTTTGCATGCAACAATGTGTAATCCAATGCAATAATGTCATTGGATTTACCCTCACACGTGGAAGATCATAGAGCTTACGTGTGCTGCTCCTGGGCGTGTATTATGTTTGGATAATGTGGTTTTTCCTATATATTATATTATATACTTATGTTTTTTTTTTCATGTTGTACATATATTTATTTATTTATTTTTACCGTGATATTAGTACGATATAATTTTTTTTAATCAAGATATTGATATGAAATAATTTCTCTTAAAAATATTGATTAATTTTTGTAGAGTCTATGAGTTTCCAAATATAAAATAAATATTTTTTAACATGATTTATTTTATATTTAAAGACATATAAAATTTAAATTTAAATTTAAATTATTTAATTAAAAAAATACGTGATTATCACTTATTTCAACCTATATTGATTATTATAACACATTTATTTTGTGACAAGGATTCATCCGGTGCAGGCTCTTCATTAGTAAATTTCTTCCCATTACCACTACGGCTCAACACAACATAACATCGTAACACTCACCTGACTTTAGGATACACAATGAACAAAAGACAGTATGGACCCAAGCTTGTGGAAAAAAGAATAAATAATAAAACAAAGTATGAAATTGTGCAAACTAATAAATTTCTAATATTATACCTAAATCTATTTAATCACATAAATGCAAACAAAAATGGCTAAACAAACATCTTAAGTTGAGGAAAGATAAGATGATTGTCTAAAATGCACCTAAAAGCTAAGTATTCACATGTACATTATAAAAAAAAAAGTATTCACATGTATCTGTAGATATTTGTTAAAATATAATTTTTCTAACAATAAATAAATTTAGAAATAACAATTTTGAAACGTTTATTTATATAAAAAATAAATAACTTTGAAACATATATTTATACTAATAATAAACTAAAGCAACATAACATTAATATAATTAAGGATATTTAAGGGTACACTTTAAGATAGCTTAATTATTATCTGCTGGTCCTCTGTACCCTTTAAATAATTAGGTAGAAAAAAATTATTCATTTTATTCATAATTACCTATTAAAAATGTTTGGTGGAGTTTGGATTTCCTTCTCATATAGTAAATTTTATTATGTTTTGGGTGGAATCTTCATTACTTTCTTTTTGTGGAATGGATCTAGAAGGGGTTCTGTCAAAGGAATCCATTGTATTTGTATCTATTTGTAATTTGTATGAAAAAATTTAGATAAATTTGTAATAGTGAATTAATTTTTTTAAAAATTATAGAAATAAATAAATTTTGAAAATATTACAAACTATGAGTAAGTATAAAGAATATGTGTTTTAAAATACGACTTTAGAACATTGTAATAAAAAAAAAATACTCAAGTAATGTTTTAGATCATGACTTCAAGTATTTTATATATTTTCTTTTAAATACTGAAATTGTATTTTGGATCACGATTTCAAACATTTTATATAATTTAAAAAAAATATGAAGTTAGTGATCTAAAACACGACTACAATATTATTTTTTAAAATTACGATATTCTAAACTCATGTTTTAAAATTCTTTATATGAAATTATATTTTAAACCAAGACTTACTCATAGCCAAACTGTAATATTTTTAAAATCTATACATTCGTGTAATTTTTTTAAAAAAAAAAATTACCCCACTTCTATAAATTTGTCAAAAATTAGCTTTGCTGATTATTCAAGGTACTAATGAAGGAACTTGGAAGCCTGTTAAATTTATCCTCAGGGGCCTCATATTACTCATATGTTCTTTGCAGATGATGTTTCTCTTCACTAAAGCAAAGGCTTCTCAGGTTAGAAATATTGTTTCTGTTCTGGATAATTTTTGTAAAATGTCTGGTCCGGAAGTTAACATGTCCAAATCTGAAGCTTGTTGTTCTAGACGGGTTCCAACTTCCAAAAGAAGAATTATGATGTCAATTTATGGTATTCAATTTGTTAGTGATATAGGAAAATATTTGGGCTTTCCAATGTTTATTGGTAGAGTGAAAAGGGAGGATAATAATTTTATCATTCAAAAGTTCGAAAACAGACTTGGTGCCTCTTGGAAAGGTCGTTTGCTTAATAAGCCAAAGAGGATTACTCTTGCCCAATTTGTTCTCTCCTCTCTTCCCCTTTATGCTATGAGTATTTATAAATGCCTGAATGGCTCTGTTCTAAATTGGATTCTATTATTAGTACTTTCGTTTTGGAAAGGTGGAACTGGTAGAGGTTGTCATCTTATCAGCTAGAAGAAAATCACTAGGCCTAAGCGATTTGGGGGGCTTGGGTTGAGAACGATGAGAGGAAGTAACACTGCCATGTTAGGTAAATTGATTTGGAGTCACATTAATCATGGCCAGAAACTATGGCATTGTGTTTTAGTCCAAAAATATTGTCCTAAATCAATTCCAGTCTCCATCCTTTGCTGCTCCTGTGGGTAGATCTTCCCATATTCGGTGAGTTGTTTGTAAAACCTTAAAGGTGTTTCAAGCTGGCTTTACAATCAGGATAGGGAATGGTGCTTCCAGAGTCTGGTATGATAATGGGTCAGGAAAAGGTCCCTTATGTTTGAAAGTGTCGTATGTGGACATCCAGAATAGGGATATTCGGATTATTGATCTGATCCAAGATGGAAAAATGGAATCTAAATTTATTAGCTACTTCTCTAAATGATGAAATTAACAGATTGTTCCTTCAGCCTCCCCTATAACTCATCCAGAGTTCCCTAATTCCTTTGGTTGGGCTGGCAGTAGGAATGCTCTTTTCTCTGTTCACTCTGCTTGTGTTTAGCTACCAATTCAGATGTTTCAATATACTTCCTCCAGCTGAACTTCAATTGGATTTGGAAGTTGAAGATTCCTCAGAGTGAGTTTTTTTTATGGCAGATTTGACATTGATCTGTACCTGTCCTTTCTGAGCTGAACTATAGAAATAACATTTCTTCTTATACCTTTCCGAGATGCTTACTGCACCAGGAAGATGTGATTCATTGCTTGCTATTATGTCTAGGTTTGAAACAAGTTTTTTATCTCCTTAAACCGAGCTTTCAACTTCCTAATTCTCATAATCGATTCAGAACTTATATTACGGAAAATTTTGAACATTATGGTGTTCTTTTCCTTGTAACTATCTAGAAAGGCCTTTTCTTTAGAGGCATTTAACTCTCATTCTTAGCATTTAGTTTGTTGGAGACCTCCTATTCAGGGTTCCGTGGCTATAAATGTGGATGAGAGTGTTTGTGGTGATCTTAAAAGAGTTGGATTTGGTTGTCTTATAGGTGATTCTTTGGGTAATTGGTCTCAGAGTATGTTTGGATGAAGTATTTTTAAATTTTAGAGAATTTAAAATTTAGAGAAATTAAAATGCATCAATTAAAATTCTTGAATTTTAAAAAAAAGTTATTTGGATAAACCAATTTAACTCAAAAGTATTACACTTGTACATAGGAATAAGCTGCTGCAATTATAGACCATTTTAGAATCTGCAGCTATGGCATCTTGAAACAAACTCAGAACATGAGAATCCTTGTCCATGAAACATTTTAAAGAAGCTCTTTCCGGTTACGCCCCTCATAGAGCGGAACTTCCATATCCTTGGTGAACCACTTCTTGGTGGAGTACTACCACACGTGCAACTTGCTTGGATGAAGTGATCTCAGAACCATCTATGTCAAGCATGTTGACTTACTTCTTATTAGAAGCTTCGAGGGAGGTGTGAGACCATACGCTAGCTTTTTCATAGTTCTCGTTCTTTTGTGTTATTGCTTTGGTGAAGAAGGTGTTGTGTGTTAGAGGGCTCTTGAAGGATAGAGAATACCAACTATAAGAACAGAAAGCATCTAAGGAGAATTTTCAAATTCTCTTCTTTAAAATTTCAATTTCTCAAATTTAAGTAACTGTATTTTCTCAATAAATTTTTTTTAATTTTAAAATCTTTCAAATAAAATATCTAAACATTAAATTTTATCTTAAAAAATTTTAAATCCTTCTTTAAATTACTTTCCCTATTTTAAATACTCCTTTCAAATATACTGTCATGGAGATGAGATAGTTCAAGTTAAACATTATTTGTTGATAAATAAAACCAATGCTCTCATTTTCAGCTTCAAGGACTTATTCGTTGCATTCAAGATCGTTATGTAGACAATGGGTGGTGTCTTTCCATCATACTTTTTAAGAGAAGGAAATTCGTGTGCAGCAGATCATTTAGCCAAGTTTGCCTTTGCTTATGGCGGATGCTATAGGAGTGCTTTTCATTCGTGATTAATTCTTTTTTTTTTCTTTTCTTTGTTTCCACTGTACCAAAAAAATACTATCTATTTTCAATTTATAACAAATTTATCCACGTGAAAATATTTTATTGTTATCTCTAAATTAAGTTATATTTCAAGTCTCTTGTATTTATAATTATCCCTAAGACGCTAAATAAGATATTTGACATATCTATCTATATATAAAAATAAAGGGATGGCCCAAAAATATCATGGATATTGAGAATGAATAAAATCAAATTATTTTACTTTTATTAAATATTTATTTTAACGTTTTCCATCTCAATCATACAGATTGAAAGAAAAGAAAAATCATTCACAGCCACTAGTAAAAGAACCTTGTAAAAGTTAAGGATTAGTGATAAGATAATAAGAAAATGTTAGATAAGCATAAATGTTTGCAAGAATTTTGAACCAAATGAATTGACATAAATTGTATGAATGAGATCAATCTTGCAGCCCAAACAAGAATTTATCGAAGGGCGGAGACGAAATGGTAGTTGCGAGCTGTTGGTGTTCATCTTCATCTTCATGGCTGCCACTGTCACTGCCACTGCCTTCGAATTTGAAGGCAGCAGCAACGTCACTGTCCCCGAAATGGAAATATCACGCATTTTCTGAAGCCTCCTCCTCCTCGTGTTCTCTCGTTCACAACAACCAAGACGACGACCTTCAAGCTCTCTTACTGATCCTTCCATCTGATTTGCATCAAAATCTCCTCAATCAACCTAACCGCCCTCAACTTCTAGAGGTTCGTCACTTCTCAATTTCATCGCCTATTTATTTTTTAACTTACCGCTTCTCTTTTTACTCAACCTTTCCTTAATCGTTATCATTAGGTTATATTGGATTTGGGGCGTTTTCCAGAAGCGCGTTATCTAGGCAAACACGGAGGCCATTCTTTAAGGAACACGGAGGTAAAAATATACCATGCACTTTCACTTGTCATTCAATGGTATTATTTATGTGAATGTGATGTCCAGAAATGTGTTGTATTGTATTGTGTATTTGTGTAGCTTAGGTAACAGTGAAGGAGTTGGAATATGCTGAACAAGCTGTTGGTGAATTTGGGAAGGACAATAGAGCTGGCATTGAGGGTACGTTGCACCGAATATCTGCAATTAGGAGTAGGAATGGTCACATAGTTGGTTTGACCTGTCGAGTTGGGAGAGCTGTCACTGGCCAGATTGATATGGTTTATGATCTGCTTCAATATGGGAAGAGCATTCTATTTGTTGGAAGGTATGTAACACACTGTTCCCTGCTTGGTAACTCTTTCTTACTGATGTTTTTAAGATACTATACTAGTTGAAATGTTAACAACAGGAACCCCTGAAATGAAATTAGTTTGATTCATTCATTATATTCGATAAGAAATAGTTCTGATATGCTTCTTTATCCTTGTCTTACTTTTGGTCTAAATGTCATGTCACTTGGTATTCTTTTAAAATTTAAAATACTTGATGGATTCCGTGTGTGTGGCATTGTCAATTATAGTAAATAATCTAAGTTGTTTGTTTCAAAGTTTTTTTAAAGTTATGTTAGGCATCAATCTAATAAATGCTAACTTAAAAGTCACTAATCATGGGGTGTTGGTTCATTAATCCAAGAACATAGTAGAAGGTTCAACTCAAAGATTCACTGTGCACAGTTTCTGAACAAAGATTTGATGTTTTTTTTTTCTTTTTCTCTTTGATCTCCTATAATTCGGATTCTCTCAGGCCTGGGGTTGGCAAAACTACTGTTATGCGAGAGATTGCTCGTGTACTGTCTGATGAGCTTCACAAAAGAGTGGTATGCCGATTTTTCAGCATCTTGCTGTATTCTTTCTTCCTCAAAGTACTTTTGTAGACTGGCTCATGATAGAATAAATTCTTGCACATTGGGTAGGTGATTGTTGATACCAGCAATGAAATTGGAGGTGATGGCAATATTCCACATGCAGCAATAGGTGGTGCACGAAGAATGCAGGTGCCTGAGCCATCAATGCAACATAGGGTGATGATTGAGGCAGTAGAAAATCACATGCCTGAGGTGATTGTAGTAGATGAGATTGGCACAGAAGCTGAAGCTCATGCATGCCGATCAATTGCTGAGCGAGGAATCATGCTTATTGGGACTGCTCATGGACAGCAGCTTGAAAATATCATCAAGAATCCTACACTTTCTGATCTGGTTTGTTTTTATTTTTATATGGTTGTGCCAATAACATCTAAGGGTGTGTTTGGGAAAATGTTGGGTTGAACCTAGCCCACATTTTTTCCAATCCACTGATATACTTACTTCTCCCTTTTGAGCTTTGGAATGCGTAAATGGACGTTTGGTGCCTTGCAAACTGCAAACCAAACAAACACTAAGACTTTGTAGTTTTTGCTTGCAAAGTCTATCTGTTGCTTTCTTGGGTGTCAAAAGGCCTTTAAGAGAGAAAAAAAAAACTTATGATAGTTCACTGTTTGCTCTTATTTAACTGTTCTATTAGTTTAATTTGAGTATTTTCATGTGAACATTAATGCATTATTATTGAGCTGCAAACTTTGGGGGGGAGGGGCAAGCAAGTCATTATTGAGCATGACAAGTGTGCACTGAATTCTATTATGTATTTACACTAATATTTGTAACTGGTCTCTCTCTTTTAACGTTGCTTTATGTTCTGCATAAGTAATTCTGTAGAAAAGTTTTGAAACTGAATCCTATTTTATGGTGTAAAAGAGTTTTCATTGACATTTTAATTTTCAAAAGTATCCTTTTAAAAATTATGTCACCCATTCAGTTGCAATAAGCATTTAGTAAATTAATATTTGATGTTAAAGATTTACTTGATTTGTGGAGCCGTGATACATTGTGCAATATAATCAACTGTAATATTCAAGATTCACCTCCATTTGCTTTATCAGATTGGCGGAATAGAAAGTGTTACTCTGGGAGATGCAGAAGCCAGAGCCAGAAATTCTCAGAAGACAATTCTTGAGAGAAAAGCACCTCCAACATTTGATTTCTTAATTGAGATGAGAGATAGATACTACTGGCTTACACATCAGGTATGTTAATTGAGCATATATTACTTCGATAGTAACAACAGTCTTACTTATCCCACTAGGTGCAGTCAGTTATATGGATCGCGACAACATCGGACACAGTAAAAAACTAATGAGTCCCCTTCTAATAATTTCTTCCATTTTTTTTGACACACACACACACACACACGTATATCTCCCTCTACCCGTTCTCATGGTACTAAAAATAATGTGACTACTTTCCTCACTGGTTCATTTTATGGTCTTATTACACATGTCCAAACTATGTTAACCAATTTTCTTTGAAGCCTTTTTTTTCACTTTATACCTAGCCTGTATCTTGTGCATGCCATCTTCATTAAGCATGCCATCTTCATTAATTTTCATCATTTGTAATTTTGATTATAGATACTTGAGCCTAGAAATCTGTGGTTTAAAATCTTCTCTAATTTTTACTTTTAAGTCATTTTCCTCTTGTTTTTCATTAAAATCATAATGCATATATCTTGTCTTACTCCAACTCAAGCAAAAAACCCTTTGATTCCAATGTTTGTCTCCAAAGCTCAAGTTTAGATTTAACCTCTTTTGATTTCTCAATCAAAATTATATCATCTACAAAAGAGTATGCATTTGTGGATAATCTTTTATATTTTCCTGGTAATGTTGGAAATACTATCCCTAGTACTTGAAAAATGTTGCGCAAGTGATTTATCTGAGACAAAATGGGTTCACTCCTTCCTATTACACCTTTCATTGCTACAAGATCCCAGCAATTGTGTGATAGATCACAGATGACATATTCCTTTACATTTTAGTGGCAAGTTATTTCAAAATCATGTTTTAAAACAATTTTATTTGAAGCTTTTCTTTCTTCGTTCTAGTTTATATAAAGTCATTTTTGTTATTCATTTTAACTTTTTAGAATACATTACTATATTATCCAGCCATTTGAATATGAAATTCACATAACACAATAAATGTACTACAATTCATGAAAGAAAAGGTACTTCAATATTAGGGCACTTAGAAGGAGGTATAGATGTTCTTGGTTCAAAGCTCAATGTGAATTTGAATCCTGTCCTCATTATTTATTGTTGTTTTATTGATAATTTGTTTTTTGTTAATGACAATTACTCTAGCAGAATTATATGGGCCAATTAAAGGGCCAGGGAGGCTAGTTTCTGTTAATCATTAAAGGCATTGATAAGCTAAAAAGTGAGTTGGTTTTAATTATAAATTCTTTATATCTTGTTTTCCTTTTGCAGACTGACAAAAGTGTAGATATGTTGCTTCGGGGAATAGGTCCACAGGTTGAGGTAATTCTTTAGTCTTGTACTTCAGTCTATTTGATTGAAAGTTTTTCTGTTATTATTGTTGTTGTTTCTGCCTATACTCCGTAACACTTCTCATTTGTATCGGTTGCAAGTTAACATTATGCCTGATCTACTACTAACAAATTCCTGGATGAAAATGACTATTAGCTTTTTGGTTGAGGCCAGATGAAAAAGCTTTAAATTTTAATATTCAGTTTCCTCACTAATCACTATTTTCTGAAACTATTTAATAAAGAGCAAAAGTCATTATTAGCCTTCTGAGACTGGACAAACTTAAGTAACTATTTTCATAGAAATATATGTTTGCGCCTGGCTTGATTGTTCTTTTCCCCTTTGGTTTCTTCCCCAGTTTTCCTTCCTGACTATATTAAGTTTATATAAGTGAGCCACAGTGAATGTCCTTTCATACTTTCCAGAAGCCCAAATTTGCAATAATTACATGAATTTTGTCTTTGAACTTATCTCTCCGAGTTCATAGAAGCTACAGATACATCACACTTTTCTAGATAAAAATTACACGGATATTATGAATGCTGCCTTCAACTTAACTTTAGGTTCCAAATATTTGGACTTTGGAATAACATTCTGTAATTTGAAGAATTCTGTTCAAAGTTAATTTGGCGCATGCTTAAGTTGTCATATGGATGTTATTTCTCTTTTAAACTTGGTTCATAGGCTCTGGTGCATATTATGTCTGACACTCTGTCCAATATATAAGGAGCTTCTTATGGATCCTTTAAATCATCTTTCCAGAATATTCATATTATGACTGATGAAATCTCTAACTTTTTTTGCAGGTAAGAAAAAGAGATGAAAAATGTAAGGTCGTGATAGAAAAGTCTAAAGCATATGATAAATGCCAAATTTGATTTTTCCCTTGCCTATATAATATAATTCATTTTGAAGCAGTTTAGGATTGTTAAATTGTTTAAAAACCAATTCATGTTTAAAGCTACAAAGGTGCTCAGGATTATGTAAATTATGTATTTTTTTCATAGACATTACTATGTATATGTGTATATGTGTATATCTTCGCTTTGAAGTTACATCCATGTGCCCTTCTTTCTTTACCTTATTGTTCCGGATATAAACAATTTAGAACATTACATCCGATTATACCATGAGGGGAGTCACTCCACTTTTTTGCTTCCGCCAAGATCTTCCCAGCCTCTTCCATCTCACCAGCATTTGAATAAGCACTAGAAAGAACAGTATAAGTGTAGCCATCCGGTCTCAAACCCCTACTTTCCAGCAGCCTCATCATCTCTATAGGTGGCATAACAGACTACCTGGTCCAATATTGGTTGCAGCTATAAAGGATCGGATCAAAATAGTCAGATTTAATTTGGACCTAAATAATGAAGTCTAAGCCCTGTGAAAGCTCGCTTTTTGTGGGCTTTTAACATGTTTTGCAGACTTAGTCCGTATTAGGTCATGAATGAGTTGGACTAAAATGTCCCACATCTATTTTGCCACATCTAATCATCTCCACAGCTTGTCCCATTCCCCCTGTCTTTGAATATATTGTTACAACGAAATTGAAAACAACATTCACAGGCGGCGGCCCGTCCTGAATCATCTTTAACACCGACTCCTTGGCTTTATCAACTTCCTTAATCCTACATAAAGCACGAACAACCGTGAAAAACGAATTAATTGTGCGCTCCCTCTCCTCCCCGAGGATATCCTTCAACATCTCCAAAGCCAAATTCACAGTTTCATCCTCTCAATAGAGCTTGGCAACCAAAAAGCTAACCTAATTCATGGGTGGTCGCTTCTGTTTCTCCATTGCCACCATATACACTCCAAGTGCCTCTTTGGCCTTCTTCCCTTTTACAACCAAGACAAAATGGCTCCAAGTTTCTCACCATCAAGCATCTTTCCGCAAACCCAATCGAAAGCGCGTTGACAACAAAGCGCTTCGGTTGTGAAGTAATAGGTGTCTACATTTGGCACACAGTGAAAAGCCTTAAATTTGTCAAACAACTCCAGTGTAGCCTTCCCTTTTCCCCATCCTTGAGAAGGAAAGTATCAATTCATTGAGAATGTTAACATTGCTAACCTTATTCTCTCTAATCTCCTTAACCAAGTCCCACATCAAGTACACTACATTGTTTTATGAAAAATTGAGGGTGAGGATAAGGGTGGCAAAGAATCGAGGGTTGTTGAGAATTGGGGCAGGGGGAGGGGGTGATTAAGTTGGATTTAGAGTGAAAAATTGGTGAGTGGATGTCGACAACAGAAACGACACGTGAGGCTTGTGCAAGTATCCACCTCCACATTCTTCTACTAAAAAACATGTTAATGCAAGCGATGCTTCTTCTGCCTTATGTTTCTTTCTCATTATACAGTGTAACCTATATCCCACCTTATATGACAGCTTCTTCTTCTTCTTCTTCTTCTTCTTCTTCTTCTTCTCTTTTTCTAAACCGTTTTCTACCTTTGGGAGGCAATTTGGACTGGGAATGCACTTGCTTGTGCGTGTTCGGATAAGCGTTACCAAAAGTGATTTTGAATGAAATTGATTTTGGTTAAGATTGATTTTGAAATGATGTAATTTATATTTAGATGTTTCTATTATAAAATCAAGTTAAAAGTAAACTTAATATAAAGTTTTTAATCTAATGCAAAAATAATACAAAGTTGTTTAACTCAATCAATTTTGGACTTCTAAGATCTTCTCCAACATAAAATCAAACATGTGAAAATTAATCTAAAATCAATTTTGAACATGAAATTATTTCGAAATCAAACATGCAAGTTGCTTATGCTATCCTAGTCATTTCCTCTTGCACCCACATTGGTTGATTGCAGTCTTTTAAAACATTCTGTGCAAAATAAAAATAAAAGTTAAATTTATAAGAAAGTTTTAAATTATTTAAGAAGTTTTAATTAGATTTTAAAATTAAAAAAAATTGTAATTGGGTTTCCGATTTTTAAGATATTATTAATCGAGACTTTAAGATTTATATACCACAAATTGTCATTTTCTCATGGTTTCAAATCATCCTAAACTAACCCATGGAGTTGAGGTAGTGGTGCAAAATTCTTTCATGTCAGCAACAATCACGAAAAAAAATCCTAAATTAATTATTGGTACCTAATGTGTTAGAATTAAGGTTTAATTATGCTAAAATAAAAGAAATAAATATATGTAAAATTTAAGATTAGACCAAAATTAATGATTTTCGAAATATGGAAAATATAGATACTAGGTTTTAATAATTTTATTATTAACTACTGCACATTTTTCATTTATTTAATAATTATATGGTAGGCTTGTTTTTATTTATTTAATAAATTTCACTAACATGGCTTTATTTCATTGTCAGTTTTTATTGCATATTTTTTTATCTTTCATTTTGTTAATTTTTAGGTTTTAATGATTTATTATTATTATTTTTATCGGAAAATTTTAATGATTTTATTATTGACCATTACAATTCTTGTATTTATTTATTTTTATTTACTACTTTTGTTCGTTTTTATTTCTCTTTTTAAGATTGTTTTATAGAAATCAATGCTACAAAAGGTTTTTTTTTTAATAAAATAGTCATA
>PYAF01004995.1:4826709-4858412 GCA_007407185.1 Glycine tomentella | reverse complement strand
ATATAAGAGATTTAAAAATGAAAAAAAATATTTTAATGATTTTATTATTGACCATTACAATTCTTGTATTTATTTATTTTTATTTACTACTTTTGTTCGTTTTTATTTCTCTTTTTAAGATTGTTTTATAGAAATCAATGCTACAAAAGGTTTTTTTTTTAATAAAATAGTCATAGAATTTTCTATTTTATCCATTTCTCTTTCCACTCTGTCATAAATGTATCTGTAAATTAATTACAACTAAGAAAATAAGAAAGAGTATAATTGATAAAAGACTAATTAATGTATGTTGAATTTTGTAAATGAAAGATAAATATGAACAAAAATTCTCCCAAAATTTCAACAAATAAAAAAGAATAGAGGGAGCATTGAATAAATTATATTAATTACTATGACATTTAATACACAATGGGTTTTTAATTATACTTTTTAAAATATTTTTTTTCATTTTTAAATCTCTTATATAATTTAGTACTTAAATATTTGGTACAATGTTTAATAGAAATGAAGTTTTGGTACAATGTTTTCCACTCAAACTAGGGGCACTTTAGACGATTCATTCTTAAATATTTCATTTTTATTTATTTTATAAACTGTATTAATTACTATCAGATTTAATACATAGCGGGATTTTAATGAATAATTTTTTAATTATCGTATTAGGTAATGGGATAAATGTACTGCTCTGTCTTTTTTTTTTAATCTATTTTTTAAGATTTTTACATAGAAATTAATGTATCGTCTAATTATTTTGCGTTTGGTTAATTTATTGGTTGATTTGATTCTGTTGTTGGCTATTGTTATAAATGATTGCTGCATCAAAATCTTGTGGTTGAATGTGGTTATTTTTTATTTTTATTTGTTATATATGATTTTCCTAAAAGGATTGGAAATTGGTTCACTCCCCCAATATTTTATTCTTCTGTTGGTCTTCAAAAGGTTTTAAACGTGTTGAAGATCTTTGAAACTTGAAATGCTTCTCAACTTTGCAATTTTTGTATGGTTAACTTTCCTCAGCCATCACATAACACATTCTGATTTCTTTTGTATGATGCATGCATTTAGTCTTGTGTGGGTCTGATTTTGCTTTGGCTGCATTTTCTGTTCTTATTGCTATTCCTTGATCTCATCCGCATCCTCTTGCTTTAGTAATCTTATTTTACATGGAATGTATTATTTTGATGGCAGTCTTTAAGGATCAATAACAACAAATTACTACTTAGCAACTATGTTTTTACTCGAATTTATTCACGAGTTACTTGGATTTGTTATTTAATTTTTTAATGACAATCCATGTTTTTCTTTTTACAAATATTCAGTTAGAAAACAATTTATCCAAATCCAGAATAAAATTAAATTGTAATATATATATATATATATATATATATATATATATAAATAGATTGTGTGAACATATATGGTGGTAGCTTAGTTTGATTATGTTGTTGGATGATGAAGTTTGTGGATTGTTGAAGTTTTGATTAATAATACAACACCTGCGTCACCGATCTATAGGCTCATATTATTAGCATTAGGTTTGAGGATAATTTCTTTCTTTGTTTACAGAGGGATATGTGCATCTTTCAGAATGATGTATTACTTTTATTCCTTTGTGGTTTTATTTTATTTTTCCTGTGATGCAGATTTTTTGTTCTTGGATGGACAGATAAATAGATTGTGAATAATTTCGGTCATGCCTTAAATTGACCGTTTTGCTAATGGTTGGACAATGTATTGATTGGATGAAGTTGTTTTGGTTCTTGTTTTTATTGTAAGCTAGATTGTTTTCTTTTGATAGCATACTAGAGTTTTTTTAAAACATTTCAGGTTGAAGCATGCAGTTTTAGCTTAACTTAATTTCTCCCTCGGTCATAGTTTAAAACTTAGCTTTTTTATCTATATTAAAAGCTTAAAGATACTTTTGCAAATTTCAAGTAAGAAATGTTTCAACGATTTTTTTCTTAAATTGTATGTCACATATTGACATAAGGGATTTTTATTTTTAATTTATAGTTTAATTGGCCTGGTCTTTTGAAGTTAAAATATGCATGCAATAAGTACCAAGTATTTTTCAGTTTTTGGTCCTTGACCTAGTGGAACGTATGGTTAGTTTGTTTGCACCTGTCCGACACTTCCATTGAGGTATGGAAGCAAGAATTGGATAGGTGCTTTCTACTTCAATACCCCGTAACAGTGAGATGCTTTCGTCATCTATGCTATATTGAAGCTAATTACTTGCTTTGTTAACAGAGGGATAAGTGCATCTTTGAGCATGATGTATTTATTTATTTTCCTTTGTGGTTTAGTTTTATTTTTCCTGCTTTGCAGTTTTTGTTGTTCTTGGTTATATTGCATTCAGTTATAAATTCTACTTTCTCGTGAAATAGAATCTTATATCCCTTTGAATAAAATATAAAATATAAGTTGGGAGTTATTGGACGTGAGCCCAAACTCAACTTTGAAAATGCGTATATTTGTGTAAATGTTGGATCTTTCCAATCTAGTATCTCACTGTTTAAAATTTAATTTCTCTGTATTCAATCTTGCCTTTCTAAATTATACCCATCTAATACGTTGACAGGAAAAAAAACAGGGTTCTTTCTATAGATAAGCAACCCTGGCTTCAAACACAACATGGATTATGGTAGGAAGGAAGACAAGAAGGAGCGGAAGAAGGGGCATATTATAGGAACACATTTTTCTTGATTTCTGAGCATCTCTTCAGTAAAAGACATTCAGGTTTTCTGGGTCAAAATAGTAGTAGCAACTTGAGTAATAATAAGTAAAAGATTTTGTAAGTAATTAGTTGCACTTTTGCAGGCCCATTTAGGTATATTAACATTGGTGTAAATTGTGCCATGATCTTTCTTAACATTATATTTATAATACATGGTTCAATGGATTTCTTTTGATGACTCCTTTTTAGGTTATTTTGAAAAACAAAAGTAGCAACTTGTGTAATGATAATCATAAGGTTTAAGCCCAATATTTGATTAATTAATTGAGATGAGAGAGCTAGACACTACTGGTTACATCTTGTATGTTAATTCAGCATTTATTACTACAATATTAACAATAGACCATTAGTCTTATTCCACTAGCTAGATGTGTAGTCAGTTATACAGATCACATAACGATATTAGACTCAATAAAATCTAGTTTCTTAGGGATATATATGTATCCCTCTACCCCTTTTCATAAGATTAAAAATCACCCTATCTACTTTTCTAACCGGTGCCTTTTATGGCTTTTTATACATATCTAAATTACTTTTATCAATTTTCTATCATCTTTTCTCTAATAATGTCACACCAATATCTCTTTTTATATGATTAATTTGGTTATCATTGAAGTTAATCCAAACACGCCATAAATCTTGTCTCCTCTTAGTTTTATTATTATCGAAAGGCATCTCATGGTATTGTACACCTGCCCGGAGAAAAAAAGTATTGATGAGATTTTGAGTAATATAGATTTAAGTTGTAGTCTTATGGGCGCATTATCTCTTCGTTCTAACATCAGTTTTTTTCTGTTTTTTTGTTACAACAGTAATAATGTAGTTTGAGCGTATGATCTCATTTTAACTACTCAAAGCCGCTCCCCCGTATACCAATCCTAATGGCTATCTCTACTTTATGAATTCAAATTCATCTCCCTTAATCAATTTGAAAAGGATATACCACCATTTTAATGCTATTTTTTTGGCTAGTTATAAGGCCTAATCGATATATGTAGCGGACAGTTATTTCCAGAAAGATGCCAATGAGATGGCATATGCCAATAACATTAACGTGTGGGAAATATCATAAGTTTCAAATCACGCAATTTTGTTGGCTTCTAGCACCACCAATGGAAATTGACAATTATATTTTGATTTGTGTCAGAATCACGGTACTGTATACATACATCAATATCTTTAATAACACGTTAAGTCAAACTTATTGGAGTTGATAATAAAAGAATTTAATGATAAATACGATTAGATTATATAATAATAATAATAAGATAAAGAAAAAGAAGAAAGGAGATGAAAAAAAAATTAACTAAAAATGAACCATATGAAAGATAGAGATAATGAGTCTAACTTTCTACTAAATTTATAGTTTTTCTCCATTTTTTTTAAGACATATTGTCCTGCTATTCATATCTCACTTTATTAAGTCTTATTTAAGTACCTTTTTTCAGATAAGTTTCGGTCCGCCTCTACCTCTCTTTGTTCAAGCTCTTGGTAATAAACTTTTGTTTTATGAGAGCATCCAGGAAACGTCTCATTACGTGCTCAAACCACTTTAATTTATGTTCCCTCATCTTTTCATTCACCGGTACTATTGTTACTTTTCGTCGAATATCTTCATTTCTTATCTTATCCATCTTCGTATAACCACATATCTACCTTAACATCCTTATTTCTTCTACCCCTATTTTATGTTCATGTTGCCTATGTGCTGACCAACATTCAACTCCATATAACATTACAGATCTTGCAGTTGTTCTATAAATCATAGGATTTATATCATCATCAATCTCTTCACCTTTTTGCAAAATTGATATCAGATATCTAAAAACTTTTTTCTTAGATATCTCTTGACCAAGTAGATTCACAGGATCTTGATCATCATCTCTTACCAGTGAAAACTTATATTTCATATACTTAGTCTTGTTCCGGCTTAACGTAAATCATTTAGATTCCAATTTTTTTTTTCCACAATTAAGTTTTTTATTAATATCGTCTTTGATCTCATCTGTAAACACAATATCAAGCTAACCTAAAAGAGTTTGCCGTTGAGTAAAGAACACAAATTGCCAGGGCAATTCAAGTTAAAAAGGTTTTTTTTTTTTTATTGGGATTACCTTTTGCATGACATGAAAATTATGATATTTGCACTTCTGTATCTTGCATCTATTTTTTTTTGGCACATAATTTTGCATCTACTTTATTCTTGCAAAAAGGATTCAAGCTGACCTATTCTGTTTCATTTTCTTATTTCTATGGCTCTACCAATTGTGAACTGTGAAGGTCTCTGAACATGAAAATCTCCAATTTTTACTCCTTTTCCAACGTTGGGGTTACCTATGTTATATTCATATTGAAATTTTTTATAGCTTCCTGATATTTTTGTTTTATGAAAACTTTTTGTTTTGTAAAATAGACAAACTTAACATTTTGTTGTATTTATAAATAACAGCCAGCCAAACTTTATTTTTTTTAATGTAATTTTAACTAGTTTTTAATGAATGTTTATACTTACATATATATCACTATTCAATGGTATATTTTTAAAAGACAAATGTATAATTTGTTTGCATAGGATTCCAACAAATAGCGTGCATATAATGATAAAACTGAATGCGTGGATTGTCGCAGGCCTTGGTTAAGAGAGCTAAAAATAACACCAATTTGAGTTGACATTAACATTATTTAAAAAATCAATTAGATAAATAGCTAACAGGCAGGCCATGGCAATTTGTGTTCTTTACTCAGCCGGCAAACTCTTCTATGTCTGTTTGTTAGTCATCCTAGTATGTAGCCACTCCCTCACGCAAACCACCTACACTTAAATTTTATTTCTCAGATGTTCCAATTAGTATTCTTGATGTTATTCTGTTTTTTTGTTTTTGTCTGCTTTCAATGATTAAGTGATTCTATAGCAGTGTTCATGCTCACTCTGCCACTTCCAAATTCCAATATTAAACTATGGCCGGCCACAACATATGCATGGTTGCTACTTGCTACGTTTCTCCATCCTTTTGTCTTAACCCATCCTAGCCATTCTCCAATGGCCATAAACTTAAACTAGTTCTACTCCAATTACAGACCACCTTGCTTCTAGTTCTAGCAATCAAAAGCTTAAACCATGTTCTACTTCCTCAAAATATTCTGCCTTCTATGCTTCCTCTTGTTATCCTTTGATGTTTCACTGTTTTCATGTGCTTCACTCAGAGACTTGGCTTCTTGCTTGGATAATCACAATATCAAAAACTTTACCACGTTCCCTTACAAAGAACATGATCATTCCTCTTCCTATAATTACTTCAAAATTCTCAATTTTTCCATCCAAAACCTTCGGTTTGCAGAACCCGCGATTCCTAAGCCAATAGCCATTGTACTGCCAGAGAGTTTGGAGCAGCTGCAGAAAAGTGTAGCATGCTGTAGAGAAGGCTCCATGGAAATAAGAGTAAGATGTGGAGGACACAGCTATGAAGGGACTTCATATGTTGCTGATGATGGCACTCCTTTTGTCATCATTGATATGATGAATTTGAACCATGTTTGGGTGGACATGGAGACAGAAACAGCATGGGTTGAAGGTGGTGCAACATTGGGAGAGACTTACTATGCAATCTCTCAGGAAAGCAATGAACATGGATTCTCAGGTGGGTCATGTCCAACAGTTGGAGTTGGAGGGCACATTGGTGGTGGTGGATTTGGTTTGTTGTCTAGAAAGTATGGTCTTGCGGCAGATAATGTGGTGGATGCCCTTCTTGTTGATGCTGACGGAAAATTGTTCGACCGCGAAACCATGGGAGAAGATGTGTTTTGGGCCATTAGAGGAGGAGGAGGTGGTCTTTGGGGGATCATTTATGCCTGGAAAATCCAGGTGTTGAAAGTGCCTCAAGTTGTAACTAGTTTCACTGTATCAAGAACTGGCACAAAAGGTCAAGTTGCCAATCTACTGCACAAATGGCAATATGTGGCACCAAACTTGGAAGATGACTTCTACTTGTCATGCTTGGTTGGTGCTGGTCTGCCCAAAGCTAAAACCACAGGGTTATCAACAACATTTAACGGCTTCTATCTCGGTCCTAGGGCCAGTGCCATATCCATCCTAAACCAGGCTTTTCCTGAGTTGAGTATTGCAGAAGAAGAATGCATAGAAATGAGTTGGATTCAGTCAATTGTTTTCTTCTCTGGCCTGAGCGATGGAGCCTCGGTCTCTGACTTGAAGAACAGGTATCTGCAAGAAAAAGAATATTTCAAGGCCAAATCAGATTATGTAAAGAAACATGTTCCTCTTGTGGGCATAGAAACTGCACTAGACATCCTAGAAAAGGAGCCTAAGGGATATGTTATTCTGGACCCTTATGGTGGCATGATGCATAATATAAGCAGTGAGTCTATTGCTTTTCCCCACAGAAGAGGAAACCTGTTTACAATTCAGTACCTGATCTATTGGAAAGAAGCTGACAATGACAAAAGCAGTGATTATGTTGATTGGATAAGAGGGTTCTATGCTGCTATGACTCCCTTTGTTTCATGGGGTCCAAGGGCTGCATATATTAATTACATGGACTTTGACCTTGGAGTGATGGAGGGGATTGGTAATGGTGCTAATATGAAAGATGCTGTGGAACATGCAAGGGTTTGGTGTGAAAAGTACTTCTTGAGTAACTATGACAGATTGGTGAGGGCCAAAACTCTGATTGATCCTAACAATGTTTTCACCAATGATCAGGGCATTCCTCCCATATCTTTGACCAGTCCCTATGTCAAAGCACAGAGCAAATAAATGATAACATATTTGTAAAAGGGATCATCATATTCATTTGAATTGTGTGATATCACTGTGATCCCGTGCATTTGTGTGGAAAATGCATTTCATTTTAGTTCAGCTTCAATCAATGGCAGTAACTACATCAAATCTAGCACTAGTCAGTTAGAAGTTGAATTGAATATGACCCACGTGCAAACTCTAGATTGGTTGAAACATGAAATGAAATATCTCCCACTGTCCTTCTTTTAGTGATGTTATCTCTACAATAAATTTTTACAACAATATCTACACAAAAGAGGGGGAAAAGAAGAGAGAAAAAATGTAATCAAATTATTGTTGTAGCATAGATATTAAAAGAAAAACTCTGTAGAAATAGAAGTAAAAAATATGGGATTCAAATTATCTCTTCCCAAATTGTGTCTCCATCTCCGACTAATTAATAATAAAAAAATTGACATGCCATTTAAAATGTTAACTTGTACTTTTTAGTTTTATTATATTTTCCTTAAACAATTATTTTAGATAAAATATAACTTGTTTGTCGGTGGGACAAAAATAATAACACTATTAGGACACCTGTAATTTGAGTCTTAAAAATATAATCATAAATATTTATTTTGATGTCTGAAAGTGAGATGGTGATAAATTAATTCTTAAAAGATGATATTTAAATTTAATTTTTAAATGTATAAAAAATCTAATAAAATAGTCCTACAAATAATTTAATAATAAATTGATTACTAAATTTCGTTTTGTTATTCATTAGGATTGTCGTGATGATAAGATTTTTGGGTGACATGATAAAATGTACTAAAATTAAAATTTTGTGTTGTATTATTAAAAAAATAGATGGTAAAATTAGTCAAAATAAATTGGGTGGTAAAATGTGTAAAAATTAAAAAAATCTGGTGTAAAATAAAAAAAAAATTAGATGGTGAAATTCATGAAATCATGATAGTTGAATGGTAAAATATATAGCTAAATCTTTAATTTTTTACTTTTATTTTATTATAATTTTACATTATATCAAGATTTGTATATTAATATTTTTTGTCTTAATCCTCTTATTTATAAAAAAAGAGACCCTAATTAATCTAGAATTTGATCAATAAATAAATAAAGTGTATCAAAAATTATTTCTACCAAAAATCAAATTCAAATATTATCTGAGATTCAAATTTAATTTCAATATATTTACTTATATTAAATCATTTAGTTAAAGTGGAATATAAATAGAATGATATATAAGCATATGGTGTTATCAAATAATGAAATTGCTCTATTTAGTTTCCTTCTAGAATTTTGGATTGCCTAGAAAATGCAGAAGATAAAAAATGAGTGAACGAAAACAAAAGACAAATTTATAGAAATTGTGAGGAATCTAACTAAACTGAGGTAGATCAAAAGGGTGTTCCCACAAAGCAAGGTATAGCTCAATGGCATCATCATTTGTGGGTACTTTATTACCCAACCACTTCACACAAACCAAACACTCAGCTGTTCCTGCAAGTAGATCAGGTGCTCCAAGAAGGAGGAGAGTGTACTTAGCAACAAGAGCAGAGAGCATGACTACTGTCATAGAAAAACTGGGCATTAAGATTGAGAGGAACCCTCCTGAGTCCAAGCTCACCCAACTGGGTGTTAGGCAATGGCCCAAGTAATATACTACTTCTTTTCTTTATTATACAATAATATTTCTCTTTTTTGTTTCGTTGTAATTTATTTTTTCCATTTGATTTCAATTATTCTAGTGGTATTTAGTTTCTCCTTTTATTTTGCTTATGAGGTTAGGATTTTTTCTTTCTTTCATTTTTTATGAATTAATCATGCTATGTGCCTAGGTTTTTATGGCCTTTTCTCTGAGTTATACTTATGCCATGGGATTGAGGTTGATTTTGTTGTGTTGTTTGTATCGTAGGAAAGAAAGTTTTTAAGAAATTTAAGAGGTTCTTACTTCTTAGCCATTTAAAAAAATTAAGTGGACATGAAAGATGTAGCTATCTTTCTACTTGGCTCTACAGAAGTTGCAATATACAGGCTTTTTATCTTAACAGTAAATGTTCCCAATCAAATATATGTTTTATTGTATCCTTTCAAATGTGTTTGATCACTCTCTCACTTGGTGTGACATCCATTTGATGTTATAACAGATGGGGTTGCCCTCCAAGTAAGTTCCCATGGACATATGAAGCCAAAGAGACTTGCTATCTTTTGGAAGGAAAAGTGAAGGTATTTCCTAGTGGGTCGAATGAGTCAGTTGAAATTGCTGCTGGTGACTTGGTTGTGTTTCCCAAAGGGATGAGTTGCACTTGGGATGTGTCTGTTGGTGTGGACAAGCACTATAATTTTGAATAAATCCTACAAGGGGTGCCTAATGAATGAAGAAGAAACAGAACTTCCATGAATTGATATTTATTTTGTTGGATATAATAAAAGAACTTTGGAGGTGTTTCTTTGCTTCTGTTTCTCTCGTGCCTTTTGCTCCATTTCACTTGGTTCTTATTAAAATCATTAGTGATACAGCATTAACAATAGTTTGGGTTGGTTTCAAGTCTGTTTAGGCTCCAACCCCCATTCAACTTTTCGTTAATATTGATGACCAAACAAGTTCAGTTGGACAAGAGTCTCCTTGGATTAAAATTCTTAGTAGCTCAAACAGCTTCCTCCATGGAAGCAATATTTTGACATTCCATGGATGTTTAAAGAAGGGTGTGAGTATTTTGAGAAGTCAAAAAAAGCATCTGCTATATGCGGAAAATCCTGGTATAAAAACTCGTGTTATTTTAGTTAGGTTTAAATCTGACCAGAATAATATTTTACAAAAAGTAATTCATTTATTTTCAAACCAATCCATTTATCATCTATTTTTTATTGATTAATTCTTTGTATGGGTCGAGTATGGAACTATGAACACAAATTAACGGACTATGGCTATTTGATAAGTTTGTGTGCTGGTTTTTTATGGTTCCCTTTCAAAAGCATTCATTCTCGGATCAAAGCTATTTTTATTTTTTTTACGTCTTTGCTTCCTTGTTGATATGAGTGAGTGACGAGTTTGGGTTAAGCACCAAGTGTCTTCTTTGGTTTGTTACCATGTTTTCTGGTACAACCTAAAAAAATGGCAAAATTTACTACTGACTTTGTAAAACTTTTTTTTTTTTTTTTACTAAATCTAAATCTGTTTTAGTACACCTATAGTTCTATTGGGTATTGGCAAATTTCTTGTATTCAAACCCTAATACAAAATAATTTTTTGGTATTTGAAGAGAACAAGGTTTAATTTAGTCAGCAATCTATGTGGAACTTAATTAGGACCCTTAAATTCTTACAAACCTACTTTATAAAAGACTCGGTTTCATTTCTCGGGACTAATTAAGAGCCTGTAATCACATGAGAATAGAAATGAAACCATATTAAAATTATAAGAAATAAAGATTGAGTTTAACTTTGATAAATGGATAGAAAGTGTGATGATTTTTATAGTAATAATTATTATAAAAGTCAATAATTATATCATATGTGACATTTAAAAAATTAAATGACTAATTTTGTTTAAAGTATTGGTACATATATTCTAACTAAATTTATAAGGATATACTTAGGATAATCCAGCTTGGATAAATCTAAACAAATACACTACCTAAAAAAACAAAACAGAAATACTAACAGTCCTAATCCTACGTTGAATCATAAATATGCCACCTGCTGTAGCATTGTTAAGATTTGGCCCTCAAATTATTTTGTTACAATTCAACAACAGAAGCAGTGACAGAAAGAGGAGGAGATGACAGGCTCAGCAGATCCATTAGTGATATCATTTGGTGAGATGCTCATCGACTTTGTTCCTGACACATCTGGTGTCTCCTTGGCTGAGTCTTGTGCCTTTATCAAAGCCCCTGGAGGTGCTCCTGCCAATGTTGCTTGTGCCATATCCAAACTTGGTGGTAACGCTGCCTTCATTGGCAAGGTTCTTAATTTCTTCAAACAAACACTCCCCATTTTGCATTGAGATTATTGATTATCAATCAAGGTTTTAAATTACAGTCAAGGTCAAGGTTTCATTGCGTTTCTTGATATTGTGGGTAAATGTAGTCTGATATGGTCACAATTGCAATTGCAGACACCCCAAAAAACTTAAGATCGCAGCCGAAATTGTAGTCACAGACCATTTTCTAAAACCTTGTTGATTATTTTCTTTTATCCTTAAAAAAAGAAATAATGATTTCAATGTGACAGGTGGGAGATGATGAGTTTGGAAGGATGCTAGTAGACATTTTGAGGAAAAATGGGGTGAACACAGATGGTGTTTGCTTTGATATGGAGGCAAGAACTGCATTGGCTTTTGTGACATTGAGGAAGGATGGAGAGAGGGAGTTCATGTTTTATAGAAACCCCAGTGCAGATATGTTGCTGAAAGATTCTGAATTGAATATGGGTTTGATTAAGCAGGCTAAGGTATTCCATTATGGATCTATTAGCCTGATAGCAGAGCCATGCAGATCAGCTCACTTGGCTGCCATGAAAGTTGCTAGAGAAGGTGGTGCTTTGCTGTCCTATGATCCAAATGTGAGGCTCCCTTTGTGGCCTTCTGAAGAGGCTGCTAGGTCTGGGATCAAGAGCATTTGGTTTGATGCTGACTTCATCAAGGTACATACAGCTTTTTTAAAGTTAATTGCATTTTCTGGAAGCCTAGAACATAATGAATTGCAGGGTGTGACAGAATAAAGGAATTTAGTTCTTGAACTTTTTCTATTCTTTTGTTGAGTGATGGGCCATTTGTAATTGTTAGCAAAACAGTAGAATAAGCGGATTTCCTACTCTCAAAGCTTGCATTTTTCTCGATTGTACAAAACAATTGATCATTGCCTATGTAGGTGAGTGATGACGAAGTACATTTTCTAACACAAGGTGATCCTGAGAAGGAAGAAGTTGTCATGTCCCTGTGGCACGACAAGTTGAAGATGCTTATTGTGACTGATGGAGAGAAGGGTTGCAGATATTTCACCAAGGTACTATCCACCCATGTTTTGAAAATAGAGCTTGTTTGACTAAATTGATTCAATGAAGATTTTATGAAGGAAACTGAGATAATACCTTTGATCATTAACTGGTTGGTTACGTTTATGTAGTAACTAATGATCTTTGGCTTGAGGTTTGTTTTACCATTCAAGGTGGTTTTTGTTTTTTTTATACATTTGAGCTGGATGTCTTTTTATGTGTGGTACTGTAATCTAAACTTTACACCTTTGGATGTTATGGTTTACTGTAGAACTTCAAAGGAAGGGTTACTGGATTCTCAGCCAAGGCAGTTGACACAACTGGTGCTGGTGATTCTTTTGTTGGTGCACTCCTCACTGCTGTGGCCAGGGACCCTAACATATTTGATGTATCTCTCTCTCTCTCTCTCTCTCTCTCTCTCTCACACACACACACACACACACACACACTAACATTAGTTTTCAAGACTAGGTTTCATTATCTTCTCATTGGCTGATACCTTTGCTTTACTGAATCTAATATGAAGAACGAACCAAAAATGAGAGAGGCTTTGACATTTGCAAATGCTTGTGGAGCAATGTGTACAACACAGAAGGGAGCAATTCCTGCACTTCCAACCGCTGCAGAGGCTGAGAAGTTTATTTCCAACTCTAAGGCCAAATAGACTCTCCTTCAAAATTTGATAGTCTTCAGGAGACTAGCCATTCATTCTCAGTTTAGAGTTTCGTTTTATAAGCCTTTGATAACCAATGACTTAAAATTGTTGTTTCTGTTTATGAATAATAACCATCTTGCTTTTCCTTCTTTGCACAATGGGTGCTTGTAGCATCCTAGAAACGAAACTTATCCAATCAAAATATAACAAACCGGCTTAACACAAAAGATTAATATATCATCAAACTAATTTATCAACTCTTAGAATGCCATACGAATATAACAGTGGTTTTGTCGCACGATGTTGTTGAGCTCCTAATATAAATGATAAGAAATCACCTCCTGATATACATACATATATATATATATATATATACATATATATATATATACACACACATATATATATATATATATATTGTGGTATGTTTGTACGGTATATCCCAAACTTCAATCCAACCCTTGTCAAATCTTCGCCTATACAAACGACTGAACTTTTCATAACCCACTTTCTAAAACTCTTTTTAACACATTCTCCTCTAAGGTAAAAATTATGTAGATCTTACTAAATATGTAAATTCCATTCTCCATTTCGTAGATTTCATTTCCAAACTAATGAATGACACCCATGTAAATTTCATCCAATAAAAAAACATGTCAAAAAGAGAGTTAAAAAGTATTTTGCTAGCACTCCTCCCCTTAATATTAGTGGGGCAGCAGAAGAGAAAATCGTCTCAAAATAGAGTTTCATCAAAATCAATTGAAATTTTGGATGACGTGATGCCTAAATTAGCAATGCTACATCCTTCCAATCCAATGTACATAAAACAGAAGCTACACCGTTATACAAGGGATAATTACAGCAGATTATGAATGTGATTTTTACAGATAACAACAATGATATATTATACACCTTGATTGTGGTAAATATAATATATAATATTACATGCTCACGGCTCTTGATGAAATCTCTGATTCCCCTTCTTGTAAGTCTGGCTCAGCTACGTCACCGTTAACCTACAATACATGAAGCAAATCGGGCCAAAATCACCTACCACATTTTCATAGTTCATCACTATTGCTAATGAATGAAAAACATCTGTATGAAATCCTTTATTAGCAGGGAGTTCACAAGGCAACTTGGACAGGCAGCCAGCACAGAAAAATAAATCTAAAGCATCAACAAACAAGTATTTAGACGCAATGTCATACCACTGAGCCCTCCATCTTAGCTAGGTACAGTTCCAAAGCACCATCTCCACAAAGAATTTTTCCTCCACAACCAGGGGAATTTACTGATCCTACTGACTCCTCATCAACAACAACTGCATCAATCAGTTCATTTCCTGCTTTAACATCTGGAATCTGATGCATACAAGCACTCAATGTATTAGTTGAAGATCAGAAGGACCACTGATAGTCATAGATGCTTGAGGACAGCAATATATTTTAAAAATAAAAAAGACTTTTTCGTACCTCAAACATGGCTTCAGTTAAAATGCTTTCCAGTAGTGCTCTTAAACCCCTGGCACCAGTATTTTTGGCCATTGCTTTCTTTGCAATTAATCTCAGAGCTTTCTCTGTGAAGTGTAGCTTTACCTGAAGTTTAGGGGTAAAGTTTCAGACAAATTTACCTCTTACTGTCCACACTCCCATAACTTGCTTGCACTCATAAGTCATAACAAGTACAGTAAACACTCATACAACTCAAAATTGGTGGAAGGGTAGAAGGGAGTAGCTTGAATGATTCTGAAACAAGCTGATCATTTAGTTGGTCGGGACGATCCAGATAATAGTGATAACTGCTTGAGTTTTCATACCACATACAAGCAATCAAACTCACAAAATGTATGTATTTGAGAGAGAGAGAATAAAGAAGAACTGCTTACATTATTCATGTTAAATAATTTCTTGTACTGCTTAGCAAGAGCATTTTTTGGTTCTGTGAGGACCTGTAAAACCAACATTTCAATAGTCATATGACCAAATATCAGTGCAAAATCTAGAAATTTAATCTGAATTCTAAAATAGGCTTATCCATTTTCATTTAAAATTAAATATATCACAAGACAAAAATCAAGAATTTCAAATTAATAGACACCCATATCCAGAAAACATCAGATTTCTCAATGCCAGGCACACTTCTTTTTTATTCAATTAAAAAACGATAAAAAGAATATATGGATGACAAATTATAGGTCCACCGGAGAGAATCTCGGGCTTCTTTTGTACCTGAGGAAATCTTAAGTTCTAAACAAATCAAAACCCCGAAGTTACAAATCCATTCTGAACTGTCATATCCTTATCCTAACTTCTTGTTTCTTTTGCATCCCATAAACTAAATGTGAACCAAGTGCTTGCACATGTCAGATGGCCATATTGTCAATTGTCATTCATTATATTATTTATTAAATCCAAAAGGCAACAACCAGATTAACATCCAGCATTTTGAGAAAATATATTGTTTAAAAAAAATCCCTTATACAATTGGAGATATTCATAGAGATTTAATGCCATTAGAAGGCTAAAAGACCATAAGGTTTCTTGGTCTTGTATATATGTGTGAATCAACAATGAGTGAGAAAACAGAATGATCATCATAAAAAGACAAGAAGAACTAGACCTTGGTGCACTAAACTGCTAGAAAAGGCAGGAAAAGCTACAATAAAATCAAAGATATAAACAATGAGTATAGTACCTGCATAAGTTGGTCTTCAGTTAGAGCTGACAAGCTAATTAAGATTGGAAATCGTCCTATAAACTCGGGTATGAGACCATATGCAATAAGATCAGCACTTTCCACCTGAAAATTACTAATGCTACTTTTAGATGCATTTGGAAGGGTATTGGAAATAATAATTTTATCTCTAACTTTTGTGTTCTTCTCTACTGATGTAGAAGTAGGGGAAGTGCACAACAGAATAGCTAAGTTCATGATTTATTAGGTTTAATTGCACAAAGTATCTACCTATCTAGTTTTACAGGAAGGGGAATAAAAAAGTTTTAGTCAGATAATAATAGTCAATTCTCACCGACTCAAGTAAAGATGATGTGACTGCAGCATTTGTAACTCCACCAGTTCTCATATTGGAACGGACTGGTGCTCCAAAACCAATTGAAGAATCTTGTCGTCTGGTTTATTTCACAAATAATCAAAATTTGATGAAAAATCAAGAACGCAAAACATCTGTGAACAAATATTCTTGCAAGACATAAAAAAAAAAAATACCTTTCTGAAATGGTTTTCTCAAGATCAATAAATGCTCCACCACATATAAAAAGAATGTTCTTTGTGTCAATCTGCGTATCATAAATGAGTGGACAGTAATGCAAAAAAAAAAAAAAAAGACTAAATGATTCCAGAATCATATGCATACTGCACTAGGTGAATAGTGATCATTGAAGGTAACTGACATTGACAAACACTTGCTAAGGGGATGAAAGACTTCCTAATTATCCTTGAACCACCTATATAGCCTCTGATGTGTCAATGCATTAGTGCTCTTCAGTTAATTAGATGATCGTGGTCTTTAAAAATGATAACTTCATAAAAAAAATGCATAATTCTAAAGTGTTTCAGGATACAAAGACAGCCCCCAAAAACATACCAGACAAGAAATTTTCAAACCATATCATATCATATCCAACTATAAACAAGAAAACAAGTAACAAATATTGCACTTTCCAAACCTGTATGTTATCACCCCGTGGATGCTTCCTTGCTCCTCTCTCAGGAATATTTACTATCTAGACAAAAAGAAATCATTCCAAGTTAAGGATACTATTAGATGGCACTAACTCTCCTACAACGAATTATTTTTTTCAGAAACCTTTAGTACTTTATAAAAAATGACAATGTTGCAAGAAACAGACAGGTGATGTCACAACAATTTTTTCCACTGATAGAAACTGGAACAGAAACTAGAAAAGAAATTATTTTTATTGAATATTTAGGGTATTAAAGAGATCAAGTTTTCTCCCCACTCTCTAAGAGTATAATCCTTTTTCAAAATGCCGAATAGATCTCTCTCTCAACCTCGTCTTATTTATAGGCACACTATTGCCTTGTTCAAATTATTTCAGCACACTAACCTAAATAACTAGCTAATGTAACTAATTAATTAATGACTATGGGTATCTAATAATACTCACCCTTGAAAAGTTTCACCTTGCCCTCTGGGTTAAGGGCTAGAATAAGGAACCGAACATATCACGGAGTCCCGAATCCTCTTGAAAATATATGCCTAAATATCTGTAATTTGAAAATAGATAATTTAGTTTTTAGAAATTTTGGTTATCTTTCAAATTCTTAGAAAATTGTTTATAGATAAAAGTAAGGATATTATTATTATCTTTTAGATTTAGGATATTAGCAGTTTGATTTTAAGATTAGGATGACGTTAGTATTTGAGTTTTTGTTACATTTTTGAGCCCATGAATAAGAGTTCAATAAGCTCCTCCACATAATACATCTCCCCTTCTTTTAAAAATATATTTTCTACATAAAAAACCAACAACTCCCACTGAGGTACCATTTCCTGAAACTTAAGGATATAATTCCCAAGTCACTGAAAACCTCCTTTGCAATACTAACAACAGCAGGGTCAAGAAGCACGGGATTGATCATTGGAACAGTATACTTCTCCAATTGCCCTCCCATAACTGAAGGACTGCTGCTAACAACCATTAATCCCATGTTCAACCAACAATTTGTAAATACTACCTCAAGAATTTTAATTTCTCGTGATTAATACTCAAATTCTACCCAGTATGTATATCTGCAGCATAAGTTTGTCGTATGAGTTTGCAATAGAAATCTCAAAGATCAAATGGCCTTACTAAGAGAACATATGCAAAGAAATTACTTATAATGAAGAATTTAGGCGTAGAATATACAGGATATTGCCTTCTTATGGTCATTATTTAGGGTTATGAAACAGGAGATAAGTACTCAACAAGTTCACTTAGAAGTTAGAACTTCATTTACATAGAAGCAAACCAATTATCAACAATTACATTTTGGAATTATTTTACTTACAGTTCCTTCCAGCATTTTTAATAATGCCTGCTGAACACCCTCACCAGAAACATCCCGGCTAATATTCAAGCTCTCAGCCTGTAATATTTAACAGTTAAAAATTAAAAGCCATAGCAGACACATGTTTATGAACTTAGCCAATTAAATTAGCAAAGAACCTTCTTAGTTATCTTGTCCACTTCATCAATGTATACAATCCCTTGTTGAGCAGCTTGAACATTGAACTCTGCTGCCTATATGAGAAAAATAAAAGTCATAACAAGAGATGGCAAGTAGAACTAGTAACAACATAAGATATCTTCTGAGAAGTATAAAAACAAATTTGACAAAGATAATTTAGAATTATATGTATGTAGAGTTTAATAACAAAAAGTATTCCAACCATCACACAAATTGAAAAGAAAGCAAATGTAATATGTACATAACAGTAATTATGACCAAAAAATATTTGTACTAAATGCATTTGTATAGCAACACATATTGAAAAAGACCATGGACAGTCCTTTGCCACAGTTGATGAGGAGCTTAAGTAAAACTATCACTAGCTTCCTGAGATCTACATGCAGATTATCTGCTAGAAACAAGGAAAAGCACCAAAACATAGGGAACATCATCATTACACAAATTAGCCCAGAAACAAATATGGGGGAAGCATGGCAAAGTTCATAAAAAAAGGTTCTGAAAGTGTGATATATGTTTGTAAATGCTACGTAAACTTAGGCGGGTAAGTGGACATTTTTAAAGAACAAGAAAAACTTGTTCATTTCAATTTGTTCAAACAACATTATGCTTATACATAATAATTCACATACCGCAAGTAGTTTATACAATATTGATTCGACATCTTCCCCAACATAACCAGCCTGCAAATTAGAACATTTCCCATTTTAGATCAATACCACAAAAACTTTTGTCCAAGGACAATGAAACCTTGAGTGAACCACAGAACCAAATCAGAAATAGCTAATACTATCTGAACATCCACGTCATAGAAGAAAAACTTGTATTCCGATTAGCATAACATCTTATAACTCAATACCTCGAAAAAATTCACGTATTATCATTTGACATGATCCTGCTCAATTCTCAACCTCGAGAACGAATACATACATACTTGCCTGTGTTAGGGTAGTTGCATCAGCAATGACAAAGGGAACATTCACAAAACGAGCCAGTGTTTTCGCAAGTAACGTCTTCCCTATTTGATAGAAATTAAATTAGCATAGCAATCATATAGTAACTTGAGAACTGGTAAGAAAAGGGCAAGCAATGTATATGCAATTCTCAGTCGTATAAAAAGTAAAAGCCCATACCTGAACCGGTTGGACCCATCAAGAGAACATTACTCTTTTCCAGCTCCACATCATCCCCATCATCCAATCCATGCGAGATTCCTTCATCTGCCTCTGACCTAGTATTAAATTCAGCACTTGAGTCATAGAAAACAATAACCAAATAAATAAAGTATGATAGGGAAAGAAGAAAGAAAGAGACCCGTGGTATATTCTTTGATAGTGGTTATAAACAGCTACAGAGAGCACCTTCTTGGCCCTGTGCTGGCCAATAACAAACTTGTCGAGTCCCTTGCAGATTTCCTTCGGCGTTGGAAAATCCCTACCGAAATTGGACCCTCCGACCAACCCGTCCTTGGGCCCAGAGGCCCGAATGAAATTAACACTAATAGGAGTTTGCGTAGCAGCGTCGTGATGGTGAGGCCAATCCTCTGGTGGCTCCCCATTGCTACTACTACTACTACTGTAGAGCCTCAAACTGGGCCGGAGAAGCCCACTATTGAAGGCAGCGTGAGCGTCGAAGTGAGTGTGGGAAGAAGAAAAAATAGAAGGGATTAAGTTGAGGTGCAGGTGCAGCTTCTTCTTGTTCCATACGGAGAAGATTCGAGACATAGAGACAGAGAAGGAACCAAGTTAGTTTGGGATTTATGATTAACGGAGACTAGATGAGAGTGTGTTTATTTTTCTTAGGAAGAGAGTAGGATAAGGAAATCAGCTTTGGGATCCGTTTGTGGCTGTTAATTCCAGTTTTTTGTATGGAATGACTTAGGAATATTAGGATTAAAGAAGGATAAATGTTTATTTTTCTTAGTATGAAACTCTAACATATTGCTATATAAAAAGTAAATAATTTGAATTTAGCATTTGAATATATAAAAAATATGATAGATTGGTTTGTAGATAATTTAATAATAAATTAATTTCAGACGTTGTAACTTAACATTTAGTTGATGTTTGAAAAAATATAACCATCAAATTGATTTTTAAATATTATAATTTTATTTCTCAGACAAGAAGATCAATGGCAGTGTTTTCTCTATTTCATTATCTTCTATTTATAAAAGAAAAACCCTTCCTATAATTGGAGTATATGTGTTTTATGTCTGTGTTGCATTTGAAAATGGTGAACAATGCAATTGCTTGCGAGGAGATTGACATCAAACATAGATCCATCCTTTTATTTAGTGAATGTGACTCTAAAACAAACACTTTCACTTCAGTTTCAATTGTTTTTTAACTTTTCCTTAAATTTTATATATAACTATTTTTTTTAGTAAATTTATGCATTAAAAGAAAAGTTTAATACCTAATGTGAAAAGAAAAGTTGAGTTGTCCTCCATCCATCTACTTCATCCGATATCTATTTTTTGTGTAAGAAAAATTTGGCAATGCTAATATTTTTCTTTCTAAAATTATATTATTCAATTTTAAATTATATTTTTAAAATATACTAATTAAATTTTATTTGTTAGGATTGTACCAAAAGAACATTTTTTGTTAGGATGATCTTATCTGTCTTTATTTCCACTATAGTGTTTGAATTAACAGTTCGCCTGTTTAATTTTCAGGATTTTTTTAAAAAAAAAATCATTTTTATTGTAAAATATCATTTATTTTCCTTTTTTTATTTTGAATCTCGCTTTGGATTCTCTGACTCACCTGAACCCCGTCCTTCTTCTTCCTTCTTACAAATCCATCGTGGATATCTAAGTCATCTAAGTTAGTTCTTGCTCTGTATATTTGTTCTGCCTTGATGATGGTTTAATTATATATATAACAAATTGTCCATTGGGGACAAGGACAATGCATTTAAAAAAATCTAATAAAAAATTGTCATATATATATAGATAAAAACAAATGTTAAAATCATAAATTTCAAACAAAAACTGTCAATGTTTAATCAACATATGTCTATGGAAGAAGAAAACGAATTATATTAACAAGTTAAGTAACAAAATATGATCAAAGTGTCATAAAAGAAAAAGAGTCAGAGAGGAAAGAAATGTGCAAAAAGAAAATAGAGAGAGTGATAGATGAAACATTAGAATGAAATATAAAAGATAAGAAAAAAAATTATTTTTCTTTTTTTTTAAAAAAAAACTACCAACTTTATTGGAAAAAAGATAAAATAAACTTTCAAACCAATATATAAATAAAATAATGATAAACATATAAGAAAAGTGAGAAAAATAAATCATAAGTTCAAACAGATATAAATATTAAAATAAAAGGTACATTTATTTATAAATGAGAAAATACAAACATATAAAATTAAGAGTATAAAATATATAATTTTGAAATAAATATATATGACTTCATTAAAATGAGGAATACATTTGTGCACCCTCAAATATATATGGATCCCCGCGTATATTGATGGAATTATATCATTTGTATGGCTTGTGGTTGGGAGATCAAGATCAGGCAACGTGAATATACCAAGATTGTTTACTGTTCTTTAGTTAATTTGCATTTGTTACAGGTCAACTTTGTTATACATTGTGATTCGTTCTCCGTAGTTGCATTATTAAAAGTTTAAGAGTAGGTAGAAAGGGTTGTTACTGCTAGGTGGAGAATAATCTAGTTTGTCTTTGATTTTATTTTTTGGGTTTCATTTCAGGAAAATAGTATTAATTAAGAAATAAATTTTTCTGTAGTTCTGTTAGTCACCTTACCTTTTTATAAATAAAAAAACTTATATATATTTTTAAACTTTTAAATATAAGAATTTTCTTGTTTTAATCCCTTAAATTAATTTTTTTATTAGTCCTTCAAATTTGATAAATGATTTTTTTAGTCCTGATGACTGCATAAGTCATAAAATTGGCCAAACAAATAATATATGATATGCTGTGATAATTTTTTACCTTTAGAATTTGATTTTTAATAAATACGATTTTTAGAGGTTAAAAATCATTCCAAATTGTAAAAAAAATAAAAAAAATGTAAGAGTCATATTCACTTTGCAAAACCTCAATCAAAGTCTCATGTCTCTGGATCACCTCTGCCACCTCTTACTTGAACACGATCCGTTGTTATGAGATTTGCAATAAAGAAAGTGTTGGGAGTTGTTGAACCACAAAGATGAGAGATTTCCAGATCCATAGAGAAAAGACGAGAAACAAAAGCCACAAAGAACTGAAGTGTATAAGAGATTGTGGGAGGAAGAAAAAAATGAAGATATCAAGAGGAATGCCTCTAAGTGGAGTCAAATTAAAGTGCTGCAAGAGCAACTAGGCTAGGTGGAAAGTTTAGAGAAAAATATCAGTTGAGTTTATATTCCAATCCCAAAATCTGAACATATAAAGAATAAAACTTAATTCATGATTGACTATCTGATAAACAACATGTCCAAAGCAAGGGCAATAACACCATAAAATAGACATACAGGCACAAAAGTGACAATTATTGAATAAAACTCCCGCAAAACAGTACCAACTAGAAGTGTTTAAAGCATTTTGATGTTGAAGAGTGGTGAGTAACAAGGGTTGAAAGCAATAAATTAATGGGAAGCCTTATCACAAACATGAAAGACTTGCCCCCAATAACAACTAAAATGCTTCTGAAATACCATGAACAACATCACAGAGAGTAAATAAAGGTAAGCACCATTTAACTAACCTAACAAATTTGTCTTGCTGAAAATTCATGAATGTAGCCTAGTTTAAAAGCAAGGTAGAATTCAACGAATCAGTGTCACGCAAACGTCACAAGACAATAAAAAATTAAATAGATAATGACTACCCCGGCAACGCCTGACTTTCACACCAGTATAGTTTTTCAAAGATCACAGATCGATAAGCTAGGGCCAACTTGTAAGATCATAATATAATATAATTAAATATATAAAAAATTAATAATAATAAATTCATGCAGTTCGATTTGCACACCAGTATAGTTTTCCAAAGATCGCAGATCGATAAGGGCCAACTTGTTAGACAATAATATATAATATAATTAAATATTAAAAATTTAATAATAATAAATTCATGTGTTTAATTCGATTTGCACGTGAGAGAGAAAAACTTGCATGTGAGAGAGAAAAAAGCTCGCTAGTTTCTATTTGCATGGAAAAACTCGAGGGAGCTCTGTGAAAGGGTTCTAATTAAAACATTAATTATATATATAAGTCAAGCTGATGCATTTATCCTTAAATATATTTATCATGTGTTTAATTAACTGTGTATCATACTCAACGTGTTATATATGTGTGAAGATCCTTAGACATCGCTGTAATGCATTTATTAGTTTGCGTGTTGTGAGTTGAATAAAGCTAAGATGAGTTCTGGTGGAATTACATTATGTTCCTCACTGCTAGTTTGTTAAATGATCTGTGTATCGATTTCTCATTCCTATTTGACCAAAATAAATTGAAGGAACTGAACATGTAATGGATTTAATAATTATACAATGTTTTGGTATGGCTTTACATCTTTCCGTGGCTTTTGTTTCTCGTCTTTTCTCTATGGATGGATTCACATTAATTAACACTATAAGAACGAAAGTAAATAGTTATGGAAATTAAATTAGCTTTGGCCTCCACACGGACATTAAGATGGTTTCTTATTATTCAATTATAATTAGAGTTTCTTCTTGATAATAAGAAGAAAAAAATGATTTGCATTAAAGGATTATGAATATTAACGAGATAAAACTTTAATTATAATTGGACGACCACACATATAGCAGCTACAAAACTATATGTAAGTTTTGTCCTTTTCTGTATGAAGCAAAAATTCTCATGAACTACTTGATTTCCAAATTTCAAATAAAAAATTCTATTATATAAAATATTAGAGGAATTAAAAACAAACAAAAATTCTTAGATCGAGTGACTAAAAATGAATTTTCAAATTTTAAAGGAACACATTTTATCCAATTATTAATGTAAACAGTCAAAACTTATATATTTTTTCGAAAGAAAAAATATTCTTGTAAAAAAAGAAAGAAAAAATATGTTAAATTTTAAATCTCGCCAAAGTAAATAGAAAATCTTCACAAACAAGTATACATATATTAAATAGTCAATAAAAAAAGAGAGGATGCTAAAACACTTACAAAGAGACTACAAAAAATATAAGTATAATAGGTTCATCATGCGATAAGAAAATAAACATAAAAAGAAATGAGAAGTATTAGTAAGATGTTTAAAATAAGAATTTTAAAGTTATTGGTTAAAAAATTAAAAGAAAAAAGTCTTTAATATATAAATTATAATAGAACCAAAAAAATTTATGAAAAATGCAATTTTGTACCTTACAATTAAAAAACTTTTTATTCTTAATTCATTGACTAGTATCCTCAGGAAACTTGTTACCATTAACCTTAAAATAATAAAACGTACGTGTATCATTACTCAACATTATATAAGGCAAACCGATGCTACTCGTGGAAACAAAGCAAACTTGTTGAAATAAACAAACATCACTTGCAGAAATGCCTTCAATGAATAACCAAAAAGAAATTGAGCTCTTTGAGGGCCAATCTCTTCTGTACATGCAGCTATATGGCTACCTAAGAACTATGTGTCTTAAGTGGGCTGTCCAACTTGGTATTCCAGACATAATACACAAGCATGCCAAACCCATTACCCTTTCTGACTTGGTCTCTACTCTTCAAATTCCACCATCTAAGGCTGGTAATGTGCAGCAGTTCATGCGCTTTTTGGCACACAATGGAATCTTTGATATCCGTGAGAGCCAAGATGATCATGAATTAGCATATGCTCTAACCCCTGCATCAAAGCTTCTTGTCAGTGGCAGTGATCACTGTTTATCTCCAATGGTTCTGTTTGCTACTGATCAACTTATGATGTCTAAATACCATCAGTTGGGGGAATGGATTCGTGGGGAGGGCTGCACATTATATGAGACAGCATTCGGAACAAGCGTTTGGGAATTTTTTGAGAAAAAACCTGCATATACGAGTCTCTTCAATGAGGCTATGGCAAGTGATTCCCAAATAGTAGACTTGGCAATCAAAAATTGCACTTCAGTTTTTGAGGGGCTAGATTACATGGTGGATGTTGGTGGTGGAACTGGAAGCACAACCAGAATTATCTGCGACGCATTTCCTAAGTTGAAATGTGTTGTGCTCGACCTTCCTCATGTTGTAGCAAACTTGTATGGAAGTAATAATTTAAGTTTTGTTGGTGGTGACATGTTCAACTTTATCCCTCAAGCCGATGCAGTACTACTAAAGGTACAAATATATTGATGATCATTTGCTGATTTGATTTTGGAAAGAATATTGCAATCATAGAGACATAATTCTTAATTGTTATTTATTTATTTATTTTTACTTTCATTGCAGTGGATTTTACATGACTGGAATGATGAAAATTGCATAAAGATCCTGGAAAAGTGTAGAGATTCTATTTCAAGCAAAGGCAACAGGGGAAAAGTGATTATCATAGATGCCGTAATAAATGAGAAGCTAGATGACCCGGATGTGACACAAACAAAGCTTAGTATGGATATTGCTATGTCGACTATTAATGGAAGAGAGAGAATGGAAAAAGAATGGAAACAACTCTTCATTGAAGCAGGATTCAAACACTACAAAATATTTCCCATCTTTGGTTTTAGATCTCTGATTGAGGTGTATCCTTGAACATTTTAAGATGTGTTTGTCACACTTAACGTGTTATATTTGTGAACATCCTCATACATCGTTGTAATGGTATTTAGTGGTTTGCGTGTTGTGAGCGCAATAAAGCTATGATGGCATAGCATTGTCAACTTCTGGTGGAATTACATTATGGTCCTCCCCGCTACGTTGTTAAATGTTCTGTGTACGGATTTCTCATTCCTATTTGGCCAAAATAAATTGAGTTATGTCTATGTAAGAAGAAAACGAATTATATTAAAGTTATGAATTAAGTTACTTAGTTGTACAATGTAAAATATGATCAAAGTTTCGTAAAAGAAAAAGAGTCATAGAGGAAAGAAATGTGCAAAGAAAATAGAGTGGTAGATGAAACATTAGAATGAAATATAAAAGATAAGAATTTTTTTTTTAAAAAAAAACTACCAACTTTATTGGAAAAATATAAAATAAACTTTCAAACCAATATATAAATAAAATAATGATAAACATATAAGAAAAGTGAGAAAAATAAATCATAAGTTCAAACAGATATAAATATTAAAATAAAGGTACATTTATTTATAAATGAGAAAATACAAACATATAAAATTAAAATTAAGAAGGATAAAATATATAATTTTGAGATAAATATATATGACTTCCATGAGAAAATTCATTTGTCTACCCTCAAATATATATGTATCCCCGCGTATATTGATGGAATTATATCATTTATATGTGTAAAATCCTCAAATCAATATATATATATATATATATTTATGATTTAAATTATAATAATAAAATATAATTTTTATTAAGATAAGGACAAATTTTAGCATCCAAAAATGAGTCTTTAGTCACATGAAAATTTCAGCTGAAAACAATCCTTAAGACAAATCTTTTGAAAGTCCAAGTGTCATTAGAAGAAACAAAATTTATTCAACAAGCTTCCACGTAAAGCCATGCATTAATGAGGTGAAAATTGTAATGATTAACTTGATAAAAATCTCTCAACAATTAGTTACATAGTAACTAAACAAAAGCTTACCCGGTTATAATTCAACCAAATAAATTAGTACAAATAACCTGTAAATCAGAAAAACTTACAACAGTATCAACTCTCTCTTTTCCTAAACCTTATCTACCATTTTCTCTCATCACTAAAATTTTTCTATCTTAAAACTAGTTCAGACAGTCCCTACTCAATTCATCAATATTATCAAAGGTAAGCTAGACTTCAATCTTTAACTTATAAATTTTTAGAATTATTTCAGTTGCTTAAATGGACAGATTGAGTTTTTATTCTATAATATTGAAAATGTACAGGTGATAATTTGGAATCTAAATTATTAGTAGTTTGGAAAGGTTAATGAGATAATTTGAATAATTTAGATAATTTAAATAATTTAATTCTTGTATTACTGGGTAACAAGTTTAAAAACAAGAAGCTGGAAAGTAATAGCCTATTTAAAAATTATAGAAATTAATTGAACAAAGCAAACAACACTAATCCCAGCTTTTCTTTTTCTCGGCCTGCAAGCACCCCGGTTGCCATCATTTTAAGCACCTAAAGATACCCTTGGTTCAGCCTTTATATATATATATATATATATATATAAGATAACACCATACCAGCTTTTGGTTCCCTCGGTTTACAGCACCCCGGTTTTCCCATTATACGGTGATACTACCATCTCTCTAAAACAACTTCTGGCCGGCTTGTATAAAAGTAACTCGGCACCCATGCAAGTGCTGCTACTCTCCTTTACCATACATGCAACCAGTTCCGGTAACATCCACGTAACCATAAGTCGGCTAGTTTGATATAAGTATCCTGGCAACCATGCACGATATGGCATACTCCCTTACCTTACCCACCTTTCGATCTCCATGAACCCGGACATGCCGTCAGCCGGGAATACACCCCGGCACTTATACCCAAAGCGCCTCCGCACTATCAAGTGATACTCACTTCCCGTATACTCATGGCAACCCGGCACCACAACGGCAAGCCCGGCCATGCATACAACCGGCACTCATGACAACTCGGCACCACAACGGCAAGCCCGGCCAACCATGACCCCGGTCACTCATGCACAATCGAACCCGGCCAACCATGACCATCCGGTCACTCATGCAAACCCAACCACGACCCCGGCTCTCGGACTTCCCGGCCCGTCCTCATTTGTTACCCAATTACCTTAGCAAACAGCTTGCTATTTCAGCCAAACTAGTGATACTAAAACTTAGCACACACATCCCGGCCTCTTCACTGCCGGCTTCTATACTCCTCTCTTGGTACCATTATAATTACCCGGCACCTCGGCAAATATATATATATATATATATATATATATATATATATATATATATATATATAGGTATAGCATCTTTAGGCCATGCAGGATCTCACGTGAAATTTTCAGTCATTACATAAGTATGCAGACCCATTTGAATTAGTTATCTAAAAATATTTTCCGCTAGCACCCCTGTTGGTTATTCTCAGCCATATATATATCTGTTAACTAAACTAAATAAACTAACCAAGTGAAATTCAACGTAATAATATATATACTCTTATTAAATATATTCAATTCTTGGTAAAATATAGTAGAAAATAAATTTTTACCACTTTAATATCACCAATCCAGTCTTTGTTAGAAATTAAATCATATCTTATAAATATTAAATAGATTTATCTTAGTTGGTATAATTTTACATGGACAAGTTGTAAAAGGTTAACTACCTTACTTTATGGAAGAAGAATAATAACTTCCTTATATTATAAATTTTTTTTTAGATATAAATAAGATTGATCTAGGTTTTAAGATCAGACCTACGATTTTATGAGAATGATCCGAGTTGTAAATGTTGGAGACCGGGCCTATGATACTACAAGAGATCAGGTGTTAATACATGAAACTTCATGCATGATTAGCGTAAGACAGTCGCGGCATTCCTTTATAATGTACATATGTAAATGGTCATGTGCATCTGCGACCATTTCATTTCATGCATTCATGCATTCATACAAGCATCTTATGTATTCATTAAATATATTGAATGATTTACCAACTTGTCTAATGTGTGATATATTAGATTTGTCTTATCTACTAACCTTCTAACGTGTTTGGTGGTTTAGATTTGCCTACTGAGAAATTTATTTCTCACTAGATAAATTTTATGTCTTATCTTAGATGGCTTCAATCATACTATTTCTTGATGCCCTGGACATAGCTTGGTACTTTGATGAAGTCGAAAATTGTTATGTAATCACTATGCAGTCAGTTCTCCGAGCCCACATCTACTTTGTCGCCCATTTTCCCATCTCGGTCTTTAGTGAAGACTTTAATTCATTCGACTCATTCTTTCAATTTGCTCCTATGTATCCAAATCATGTCACGGATCCCATAATTGTGCTCAGTGAAGAGGATAGTAACGGAGACTATACTTGAATGAAGGGTTTTGAACTTTGTAAATAAATAAGAATGTTGTAATACTACGAGAATGAGAGTGTAAATTAAAGCTAGTATGAAATATGAGAAGTATTTTGTAATGAAAGATGATATCTGGTTCATGCTGTATTAATTTCTTTTGTTTCTAACTTAATTTCTATTTTTTTAAGAAAAAGGATCAGATAAAATAAAATAAATAATTAAATAATTTCAGTAATTAAATAAGTAAAATTATTTAGGATGTTACAATATGGCTTGTGGTTGGGAGATCAAGATCGGACCACGTGAATATACCAAGATTGTTTACTGTTCTTTTAGTTAATTTGCATTTGTTACAGGTCAACTTTGTTATACATTGTTATTCGTTCTCCGTAGTTGCATTATTAAAAGTCTAAGAGTAGGTAGAAAGGGTTGTTACTGCTAGGTGGAGAATAATCTAGTTTGTCTTTGATTTTATTTTTGGGTCTCATTTCAGGGAAATAGTATTAATTAAGAAATAAATTTCTCTGTAGTTCTGTTAGTCACCTTACCTTTTTATAAAAGTAAAAAAACTTAAATATATTTTTAATCTTTTTAAATATAAGAATTTTCTTGTTTTAATCCCTTAAATTAATTTTTTTTTAGTCCTTCAAATTTGATAAATGATTTTTTTAGTCTTGATGACCGCATAAGTCATAAAATTGGCCAAACAAATATAATATATGATATGCTGTGATAACTTTTTACCTTTAGAATTTGATTTTAATAAATACGATTTTGAGAGGTTAAAAATCATTCCAAATTGTAAAAAAAAAAATGTATGAGTCATATTCACTTTGCAAAACCTCAATCAAAGTACGGAATTTCACTCCGAGGAATGGCTTCTATCCTTGGCCCGGTACCCAGGGAGGGCTTTCCGAGACCAATGCTATCAATAAGTCACTAGACTTACTATTATTGCATCGAGAAAGAGTTAAAAGATCTCCCCTCAATAACTTCTGTTATTCTTATTCTTTTTTGTTGCTAGCCCTTCCTCTCTTTCAAGGCTTGGCCACTCGATTGCTATTGTCGCCTTGGAGCCCGCCTTTGGCTGGTTTCACCCCTTCTCTAGTAGCCTTGCCTGCAACCTTGAGAAAGTCTCATGTCTTTGGATCATCTCTGCCACCTCTTACTTGAACCCGGATCCATTGTTATGAGATTTGCAATAAAGAAAGTGTTGGGAGTTGTTGAACCACAAAGATGAGAGATTTCCAGATCCAACATAAATTAGAGAAAAAAAATATATCAATTTTTATCACAATGTAAAACCCAAGTGAAGTCACTGTTAACAATTTCAGAAGCCCCCCACATGACACCAACACCTGGGGACTCTTATGTCTGCCGCCACCCCATGCAGATGTGAGTAGGAACCACAAAATTTGTGACTATTGGAGTGGTGTCATGAGGTGGTTCGGTTTTAGGGATGAGGAATCTTGGGCGATTTGACTGTGTCTCAGTTTCGAACTCCAAATCAAAGGATGAGATGTTGGTATGTACTGTTGAATGTTAAAACTTGATTTGGGTTATTAGTTATTAAGCCCAAAAATTGTAGTGGCCAAAAATCTAGAAAACATAGGAAGTGAGCACAAATTCTAGAAAGATTCCACTCTAGATATTTCCCTAGAAAAATCTTGTATCTAGAAAATTACTTTAGAAATATCTAGGCTAGAGAATTCTAGAGGATGATTTCTAGCCATTAGATTAAAGTTGTGTTGACACAATCCTAACCATTGGTTAAGGAGGTGCTACTAGTATAAATAGGTGAGGTTTCTACCATTTGTATTAAGCCAAAGTGAGTAAGAATTGAGTTGTAATAAAGAGTTCTCTTCCTCCAAATTTCTCTAAACCTTTCCCTTCTCAAATATCCTCATTCCAACAAAGTGGTATCAGAGCCTTAAGATCCTTTCTAGAGAGATGGCAAGTAGCAACATGGTTCCTTTCCAAGTCCCTATGCTCACCAAGAGCAATTATGATAATTGGAGCATCAAGATGAAGGCCCTCCTTGGATCACAAGATGTGTGGGAGATGGTAGAGAAAGGTTATGATGAGCCACAAGAAGGGGCTACCCTATCCCAAGCTCAAAGGGATAGCTTGAAGGATTCAAGAAAGAAAGACAAGAAAGCTCTCTATCTCATTTATCAAGGATTGGATGAAGATGCTTTTGAGA
>PYAF01004995.1:4797741-4823283 GCA_007407185.1 Glycine tomentella | reverse complement strand
ATCTGGGCATTGAAATCAAGCAGAAAGAAGAAGGCATTTTCATCACTCAAGAAGGGTATGCAAGAGAGATATTGAAGAAATTCAAGATGGAGGATTGCAAGCCTATCAACACCCCAATAGAATGTGGAGTCAAGCTTTCCAAGTATGGTGAAGGAGAATATGTTGATCCTACTTTGTTCAAAAGCTTAGTTGGGAGTTTCCGCTACCTGACATGCACTAGACCAGACATCCTCTATGCTGTTGGATTCATTAGTCGCTTCATGGAGTCTCCAACTACTACACACTTGAAAGCAACAAAGAGAATTCTTCGCTACATTAAAGGTACTATCGACCTTGGCGTGTTATATTCATCTTCTAATGAATATAAACTTGCTGGGTATAGTGATAGTGATTGGGCTGGAGACACGGACGATAGAAAAAGCACCACTGGATTTGTGTTCTTCATGGGAGATACTGCTTTCACATGGATGTCGAAGAAACAACCTATTGTCACTTGTGAAGCAGAGTATGTTGCAGCTACATCATGTGTCTGCCATGCTATTTGGCTGAGGAACTTGCTTAAGGAGCTGAATATGCAACAAGAGGAGCCAACCAATATTTATGTTGACAATAAATCTGCAATAGCATTAGCAAAGAATCCAGTCTTTCATGATAGAAGCAAGCACATTGACACACACTACCATTACATAAGGGAGTGCATTGCAAGGAAGGAGATGCACATAAAGTATGTGAAGTCTCAAGAGCAAGCAACAGATATCTTCACCAAACCACTCAAGAATGAAGACTTTGTCAAGATGAGAAGATTGCTTGGAGTTACAAAATCAAGTTTAAGGGAGGGTGTTGAATGTTAAAACTTGATTTGGGTTATTAGTTATTAAGCCCAAAAATTGTAGTGGCCTAAAATCTAGAAAACATAGGAAGTGAGCATTCTAGAAGGATTCCACTCTAGATATTTCCCTAGAAAAATCTTATATCTAGAAAATTACTTTAGAAATATCTAGGCTAGAGAATTCTAGAGGATGATTTCTAGCCATTAGATTAAAGTTGTGTTGACACAATCCTAGCCATTGGTTAAGGAGGTGCTACTAGTATAAATAGGTGAGGTTTCTACCATTTGTATTAAGCCAAAGTGAGTAAGAATTGAGTTGTAATAAAGAGTTCTCTTCCTCCAAATTTCTCTAAACCTTTCCCTTCTCAAATATCCTCCTTCCAACATGTACAAAGGTTTATTACTCACCAGTTAGACCAATGGTTTCATTTTCATATTTTCTTCTTCTTTCCTGTGCCAACCAACTTCAGGTGACACATCTCATGGAGCCAACTTCTGGAAAAAGGCCAGCAAAAAATACTTAAGATCGCTACAGACTTCACTAAGATCCTTCATATGTGCATCATTTGGGAGTTAGCATAGTTAAACAAGCCAGAGAAATTGAGGGGAAAAGGAGGGGTTGTGAAGGAGTCTAGAAGGGTTACAAAGTGAACTAGGTGATAACAGGCAAAGAACTGAAGTGTATAAGAGATTCTGGGAGGAGGAAAAAAATGAAGATATCAAGAGGAATGCCTCTAAGTGGAGTCAAAGTACTGCAAGAGCATCTAGGCTAGGTGGAAAGTTTAGAGAAAAATATCAGTTGAGTTTATATTCCAATCCCAAAATTTGAACATCATATATATCATATAAAGAATAAAACTTAATTCATGATTAACTATCTGATAAACATGTCAAAAGCAAGGGCAATAACACAATAAAATAGACATACAGGCACAAAAGTGACAATGATTGAATAAAACTCCCGAAAAACAGTACCAACTAGAAGTGTTTAAAGCATTTTGATGCTGAAGAGTGGTGAGTAACAAGGGTTGAAAGCAATAAATTAATGGGAAGCCTTATCACAAACATGAAAGACTTGCCCCCAATAACAACTAAAATGCTTCTGAAATACCATGAACAACATCAGAGAGAGTAAATAAAGGTAAGCCCCATTTAACTAACCTAACAAATTTGTCTTGCTGAAAATTCATGAATGTAGCCTAGTTTAAAAGCAAGGTAGAATTCAATGAATCAATGTCACGCAAACGTCACAAGACAATAAATAGCTTCTTCATGAACCCGAAAATCTCATAGCCTACATGAAATAGTAAAAACAAGAGAGACAACCATAGTTAGATACTCCAATTATCGACCAAAACAAAGACCAACTCATCCATAGCAACATCCATAGGGTAAAACAGCTGCCCAAGCACCTTGCAATATATTGATCCCACATAAGCGACAATAATCAAAATCACCATAAATCCACAAAATGAGATAAAACTTCCAATAATGGCCAACAACACACAAACACATTTAAAAAGATGCTTCGGTCCAATAAGCCCTCTGTTGAATTCTATTGCAAATATCAAGAATAACAGAATGATTGAGCCATAAGAGATCATCACCTCAAATCGAGGACGAAGAAGTCTTCCTCACTAAAATATCAGTTAAAGTCCCCTATGTAGGGGTGAGGTCAATATGGGTGGTGTCTGCAAAGAAACAATTAAGGGAATCATAAACAAAAAAAATTATCAACAACAACAAAAATAATAAGATTAGTTTTGTAATGTGAAAAAAAGAGTACATACAATTTTGAGAGATTTAAGGCGCTCCAAGATAACTGCAAAAGGGGACAAATGGATTTTCTCACATGCAAAACCAAGCGCCATCGCGGATAGGACAGCAGTGGAGTGGTAGATGATAGGTTGCTAGCATATAGTAGTTTTTAGGCTAGTTTTATTAGGAAATAAGTAGAAAATGTCAAATAAATGTTAGATTAGAGCTAAAGATCATTACTTTTTGATTCTTGTTAGTAATTATTGTTATTTTGTTATTTAGGAGCAATAAAAGGAAGAAAATAAGCAAGAAAAGAAGCAATTGGAGAATGCAGTCCACGCCACTCGTGCGAGAATTCGCGCCAATCGCGCCACAAGCACTGGAACTCCATGCGAGTAGCGCTATATTCACGCGAGTCGCGCCACTCATTCTGGACCTTCACGCCAATCGCGTCATATTCGCGCTGATCGCGCCACAGTCACTGGAGGCTGGCGCCAGTCGCGCCAGACTAGCGCCAGTAGCACGGACACTTCGGGAAATTTGAAAACTGGATAAGATAAGATAATAACAAAAAGATACTAGGGTTCTGGAGGCTTAGTTATAAATAAGGACGTAAAGAAACACAAAAACACACACACTTACATGTAGAAACACACAAAAACAAAAATATACACAAACAGAGGCATTGAAGGAGATCAAGAACACATTGAAGATTGAGAAGAAAGTCAAGATTGAAGGGTTTGATTACTTTTCTATTTTGTATTCTTTCTCATCTATTCTCTCATCTTTGTATTGAGCTAGACATAATTATGTCTAGCTAATTCCTCCTTGATTGTGGTAAAGGCCAAAAGACAATGTGAACTCTTGTGTGAATTGGATTGATGTTAATGAAGATTATTATGATTGTTTCTCTTTATCTTGTTCTTCAATTTTTAAATTCCATTGATAGAATTGATCACTCTATTAGAGGTACTAAGGGTTTTAATTCACAATAGGGATATTGGGGTTTTAGTTTCTGAAAGCGATAAAGTGACAGTTTGACATTACCTAGGGATAGGGATGAAGGATTGCAAAGTTTTTATATGTCAGCTTAAAGCGTAATCTGACAGGGGGTTACTAAGGGATTAGAACACTTAACTAGGATTAAAGGGTTAAAAAGACCGAGGAATCTGGGTTTAACCAATTAATTAAGGCATATCTTTGAGTAGTTATAGTAATTAAAATTAATTATCAATTCAATTAATCAAGTAGGGATCAAAGGTGTTTGTGCTTTTACCGTAATTGTTCTTCATTACTGCATAACTTTCCTTTTTATTCCAATTTAATTCTGTTTTCAATTATTTTCCAAATTACAACACAAATTACAAATCAATTTTCTTTCTATTTTAATCTCTTCCAATTTTAAGATAACAATTACAATTATTTTAGTGCCTCAATCCTCGTGGAGACGATACTCTACTTATCAAAATTATTACTTGAACGATCAATACACTTGCCGTGAGTTACGCATCACTTTGTGACGCAACAGTAGACAACAATAGTGACGTTAGCTTAGGCGACAATGACAACGGTGATGACGCGAAGGAGTTTGACATATAAGACTTCAATAGGATAGGGGTCACTCACAAAGCCGTTTATTAACGAGTTTTGTCACGAGTTTATATTTATAAATTCGATTAAAATTGAATCGATCAAAATTCTTAGAATTGTTTGATTTGACTTTAAATACTGTTAATATTAGAACTCCAAATATTGAAACAGCAAGTGTTGTAACTCTTAAAGGTATTACAAGTACATTGTTATTTGTTTAACCTTTTTTCATATTTTTTTTTGTCATGTTTATAATATTAATGGATCATATTTTGTTCATTTGTTTCAGCAAATCTGATTGAAACAAATTTGATTGTAACAAATATGATTGTAGCAAATCTAATTGTAACAAACCTGATTATAGAAATTAGTTTGTAGAAAATAGTTGTGATCATACTATTATAGTAAATCTCATTGAAGAATATTTTGTTTTAATTTATATTAGTCTATTTTAGATTATTATGTTGATAGTATTGAATGAATCAATTTTATTACTTTTAGACCTTTGATAATATTGTATTAATTGTATTTAATATTTGGATGAATCATGATATAAAATAATAGTTCTAAGAGAGAAAAAAAATCAAATTTAAATGGATAATTTGTTGGCCCAAATCGAACCAAACCAGATAGTTTATGAATGAGTTGAGTTGGATTGTGTTTAAAATTTTTTTGTAAAAATCAAAGTTGATCTGGTCCACAAACACTCTTATACTTAGAGAGTGAAAGATTTTTACAGAGGGGACACAAATGACACAATATTGTGGAAATTAAATAAGATATTAGAAAAACATTAGAATAACAATATCCATTTTTATTATAATTAATGTTAAGTGATAAATTAGAACATTGATTTTACGATGTTATCAACATAGTCTTTTAAAATTGATATTAATAAAACATTTTATTTATAAAAATATTATCACATATTTTGTAAAATCAGCTTTTGTCTCGATATTGACCGGACGATACTAAATCTATTTTTTATTTTTTTGTAATAGTGATAAATCCATGACATTTATTTCTGTTTTCTTATTTTATGTGGATTGGTTTTTCTTAATATGGCCTGTGCATACAGTGATATCTCAAATAATTCACACTTTTCCGTTAGTGGGAGAAGAATTATTTATCCAATCATTATATATTTAGGCAGCACTACAAGTTGCTTTTGCCAAATACGTGAACAACAATTATATAAAGAGTAAATTATACTCGCATCTCTTATATTTTATTCAAATTTCAAATGATAGTTCTCCTTTTTTACTCATTATTTTTAACCCCTCTGTTAAAGTAGTTAAATAGTGTTTATTAAAAATATGAGCAGACAAAATTGTCTTTACATTTTAATTATAAAACCCAAATTTTCTCATTCCAATTAGTTTCAGAATTTATGATTCACATTTCATTTCTCTTCACCATTCGTGGGTACTATTCATCTTCCTTTTGTTGGCAAGTCTTCTTCCGCTTTCAACGGGTGCGAGTTCCTCTTTCTATCACGATGTTCACGTTCTATTCCTCTTCACCGTTCCTCTTCTAGTTTGCAAATTCTCCATAGTTTCTCTTCCAGTTCGCGAGTTCTCATTGTTCCTTTTCTAGTTCGCGAGTTCTTCACTGTTCCTTTTCCAGTTCGTCAGTTCTCATTGTTCCTTTTCTAGTTCGCGAGTTCTCCACTGTTACTTTTCCAATTCACGAGTTCTCCATTGTTCCTCTTTCAGTTCGCGACGTTCACAAGCGCCTCCGTTTGTCTTCCTCTCCGACGTTCACGAACGCTCTGTTTATTATTGTCTATTTCTGAATGGAGTTTTAATGGAGGACCAGTTTAGGATCATTTATGATTTTTAAAATCATTTGCTTATTAGTGTTGATGTTTGAGACCATAGGAAACACAATGGATAAAGTGGAAATCATATGTTTATTATTGTTGATTAAAATAATGTTGATATTTGGGACCACAGGAATACCATAGATGAATTAGAATATATGGGTCATGAACCAACTTGGATATTTTGATCCACTTTTGTAAACAACTTTGCTAATAATTTAGACTTACCAACATGTTACCTGTTTTATTCTGCTGCTAGTGGTAAAATTCTTCCCCTTAAGACTAATAATGATGTGTTGAAAATATTTGTTGAAAATCAACATTCAATTCATATGTATGTTAGTAGAATAAAGGATGAGAGGAATGTGTTAACATTACATACCAATAAAGTGAGTTCATGTCCAACAAAAAATTGAGTTTACGTCCAATCAGAAAAAAAAACAAGAATCTTAAAATATTTTCAAGTTGAGAGGAAGAAGATGATGATATTTTAAACATAAAATTTTACTAAAAGTCATGTGACTACCATGTGGCTAATTTCTGTTAAATTATTAAATGATGTTTAAGATGGACGAGTCTGAGTGTAATATGAGTTAAACAATTAAGAGATTTTTTGTATGGTGCAAAAATGGAGGATTTCGGGTGAAATTTAAGCAAAATACAAGAAGTACAAATGTAATTTACTCCTATATAAATGATGCAAATTAACATGATATATACCTTAATTATTTAACTTTTTTATTTATTTATGGAAACCTCTATTATTTAGCTATTGTATATAAATATTTGCGTGGTGATTTTTTTTAAAATTAACTGACACTTTTGTATTTTTATCGTGTACTAATTTAGTTTTCGTTTGATTATAAAGTATAATTATATTTTTTAGAGTACATGATTTGTTGATTTTTTTTTATCCGCGTCTGACATTTTTATATTAGCTGTTTTTTTTTTTTGTTTTACTTATTGATATGATAAATTATATGACATTTATATATTTGATGTACTTTTTAGTTATTTTTAAATCTATAATTGGTGTACGTAGTACTAATTATTCATTTGCCTCCAGTGAACGAAAGTCATCATGGAGACGGTGAGTACATCCCGTGAAGGAAGAACGGAAGTTAATTGTACGTAGCAACTTCAATTTCGATATAGGTAATAAATTATTTTATCACGTGCAAAACAATTTAAAATAATTGTTACGTTGTCTTTATATTTTATTACTATTGATCCTATTTCTATCAAAATTAATAAGTTTTAATTAGGATCCGTTAAAAGAAAGATTTGTGATATTAGGTGCATCAATGCTGCTTGGGAAAGAAAAAGTTTGTTAGTTCAGATTTCATACTGAAGGTTGATGAAGATATTGATGTTCAAAATGTTTGGCCAACAAACGGAGTTTTTGAATAACCAAAAGTGCTACGATATACCATATTAATATTGAGAAAAGGTGTTCCAGTCATGTTAATGAGAAATTTGGACGTTTCTACCAGTTTGTGTAATAGAACATGATAAATTGTTGAGAAAATATGAGTAAATATTATTGGAGCTGTGATTGTTACTCGGAATAATATTGGTTCTAAGGTTTACATTCCTCATATAAATCTTATTCCATCGGATCAAATGATTCCATTAAAGTTTCAAAGACGGCAATTTTTACATATTGTCTGTTTTACTATAACAACAAATAAGAGTCAAGGGCACATTTTATCACAGGTTGGAGTTTTCTTGCCAAAGGAATGAACAATTTTATGTAATAGTCTCCTGTGTCAAGTATAAGTCTGGATTAAAAGGATTAATATATGATGAGGAAAATAAGCAAACTTCAAGTACTAAGAATATCGTGTACAAAAAAAAGTGTTTAGTAAAACACATTAATAATTTTTTACACTGTTTTAAATGTTTTATGTATTATATGTATCTTTAAATGAATGTGACCTTTATATTATATGTTTTATTGGTTGGTTGTGTAATATATACTTATTTATGATATATGTAATTTTGAATTAAGTACTATTATTGATTAATATAATGTTTATAATCTAAGAGATTGAATATAAATTTTTAATACCATATATCCAATGAGTAATGCTATATCTTACGAAAAAAAATCTTGCAAAAAAGCGCACAAATTCTAAATCAAGCAATAAACATGCATAACCATTCATAGGAGAGAGAAAATAAGCATTGTTACCCAATAAAACAACACCAATTAACCTTTCAGTATGTTTTGCACAAAATTTGTTTCGTATGTTTAAGAAATTTTCATATCAAATAATATTCGATTTGTTTTTATTAAAACGTTGTAAATAGACATAAACAAAATAAATAGATAATGACTACCCCGGCAACGCCTGATTTTCACACCCGTATAGTTTTTCAAAGATCACTGATCGATAAGCTAGGGCCAACTTGTAAGATCATAATATAATATAATTAAATATATAAAAAATTAATAATAATAAATTCATGCAGTTCGATTTGCACACCAGTATAGTTTTCCAAAGATCGCAGATCGATAAGGGCCAACACTTGTTAGACAATAATATATAATATAATTAAATATTAAAAAATTAATAATAATAAATTCATGTGTTTAATTCGATTTGCACGTGAGAGAGAGAAAAACTTGCATGTGAGAGAGAAAAACTCGCTAGTTTCTATTTGCATGGAAAAACTCGAGGGAGCTCTGCGAAAGGGTTCTGATTAAAACATATATTATATATAAGTCAAGCTGATGCATTTATCCTTAAATATTTTTATCATGTGTTTAATTAACTGTGTATCATACTCAACGTGTTATATATGTGTGAAGATCCTTAGACATCGCTGTAATGCATTTATTAGTTTGCGTGTTGTGAGTTGAATAAAGCTAAGATGAGTTCTGGTGGAATTACATTATGTTCCTCACTGCTAGTTGGTTAAATGTTCTGTGTATCGATTTCTCATTCCTATTTGACCAAAATAAATTGAAGGAACTGAACATGTAATGGATTTAATAATTATACAATGTTTTGGTATGGCTTTACATCTTTCCGTGGCTTTTGTTTCTCGTCTTTTCTGTATGGATGGATTCACATTAATTAACACTATAAGAACGGAAGTAAATAGTTATGGAAATTAAATTAGCTTTGGCCTCCACACGGACATTAAGATGGTTTATTATTATTCAATTATAATTAGAGTTTCTTCTTGATAATAAGAAGAAAAAATGATTTGCATTCAAGGATTATGAATATTAACGAGATAAAACTTTAATTATAATTGGACGACCACACATATAGCAGCTACAAAACTATATGTAAGTTTTGACCTTTTCTGTATGAAGCAAAAATTCTCATGAACTACTTGATTTCCAAATTTCAAATAAAAAATTCTATTATATAAAATATTAGAGGAATTAAAAACAAACAAAAATTCTTAGATCGAGTGACTAAAAATGAATTTTTAAATTTTAAAAGAAACACATTTTATCCAATTATTAATGTAAACAGTCAAAACTTATATATTTTTTCGAAAGAAAAAATATACTTGTAAAAAAAGAAAGAAAAAATATGTTAAATTTTAAATCTGGCCAAAGTAAATAGAAAATCTTCACAAACAAGTATACATATATTAAATAGTCAATAAAAAAAGAGAGGATGCTAAAACACTTACAAAGAGAGTACAAAAAATATAAGTATAATAGGTTCATCATGCGATAAGAAAATAAACATAAAAAGAAATGAGAAGTGTTAGAAAGATGTTTAAAATAATAATTTTAAAGTTATTGGTTAAAAAATTAAAAGAAAAAAGTCTTTAATATATAAATTATAATAGAACCAAAAAAATTTATGAAAAATGCAATTTTGTACCTTACAATTAAAAAACTTTTTGTTCTTAATTCATTGACTAGTATCCTCAGGAAACTTGTTACCATTAACCTTAAAATAATAAAATGTACGTGTATCATTACTCAACATTATATAAGGCAAACCGATGCTACTCATGGAAACAAAGCAAACTTGTTGAAATAAACAAACATCACTTGCAGTAATGGCTTCAATGAATAACCAAAAAGAAATTGAGCTCTTTGAGGGCCAATCTCTTCTGTACATGCAGCTATATGGCCACCTAAGACCTATGTGTCTTAAGTGGGCTGTCCAATTTGGTATTCCAGACATAATACACAAGCATGCCAAACCCATTACTCTTTCTGACTTGGTCTCTACTCTTCAAATTCCACCATCTAAGGCTGGTAATGTGCAGCAGTTCATGCGCTTTTTGGCACACAATGGAATCTTTGATATCCGTGAGAGCCAAGATGATCATGAATTAGCATATGCTCTAACCCCTGCATCAAAGCTTCTTGTCAGTGGCAGTGATCACTGTTTATCTCCAATGGTTCTGTTTATTACTGATCAACTTATGATGACTACATACCATCAGTTGGGGGAATGGATTTGTGGGGAGGGCCGCACATTATATGACACAGCATACGGAACAAGCGTTTGGGAATTTTTTGAGAAAAAACCTGCATATACGAGTCTCTTCAATGAGGCTATGGCAAGTGATTCCCAAATAGTAGACTTTGCAATCAAAAATTGCACTTCAATTTTTGAGGGGCTAGATTCCATGGTGGATGTTGGTGGTGGAACTGGAAGCACAGCCAGAATTATCTGCGACGCATTTCCTAATTTGAAATGTGTTGTGCTCGACCTTCCTCATGTTGTAGCAAACTTGTATGGAAGTAATAATTTAAGTTTTGTTGGTGGTGACATGTTCAACTCTATCCCTCAATCCGATGCAGTGCTACTAAAGGTACAAATATATTAATGTTCATTTGCTGATTTGATTTTGGAAAGAATATTGCAATCATAGAGACATAATTATTAATTGTTATATATTTATTTATTTTTACTTTCATTGCAGTGGATTTTACATAGCTGGAATGATGAAAATTGCATAAAGATCCTGGAAAAGTGTAGAGATTCTATTTCAAGCAAAGGCAACAGTGGAAAAGTGATTATCATAGATGCCGTGATAAATGAGAAGCTAGATGACCCGGATGTGACACAAACAAAGCTTAGTTTCGATATTGTTATGTCGACTATTAGTGGAAGAGAGAGAACGGAAAAAGAATGGAAACAACTCTTCATTGAAGCAGGATTCAAACACTACAAAATATTTCCCATCTTTGGTTTTAGATCTCTGATTGAGGTCTACTCTTAAATATTTTTATGATGTGTATGTCACACTTAACGTGTTATATTTATGAACATTCTCAGACATCGTTGTAATGGTATTTAGTGGTTTGCGTGTTGTGATTTGTGAACTCAATAAAACTATGATGGCATAGCATTGTCAACTTCTGGTGGAATTACATTATGTTCCTCCCAGCTACGTTGTTAAATGTTCTGTGTACGAACTTCTCATTCCTATTTGGCCATAATAAATTGAATAAACATGTATTGGATTTAATCAATATACAATGCTTTGGTATGGCTTTACATCTTTACCTGGCTTTTGTTTCTCTTGTTCCTTTCTAATCTCTATTTCATTGGCCTGGCCTTGCATTCAATGGCGGATTTACTTATAAATCTTAAATCCTAAATCTTAAACCCTTAAATTTTGGCATCAAATTATTATAATACCCCTGTTTTTAAAGAATTTCACAAAAATATCCAAGACCAAGACCACGCGCAAGTTCTGCTCTTCTGGTCTGCTCTGTGCTCTCCACGCGTTCTACTCCTCCTCCGCTACTGGCAGGACCGCCACCGCCCACCGTCGGCCACGGCCGACTTCAATAGCCTCCTCGCGCAACACGCGGCACGGGCGCACGACAACACCTTCGACTCTCCGAGGCTCCGACTCCGAGCTGCGTTCGGCGCTTCCGTTTCTACACCCTTTAGAAAGGGTTAAGTTTTGTTTTTGTTCTGCTAAAGCCTTCTCTGTTCTGCTAATTCCTTGCCCCTTTTTCACTTGTCATTCTCGCACATTTTCATTTTTCAGCAACCCTTTTGCTTGATTTTGTTTGTCTTTTTTCTCTTAAGTTTAAGCATCTTTATGATTTTGTTTGTGAGAGTGTTTTACTGATTGCTAGTTTAAGCCTTATTTACTTTGATTCTCAATTTCACAATTCAAATTTTAGCTGTCAGAACAGAAAAGTTCTTCCAAGAGAAATTAAGAGAAAGAGGGGCAAAGGGGTTGGTTTTGAATATCCACTTAGATCTGGGCATGAAGTAACTCGAAGATATTTTTGGCACAAAATTGCAGGTGCATCATGGTGGAGCTGGAACCACGGCTACAGGATTAAAAGTTGGGGTAATTAATGTTCAATCATATCTTCTAAGATATTTTTCTTTTACATAATCCAAGGATTCGTTTGAATGTCTTAAGAGTTTTAATGACTTAATTCTGGTGCTTATAAAAAAAATCAGTTTATTGATTTTTAATTATTATTTTTTTAATATGAATACCATAACTTGCAGTGTCCAACAACCATAGTTCCATTCTTTGGAGATCAATTCTTTTGGGGAGATAGAATATATGAGAAAGAATTGGGACCAACCCCAATCCCAATATCTCAGCTCAATGTTGAGAATTAATCAAATGCCGTAAGATTCATGCTGCAGCCAGAGGTGAAATTAAATTCTATTCATCCCATTTTTTTGTTTCCTCCTGCATACTTTATAAACATCATGTGTAATAGTTGTGCAGTTATGCTATGCAAACAAAGCCACGAGTCATGGTTTATTCAATACTATTGATAGTTAGTGGATTATAAATATTCAGGTGAAATCTCGAGCAATGGAAATTGCTAAGTTGATTGAGAATGAAGATGGTGTTGCCTCTGCGGTTGATGCATTCCATCGCCATCTGCCTGATGAACTGCCACTCCCAACTCCAACTCCAGCAGAGGAGGACCACTTGAATCCTTTGTAGTGGTTTTTTCTCCGACTTGGAAGGTTCTGTTGTTCACCTTGTGGTGGTGTGTAGATTTTCTGCATTAACTTCTTTTCATTTTCATTGATTCATTGTAGAATACATTTTGTAGGTTGCAGTATTTTCCTTTGGTATTTCATTCATTCTGTCAAGTCTCTAGTGTGAGGACTTGACTAACAGTTAATATTCATGTATTGTGTATATTTGATTAAAATTAGATTAAATTGATTTTTCAATATTTATTTTTTATTGATATTGGAAAAAACTATTGTTGTTAGTTTCTTTAGCTGGATTTAGTTTGTTAGTTACTCTATGGTACAATTAATTGTTAATCAGATAGCTTTTATGATAACATTTCATATAAATGTAACTCAACACTTGTTCATATTTTTTATTTATTTGATTTGTTTAGTTTACATTGAATTAAAACGAATTATAAATATCCTACGAGTATGTTTGGATGGAGTATTTTAAAATTTCAGGAAATTTAAAATTCAGAGAAATTAAAATGCATCAATTAAAATTTTTGTATTTTCAAAATTTTGTGTTTGGATAAAGAAATTGAATTTCTTCATTTTAAAAATTTTGAACCTCATTCATGGAAAAAACACGTAAGGTGGATGGTATCGTGAGAGTAGCGGAGGTCGGAGTACGTCGGTGATTGAGACGGAGCAAAAAATTGTGCATTTAGAACTTCTAAAAAAGAAGAGAATTTCAATTTCTCACCTTTTAGAGGGAAATTCAAATTCCACATTTTTAGTTGTTTAAATTTCTGTTTTAAAATTTTAAAAATTTAAATTTCTCATATAAAAGTATCCAAATAGTGAATTTTAAATTAAAGAATTTTAAATCCTCTAATAAATTACTTTCCCCAATTAAAATTCTCTATCCAAACATACTCTACTAGTTGAGGAGGGTATGGTTAGCTGGTCTACCCCTCTTGCATCAAATCAGATTATCACTATTGAAGGAAAAGAGGGGATACAGAGGGCCCACACTTCACATGCAGTCTCGAAGGAAAAGAAAGTGAAGGGGTTATTTTGAAAGGGGGAACTGAGGTTTACGAGGGACCCACTGTGTATTGTGAAATACTAAACATTGAAGGCAACAATAGTACTAGTCTGTTGGGCCCAAATAGTGGTGGGCCTCAATGGAAGGTTTACTCAAGACATAGGGGAGGGAAACATAGGGAGCAGTATACGTATGATAATAAAAGTTTATCAGTCGTAAATACAAACAGTGACAAAAAAGTAGGCCTCAATGGGAATAAGGAGCAATCACTGCCTGCCAAGACATCGAAGGAAGAACTTATCTTACTATCTAGACATATCTCACCCACAATGCCTGGGGGTGATAGTGGGTTAAAAGGGGTCAGCAAAGAGGTGGGCTTAAAACAAATTACGCATTCAGACACAGATTCTATTTCAACATTCATAACACCTACACAAGACGAATTTTGGGCTATGGCCCAACAGTTTGGGGTGACTAGCCATACTAAGGAGGATATTATCAGCAGAATTCTGGGTTTCAAGTCAACAGAAAAAGGGGAGACTTCTAGGAGGGGTGGAGAGGCGGTTGACTCATGAAGATCATATCTTACAACACAAGGGGTTTGGGGAGGGGGGTTAAATGGAATGCAATAAGAAAATTGGTGGGTAAAGAACAAGCTGATTTGTTATGTCTACAAGAAACCAAGAAAGAAACAATTACAAAGACAATATGTCAAGCTTTGTGGGGTGATTCAAACGTTGAGTGGGAATTTCAGCCTGCAGTTAATAAAGCTGGAGGATTGCAATGTCTCTGGAGTGAGGAAACTTTTCAGGTAGAAAAAAGACTGCAAGGAAACGACTATATATATTTGGAAGGGGTTCTATTGTCTGAGAAAAGAAAAATTACAATAACCAATGTGTATTCACCCTGTGAAGCAACTCTAAAAAAAGCTCTGTGGAAAGAAATCAAGCAGCTGAGGAGATCATTTGTTGCAGATTTATGGTGCATTATAGGTGACTTCAATCATATCAAAAGATCATCAGAAAGGATGGGCTCGGGTTAGAATTACCAATATGCAGGATCCCTAAAGGATTTTAATGACTGGATTGCTGAAATAGAAGTGGAGGAGGCTCCTAGGATTGGGAGAAAATTCACATGGTATAGGCCGAATGGGTTAGCCAAAAGTAGACTGGATAGGGCATTCATCTCCGCTGATTGGATGACTATCTGGCAGGGTTGTTATCAAACAGCCCTGAAACGCAACTACTCTGATCACTGTCCTATATTGTTAAAATCTTCACAGGTTGACTGGGGTCTAAAGCCTTTTCGGTTCCTTGATTGCTGGCTAAATGATAAATCTATTTCAAAGGTTATAGCTGAGGTGTGGAGCTCTTACAGGCAGTTTGGATGGGGAGGTTTCATTTTAAAGGAGAAGCTCAAATTGTTAAAACAGAAGCTGAAGATATGGAACAAAGAACAATATGGAAATATCCAACAGAAGATCAGATCCTTAGAATTGGAGATGAACAATCTTGAAACACAAACAGAAAACAGACATCTGACTGAAGACGAAATTAGAAGGAGAAAACAACTTCAGGAGGAACTGTGGGAGGCTGCAAATGCCAATGCATCTTTGCTGAGGCAAAAAGCTAGGTCCAGATGGCTTAAGGAGGGTGATTGTAACTCACGTTTCTTCCACTTATCAGTTAACTGGAAACGACAGAAAAATATGTTGCAAGGAATATTAATTAATGACAGCTGGATACAAGAGCCAACAAAGGTTAAAGAGGAGATTAGGGATTTCTTCAAAGACAGATACCAAGAATTGATTGCTGAAAGACCCAGATTAGGTGGGGTTCACTTTGCATCTCTGGACCCTCTGCATAACACTGTTTTGTCAGCCCCCTTTGAGCCAGCAGAAATAAAAGAAGCTGTGTGGAGTTGTGGAAGTGATAAAAGCCCTGGACCGGATGGTTTCAATTTCAACTTCATAAAGGCTTTTTGGGAGATTTTGAGGCCAGACATAAACCGCTTTATGGATGAATTCCATGTAAATGCCACTTTTCCGAAAGGTTTGAAGGCATCGTTTTTAGCTCTGATACCTAAGACCTTGGACCCACAAAGCTTACACGAATACAGGCCTATTTCTCTTATAGGCTGCATTTATAAAATTGTGGCAAAATTGCTTGTTAACAGGTTGAAAAGGGTGATGCCTATCATCATTGATGAAAGACAATCCGGTTTCATTGAGGGGAGACAACTGATGCACAGTGTTATTGCTGCAAATGAGGCTGTTGAGGAGGCTAAGAGGAGTAATAAATCATGTATGATTTTTAAGGCAGATTTCGAAAAAGCTTATGACTCAGTCAGCTGGGATTTCCTTCTGTACATGATGAAGAGGATGGGTTTTTGTGATAAATGGATATCCTGGATTAAAGGGTGCCTAACATCAGCCACTATATCTATACTGGTAAATGGTTGTCCAACAGCAGAATTTCAACCCCAGAGAGGTCTCAGACAAGGGACCCACTAGCCCCTTTCTTGTTTAATATTGCCGCAGAAGGACTTTCGGGGATGCTAAGAGAGGCACAAACAAAATGTTTGTATGAAGGCTTTAAGGTGGGATCCAAAGATATTGAGGTTAGCATCTTGCAATATGCAGATGATACCATTTTCTTTGGGAAAACATCTACACAAAATGTAAATCCTTAAAGGTGCGGTTGAAAAGCTTTGAAATGGTGTCGGGGCTGAAGCTAAATTGTAATAAAAGCAACCTTGCTGCTTTCGGGGTGGATGACTAGTGGGTAGCTGCAGCTGCTAGTTTCCTTAACTGTGGTGTAATGTCTGTACCTTTTCCCTACCTAGGCATTCCTATAGGGGCAAATCCGCGGAGGGTTTCAACATGGGGACCTATTATTAAAAAGTGTGAGAGAAAATTAGCCATGTGGAAACACAAACACCTATCATTTGGGGGAAGGGTAACACTTATTAAAGCTGTCCTAAATTCTATCCATATTTTCTTTTTCTCTTTTTTCAGGGTGCCGGCGCAAGTCATAACTAAACTGGAGAGGCTGCAGAGGAGGTTCTTGTGGGGTTCTAATTATGATCAAAAGAAAATTTCATGGGTGAAATGGGGCTCAGTGTGCCTTCCAAAGGAGAAAGGGGGGCTGGGTATCAAGAACCTAAAGTTTTTCAACTAGGCGATGTTGGGAAAATGGTGTTGGAACCTTTTCCACCAGTCCGAAGCCTTATGGGTTAAAATACTGGAATCCAAATACGGCGGTTGGAGGTCTCTACAGGACTCTTCGAGGCTATCATCAGCTTCCATATGATGGAGAGATTTATCTTTGGTTTATGGAAATGATCAGCTTGATGGTTGGTTTGTTAATGGTCTTAGGTGGAAGATTGGGTGTGGTAGTAATGTATTATTTTGGGAAGATCCATGGAATGATCACCGGATTTCTTTGAAGGACACATATCCTAGACTTTTTCAGATTTCACAACAACAAAAACATGTCATCCAGCAGATGGGAAATCAAAATCAAGATGGGTGGGAATGGCAGTTGCAATGGAGAAGGCCTTTTAGAGATTGTGAGATTCAGTTGGTCATAAGATTCTTGGAAGATATTCAGGGGTATGTAGTTAATCAGCAGCAACCAGATTCATGGATTTGGATGGGAGAATCCAGCGGAGTATACTCGGTGAAAAGCGCCTATCACATGCTCAACAGTGAGGAAGATGGACATTTTCAGGATGAAGTTTTTCAGAGTATATGGAAATTGAAAATTCCATCCAAAGTAGCGTGCTTTATTTGGAGGCTTGTGAAGGATAGATTACCTACAAGGAACAATCTTAGGAGAAGAAATATAGCTATACCAGACACTCTTTGCCCTCTTTGCAATAATGCTGAGGAAGATGCATCTCACCTATTCTTTTGCTGCCCTTCTATTTTACCTCTGTGGTGGGAGTCATGGGCTTGGGTAGGCATCACAAGCGTATACTCTTGTAACCCAAAGGAGCATTTCAGACAATCCTCCTTTTGTCATTTAAGGGGGAAAGCTCTATCTAGGTGGCTAGCTTGGTGGGCAACTCTAACATGGTGTATTTGGAAGCATAGAAATCTGATCCTCTTCCACAATGAACAGTATAACGGCCACAAACTTTTGGAAGACGCCATTTTCTTTTGCTGGTCGTGGTTGAGGAACCTAGAGGATGATTTTGATACCCCTTTTCATTTTTGGTCTAGTAATTTGAGTCAGTGTTTTGCACCTTTGGGGAGGGGATAACTCAGCTGTATTTTGTCTTGTTTTTTGGGTGATCTGTCAGAACTTCATCGGTTTTGTTTTAAAACCATCAAAGTTCTGAATAGATCCCGCTATTTTGTAATTTTCAGCAGTACCCCTTGTATTGCTTTTATATATTTATATATTAATTTTGCTGATAAAAAAAAAAAGTTGAACTAAACACTATCGAATGCAATTGGAATACAGCCTAAGTGTTTATCTGTATATGCTTGTGAACTTTGCTAATTCTTTCATTGTGAACAGGTGTTGCTAGAGGATGTGGTTGGCAGAAACTCGTTCACCACGCTGTCGTCATCGGCAACGGCTTCGCCTCCTTCGAGAATCACAGCATCGGTTTGCTCTGCGCGAGTCGCGACTGCGCCCTTGGCCTCTCCTAATCTTCCACGAGGGCACGACCACCTCCTATCGGTACGGTATAAATACTTTTTTTATTTATTTTCCGTTATTGAGTGCCCCCCTTCTTTAGAATCCTGGATCCATCACTGCTTGCTTTGTGATATTACAAAAACATGGTGTGAGCATTTAAGCTGATTTCAGAGGCATGAAGATTACTATCAAATAAGGCTGAAAGGGTAACATGATGAGAAGATCAAAAGCATGTTAACAATTTTGCTAAGACTAGTGCCTCTAGTTCAAGTACTGGTTAGAAGACTGCTAAAAAACATGCTTCAACATCTATCCATAAGTCAACAAAATCAAATACATTTTGTGACTGTGTCAAGGATGCAAAGGGAAGTATATATAATCACCTAAGAATTTATCTCAAAAATGATTGAAATGGGAGATCCCATTAAAGTTGATCAGTTAAGTTTCCTGACGAAGATTATTCATTGTCATCAGCGATACTAGTGAATATTTTGCATTAATATGGTGACCCAAAAAAAACCGAGAGTACCAACAAAGTCTAACACATTGGTTGATGAATAGGTTTTTTAAGCATCCTAATAGAGATTTGATTTTCTAACCGTATGTATAGAAAAGTGTAGAGATTCTATTTCAAGCAAAGGCAACAGTGGAAAAGTGATTATCATAGATGCAGTAATAAATGAAAAGCTTGATGACGAGGGTGTAACTCAAGAAAAACTTAGTTTGGATATAATTATGTCGACTATGAATGGGAAAGAGCGAGCTGAAAAGCAATGGAAACAAGTGTTCACTGAAGCAGGATTCAAACACTACAAAATATTTCCCATCTTTGATTTCAGATCTCTGATTGAGCTTTATGTTTATCATGCATGTGTGTATCGTACTCAACGTGTTATATATGTTTATATCTTTAGACATCGTTGTAATGCATTTAATAGCTTGCGTGTTGTTAGTTGGATAAAACTAAGATGGCATTGTCAACTTCTAGCGTAATTATATTATGTTCCTCGCCTGTTAAACTTAAATATTTTGTGTATCGATTTCTCTTTATTATTTGGTCAAAATAAATTGAATGAACATGTAATGGATTTAAAAGTATACAATGTTCTAGTATGGCTTTACATCTTTCCGTGACTTTTGTTTCTCGTGTTCTCTAGGGGATGGCTTATTTAATGTTATTATTTTTGAAGTCTTTTCAATAATGTGAGTCACGGACACTAATTAACAATTTTCATTAAAAATGATTTCACGGGATAAAAAGATGTATATAATTATATACATCTTTTTTAGGCATAGAAAAAGGTAAAATTATGTGAAAACCGATAAGAAAAGACATCCAACTGTATTGACACATCTTTCCTTGCCGCACCCAAACTCACCTTTAATATATTCATTGAAAAAAGGAAATGATAACAAAGCACTTGGGAGTTGGGAGGGCGTAGTAATACCACGGAAAACAAGCTATTTGAACTTATGGGAAGGGGGTTGTTGCGAACTGGGTAACCGTACTGAAAAGAATAAAATGATAAATAAAATATCGTCTATATAAGGATTGAGATATTAATTTTATTGTAATTATTATCTTTAAATTAAAAAGAATAAAATTTAAATGATTTATAATTTGTATTATGGTTTGAGAATTTAAATAACAAAAGTAAATTACGATTGAAATTAAAGATAAAGTTGATTATATTTTTATAATTTATAAGAATTGTAATTAGAGCACTTAATCTTATATCCCTACCCCTTTACTTGGATTAATTATTAAATTAATTATTCTAAATGTTCGAATAATGTATCTTTCCATCAAACTAGTTAAGCCCTAATTTCTTAGTGACTTTAACCTCTAATTCAATCAAAACTCTAATTTCTTATTAATCTCTCATAAATTAAGCATTAAGAAATACATTAATTATTACGTAATCATACATCTCTATTCCTAGGTAATGTAACAATTTTTATTTTACTCTCGTCAGTAATTAAAGTTTCAACTTCCTATTATGAATCCTAATCCTCAGAACTTTATTAAAATGATAAGCCCTAATAAAGATATAATCAATGCAAATACAGTAAAATAAAACAAATTAGCATAAATAATAATACACAGTAAAGATATAATCAATCCAATTACAGAGAAGTTCAAGTTAGGTTTTAGCCCTAACTACAAAGATAAAGGACTTAGCCAAACATGGTTATGTCTAGCTTTAATACAATGTTGTGAAAGTAGATTAATGAGATTATAGAAGAAGAGTATTCAAACCCTTCAATCTTGACTCTCTCTTTAATCTTCCTTCTTTCTTCTCCTTGATCTTGTCAATCTCCCTTTTTCTCTGTTTCTGTCTCTCTTAACCTCCCTCTCTTCAACCCTTATGTTCCTATTTATACTTAGATCATGAAAGCTCTAATATCTTTTATTTTTATGTTATCTTTAAGCTAATCCGTAATTCCTGTGTTGTCTGCGCGAGCTATGGCGCGATCAGCGTGAGCTGCATTAAGTGTGGCGCAACTAGCGCGGAGCTGGAGCGGTTAGCGCGAGCTTACATAATCTATTTGTAAGTTTATGTCTTCTGGCGCTGATGGAGTGGGCCTGACGCGACTAGCGTGAAATCCCGGAAAACATTAGCTTTTTTTATTTTGCTTCTTTTTTTCCTTTTCTTGGCACCTAATATAAAAAATACATGAAATCAGTAATAAAAATAATAATGATGAAAACTTATACTTATTCTAACATTTATTAATAGTTTATGTTCAATTTATTAATAATTTTGACTTAAAAACTACTATATATTAACAGCATATATCAGGAGTCCATTTCCGTACCTAATTAAGGAGCTTATGGGAAACAAAAGAGGGTAATGAGTCTCACCAAGTATAACTTATATGTTGTGCACCAAAAGAAACTAACTTGTTCGCACAAATATTGCCTTCACGATATGTGAAAATTTCTAAATCTTATAATTTATACGTACAGTTGAACCATCTATTATGAAAAAACTAAGGTACTGAAAAAAGGATTGTAGTAGGCCTGAAGAAGGAATTGCGAATCTACTTCTAGGCCGAAAAGAACTCCAATTGTGGTTTATAACTATTTCAATAGCAAGAATAGCAGCTGCTACTATATGCATTTTTTATGTTATTGTTCAATTAGAATTATAGTTTCTCCTCTATAATACGCAAAAAAAAAAAAAAACAACAACAGCAACAAAAAAAGCATTAAAGAATTAGAATATAATAGCACCGTTCAAACCTCCATCTACGCCTAATAATTAAATAATTTAGCAAAATACATTAACACCTTAAGTTTTTTCAAAATACACACAATAGCCCTCATTATTTAATGTTTACAGCATCTTTTATAGGGAGTGTGAGTGATATATAAGACATATTAGTGTAATATTTTTAAATATTAAGGGTTAGTGTGGAAATAGAAAAATGGTGATATTGTGTATATTAAAAAAAAAATAAAAATTAAGAAGTATTAGTTTAATTTGTTCTAAATAGTTTGGAGAGTATTAGAATATAGTTTGCTTTCTAAAAAAGTAAATTCAAAATGAAATTTTTATTGCATCTTTTTGGTTTTAATTATTCTTTTTCTTTGTTAAACTCAAAATCCAAATAATCCTTTGGGTTCAAATTAGGATTGTTTTTGCAAAATTGCAAAACTTATATGATACTCAATTCTTGCCATCTAAAGTTTTTACTATTTGCAATGACCTAATATACTTGGCGTCGTCTTCATACATTAACGTATTTAGTGATGTAGAAAAAAAGAATAAAACAAAATAAATAAGTTGCATAAAATGAAATTCTTAAATATTCCTTTTTTATGAATTATTATTTGCATAAAATAACTAGTTGGATCAAATGAGGGTATTTAAATTGGAATGAATAAACAGTATTTTTTTTTATATGTAGAAATCAAAAACAAATAGCAAGAAGTTTATAACTACTCATGCATACTACTCAATTAATTTAGACTCATTTGGTTAAAGAAAAAAATAATTAAAACAATGAATTCAAATCTTATTTTTGCTTTTTCTTTCTTAACAATTTAGAGATGTATAATTAAACCGCGAAGACCAATACTCATGCCGTTGCACTCATTTTCCAGCCCTGTTTTCATTTCATTGATGCATGCTCCTTGGCTTGGGAATTATATATACGTGTGGACGTGGAATGTGAGGATATATATATAGAAGTCACACAAAAGAAAGGGATAAAATGATAATAATGTAAGCTTATTATATTAAGGTTTTAATTAGATATACATAAATAGAGACAAGGAAGTAGACCTAATGGATGATGTAAGTTTCAATTGACAACACACACGTGAGAGAGAATCTGGGTTCAACCTCTGCCAAATACACTCATGGATATAGGGACGGGAAAAAAGACTGAAACTTATAGGAATACCTTGAATGTCAATGAAGAGCTTAAGGTCCTAATTAGAGTAATATTAAACCGAGTCGTCTACTAGGGCGTGTTAAAACATTATATAAGCCAAACCCATGTTACTCATGGAAACAAGAACAAAGCAAACTTGTTTAAAAAAACATATATCGATTGCAGTTATGACTTCAATGAATAACCAAAATGCAATTGAGCTCTTTGAAGGCCAAGCTCTTTTGTACACGCAGCTATTTGGCTGCCTAAGAACTATGTGTCTTAAGTGGGCTGTCCAACTTTCTATTCCAGACATAATACACAAGCATGCCAAACCCATTACTCTTTCTGACTTGGTCTCTACTCTGCAAATTCCACCATCTAAGGCTTGTTTTGTGCAGCGGTTCATGCGCTTTTTGGCACACAATGGAATATTTGATATCCAAGAGAGCCAAGAAGATCATGAATCAACATATGCTCTAACCCCTGCATCAAAGCTTCTAGTCAGTGGCAGTGATCACTGTTTGTCTCCAATGGTTATGTTGAATACTGATCAACTTGTGACGAGTACATACCATCACTTAGGGGAATGGATTCGTGGGAAGGACCCCACATTATATGAGACAGCCTTAGGGACAACCATGTGGGGACTTTTTGAGAAAAATCCAACATGTATGAGTCTCTTCAATGAGGCTATGGCAAGTGATTCCCAAATAGTAAACTTGGCACTCAAAAATTGCACTTCAGTTTTTGAGGGGCTAGATTCCATGGTGGATGTTGGTGGTGGAACTGGAACCACAGCCAGAGTTATCTGCGACGCATTTCCTAAGTTGAAATGTGTTGTGCTCGACCTTCCTCATGTTGTAGCAAACTTGAATGGAAGTAATAATTTAAGTTTTGTTGGTGGTGACATGTTCAACTCTATCCCTCAAGCTGATGCAGTTCTACTAAAGGTACAAATATATATTAATGACCATTTGCTGATTTGATTTGGAAAAGTATATTGCAATCTTAGAGACATAATTCTTAATTGTGTGATTTTTTTTTCTTTTCATTTTAACTTTCTTTCCAGTGGGTTTTACATGATTGGAATGACGAAAGTTGCATAAAGATCCTGGAAAAATGTAAAGATTCTATTTCAAGCAAAGGCAACAGAGGCAAAGTGATTATCATAGATACAATAATAAATGAGAAGCTAGATGACTCGGATACGACTCTAACAAAACTTTGTTTGGATATAATTATGTCAACCATGAATGGAAAAGAGCGAACTGAAAAAGAATGGAAACTAGTGTTCATTGAAGCAGGATTCAAACACTACAAAATATTTCCCATATTTGGTTTTAGATCTCTGATTGAGATCTATCCTTAAACATTTGTATGATGTGTGTATCACACTAAGGGGCATTTATGTCACGTCATGCTTTTTAATTTTTGAGAATACGAGGGTGAAAAATATATACCCATTTGGCTATGAGAATTTATTTTCAAGAGTGTTTTGTATTTTTAGAAATGTTATGTATTCATGTTTTAAGCAAACTCTATTCCTATGAGAGAAGAGGTGGGTATATGATATTTTGAGGGGAATATATGTTATTTTCTATAATAATTACCTATTTTCATTATGTTCTATTATATTTCGTTTTTTACTTTTACTTTTTGAATTTTTTTAATTAATAAATTTTGAATTTTTCTATAATTACTAAATACAATATTCAAATATGTTTATGTAAATAATATTCTTAGGCATAATATTTTCAGAAATATGATTCTGGAAAATACAAAATTATGTTGTGAAACAGAGACCTCCAAGTGTTATATATATAAACATCCTTAGACATCGTTGTAATATGTATTTAACAGTTTGCTTGTTTTGAGCTGAATAAAGCTATATGATGGCATAACATTGGTCAACTTGTGGAACTACATTATGTTCCTCGCGCTGGGTGCTTAAATGTGTTGTGTACGGATTAATTCTCATTCCTATTTGACCAACATAAATTGAATAAACATGCAATGGATACACAATGTTTTTGTATAGCTTTACATTTTTACCTGGCTTTTGTTTCTCGTATTTTCTAAAGATTTGGCTAACTTTTAAAAATAAATCTATGGTTAAAATTTTACTTTTTTTACCTTGTTAAATTAAATTTTTATTCTTGTAATAAACTGATTATTGTTGTAGATATTTATGAAATTTGCCAGCACATATGGGTTACCGTGAATGACAAAAAAAACTAAAAGAATTAAACTAACATTTATTTATATTAATTATTATACTATTTTCTTAAATTTTTAATTTTAAAAAACTTAGTATTTTCTACTTAAATATTTAATAATAAATATACTTTTACTATGTGTATAAATCTAGTCCACTATTTTTCCATAAATATTATTCATAATTATGATGTATATTTTCCTTATTATTATTATTATTTTATTGAAGTAAATTAATTTAAATTGTAAAGTTTTGGTATTATCCTTTTAACTAGATATTTTATACATTTTTATTTTATTTTATTTTTATCACCTAAGGGAAATTGTGGTATTAATTTGAACAAGTTTTCAATTTAAAT
>PYAF01004995.1:4772650-4797641 GCA_007407185.1 Glycine tomentella | reverse complement strand
ATTATTTTTTCACTAATAATATCCCTAGCTAATAATTAACTTTAATTTTTCAATGTAATATTAGTAATATCATTAATTTTATAAAATTGTTACTCTTTCTCATTTATTTATTAAATTTTTTTAATTTATATAAAACAATATAAAATGGCACTTATTTTAAGACAGAAGAAATAATTAAAATTCTTGACTTTACATCCAAAAGAGTCGGTCACCAAATTAAAATATTAAATGCAGTAGAGTAAGCCAAGTATTCCTAAAAAATGTGGCTATCGAGATTAATAAATTTTATCTTAAAATAATTACTAATCAAATCAAATACTAATAAAAGGTTGGTGTGGAATTTTAGCACTAGGGGAGTCTTACCTAAAAAAACTAACGTGTGATGCAAGTTTTTTTTTTTTTTATCTATCTTTGTGAATGTTTCCCCTAATAGTATTAATTATCTTGTAAGAGTAATTTGGTCATTTTTGTAATTATTTAACCCAGTACTCATTTTTCTAATTGTATCTATATCTGCCATAATTTTGGAGAAAACTATTCAGTGGTTCTAAAATAAGTACACAATAAATAAAGAAACTTGCAATAAAAAATGTTTAATTATATATTTTACTTTTAACTTTTTATTTTTTTCAAACTATACCTTCAATAAATTAATTTGACATATTTTATTTTTAAATTTTAAAAAACTTAAATTTTACCTTATGTCATTATACAAATGTGACAGCTGAAATAAAAATGTGTCAAATTAGTTTATTACGAGTAAAATTCGTGAAAAACAAAATTAAAGATAAAGAGTGCAACTAAGCCTAAAATAAAAATAAATGTTAGTTGTACATGGTATAGGGACTTTCTTACAATTATAGTAATGAAAAAAGAAATTATTTACGAAAGTAAAGTAGTATGAAAACTATTCACGGGATAGGGATAGGGATTGTTTTTGTCACGATTCAGGAAACACTATCTTCAGTGGCGTCTTGCTTTAACCTTTTGCAGGAAACGTCATCATGGGTGTATTATCAGGTTGCAATGTTGATACGTGTGGAATTTGCACACAGGATGCTCCATCCTAGTTGTAGTATCAGGAGGTGTCATTCTGTATGGCATATCTTGTATGTTTTGTTGTTTTTAAAGCTTTGATCAGTCATTGTCACTTTTTAGAGATGAACAGTAGGCACCACCCAAGATGCGGTATGCCGTGCAATTTTTTGAAAAAGGAAATGATTTGACTTGTTTCTAGATGCGTCGACTCGAATTTCTCAAAATTTTGTTTGTGTAGTACAATCATACTAAATTCACTAACACCCCCAAAAAGAAAAGAGAAGAAAAAAAATAAATCAATCAAAGGGTTTAGTCAGTAAACTAGAGGGTGCTAAAACATTATATAAGCCAAACCGATCGATTGAAGTTCATTATGTCTTCAAGGAATAACCAAAAAGCAATGGAGCTCTTTGAGGGTCAATCTATTTTGTACATGAATGTATATGGCTACCTAAGACCTATGTGTCTTAAGTGGGCTGTTCAACTAGGTATTCCAGATATAATAAACAACCATGCCAAACCCATTACTCTTTCTGACTTGGTCTCTACTCTTCAAATTCCACCATCTAAGGCTGGTATTGTGCAGCAGTTCATGCGCTTTTTGGCACACAATGGAATCTTTGATATCCGTGAGAGCAAAGATGATCATGAATTAGCATATGCTCTAACCCCTGTATCAAAGCTTCTAGTCAGTGGCAGTGACCACTGTTTATCTCCAATGATTCGGATGAGTACTGATCCACTTCTGATGACTACATACCATTACTTAGGGGAATGGATTCGTGGGGAAGACCCCACAGTACATGAGACAGCCTTCGGAACAAGCTTTTGGGGACTTCTTGAGAAAAACCCTACACAAATGAGTCTCTTCAATGAGGCTATGGCAAGTGATTCCCGAATGCTAGACTTGGCACTCAAAAATTGCACTTCAGTTTTTGAGGGGCTAGATTACATCGTGGATGTTGGTGGTGGAACTGGAACCACGGCCAGAATTATCTGTGAGGCATTTCCGAAATTGAAATGTGCTGTGCTTGACCTTCCTCATGTTGTAGAAAAGTTGACAGGAACCAATAATTTGAGTTTTGTTGGTGGTGACATGTTCAACTCTATCCCTCAAGCGGATGCAGTTCTACTAAAGGTACAAATATATATTAATGTCCATTAGCTGATTTGATTTGGAAAATAATATTGCAATCGTAGAGACATTATTGTTAGTTTTTTTTTTCTTTTTCTTTTTGATATTCTTGAATTGCAGTGGGTTTTACATGATTGGAATGACGAAAATTGCGTAAAGATCCTGAAAAAGTGTAAAGATTCTATATCAAGCAAAGGCAACAGAGGAAAAGTGATTATAATAGATACAGTAATAAATGAGAAGCTAGATGATCCGGATATGACTCTAACAAAGCTTAGTTTGGATATAGTTATGTCGACTGTGAATGGAAAAGAGCGAATTGAAAAAGAATGGAAACAAGTATTCATTGAAGCAGGATTCAAACACTACAAAATCTTTCCCATATTTGGTTTTAGATCTCTGATTGAGGTCTATCCTTAGACATATATTCTAGCTTGTTATGCATTTAATAGTTTACGTGTGTTGTGATGAGCTGAATAAAGCTATGATTGCATAGCATTGCCAACTTCTGGTGGAATTATATTATGTTCCTTAACGCTAGCTAGGTGGTTAAATGTTCTGTATACGGATTTCTCATTCCTATTTGGCCAAAATAAATTGAATGAACATGTAATGGATTTAGTTTCTCGTGTTTTCTCGTGTTTATCCAAGGTTTTGGTATGGCTAGCTTTTGTTTCTCGTGTTTTTTCTCGGGATGGATTTACAATATTAGTTAACATTATAAGAATGAAAGCAAATAGCAATGGAGTTTAGCTTTGGCCTCCATACTCGGACATTAATTAGATTAAACTTTTTTTTTAAAGTCTTTTCAATGGGGTGATTCGTGAAAGTAAATAACAATGGATTTCTCATGGTCTTGTATTCTAATCTCTATTTAAGCTGATTTCAGAGAAGCATGAAGATTACTATATATCAAATAAGGTTTAAAGGGTAACATATATGATCGATGAGATAAATGCAAAATCATTGACAATTTTGCCAAGACTATGTGTCTCTAGCTTGTACAAGTATAGATCAGAAGGGACTGCTAAAGAACATGCTTCACCCTCTGCTCATGAGTCAACAAAAAACCAATTAAAATACACTTCGGACTGTTTGTCATCGATGCAAAGTGTAATATATATAATCACTTATGAATATATCTTAACCTTAAATGAAACTCTTGTGCCAAAACTGCTGGGCGTATTTGGCTGTAGAAATTGCTTCCCAGTGAGTGATCGATCTTAGAGGTGCGACATCATGTAACTGGTTGATGTATGGATGTTAGACTAGTTGATGGGAATTACAAAATATAATTTAAAATATCTTTTCTTATTAACATCTCTTATTAAAATTTTGTATATATTATATTGCAAATATATTTATAAAAATGTATGTATTTAAAATACACATTTGTAATAAAATAATATTTTTATAAAAATAATATCTTTTTTAAATTCATGTTTGTATGAAAACAATATATTTTAAATTATGTGTAAATATAAAAATATATATTAACATTCATATTTTTTTAAATATCGTTTTTGGTGAAATATATTTTTTAAATATGCATATTATAACATATATTTATATAAATTTACAAATAATAATCGTTATATACATTTATTATAATAATAGAAAAAGTTATAAATTTAACCCAAGTTATTACACTATTTGACATCTAATTTGTTGTCTTTAATTAAGAAAAATGTTTGTGACACTCTTTTCAATATTCTCTCTTTGATTGACTGAAATTTATCACTAATGTTGGTGGATCCTTCATCAAAAATAAGAATAATAATCATTAAATAATAATTAAGATCTATCAAGATTAATAATTTTCAATAAATTTTAATTAATTAACTAGGTTCTATAACTTAATATATTAATCATTGATATCGATTTTGAGTTTTAGAAAATACAACTACATTAAAACTCACTTGGAATAGATTTGTTATCATAGTGGTTGTACTTGGTTCAATCTACTAGATTAATATTTAGCAAAATGTTTAAAGTAATGTTTAATTTGTTTTATGCATAAGAAAAGTATTAGAAAATTTATAACAATTTATACATATTGTTTAACCAATTGAGATAGACTTTTTAAATATTTAAAGTAATGTTTAAATACTAAAATTTGTATGGGGAAAAATAATTTTTTTTAAAAAAAGATAAGCCTGAGACCACCAAAAATAGAGGGATATATTTTTTAATTATAATAAAATTATTATTTTTATTGAATGAAGGTGGCAAACTCCCTAAAACCCGAAAACTAATATCTAACTACCCTATACTGGTATTAATTACAAGAGTCGTACATAATCCCAATTAAGAGGCAAAACGTCAAAACATAAAATAGGAAAATAAGTACTAATTTTAACCAATTATGACAGTTATAACTTATGTGTACCACATCAGTTTTAATGCTATGACTTTGCATTGAACCAATATGAGAGATCGGCCATCAACCTCAACGTCAGTACGTAATTTATGACCATAATGTGAGGATTAATTAAACGATTTATGTCCAAATATTTACCATATATCTTTGGTTTTAGATATCTGATTTGAGGTCTATCCTTAAATGTTTTTATGATGTGTTTATCACACTAAGCGTGTTATATAAATTAACATCCTAAAAATCGTTGTAATGTACTCTATTACTCTATTTAATAGTTTGCGTTGTTGAATAAAGCTTTGATGGCATAGCACTGTCAACTTCTGGTGGTTGTTTTGTATACGGATTTCTCATTCCTATTTGGCCAAAATAATTGAATGGAAATGGACATGCAATGTATTTAATAAGTATACAATATTTTGGGATGACTTTACAATTTGGTGGATTTTGTATTTTTAAGTAAAAAATTAAGGTGAAGAAAAGGCATCATGGATTTGGGGTTTTGCACAAACAGTGCAACATTTTTTTTTTTTTGCTGATTGGTTTCTCCTTTTGATATTATCTGATGCATGTGGCTATTTTTCTCTTTATTATTATTTGGCTTTTATTTCTGTTTGCTTCTAGTCTCTATTTTTCTTAGGCTTGTATTGTGATACATTACAGAGACATGGTGTGAGGATGTGAGCTCACGGTTTTGATATTGCAGGCAGGTGTTGTTGGTGGCGTGGGTGAACAAAAAGGGAGGCTAATCATGATCAAGACAAGAGGGAGGGTGAGTGAGTGAATGGGGAAGAGGATATATAAAATAAAGTAGGCATAAACATAAAATAAAATATTAGCGTCAACTCCTCTTCACTTAGGCATAAAGCATCGACTTGGCTTAAGTTAACTAGTGTCAAACTTTTTTGGCTGGCATAGACTTAGAATCTGACGGCTTGGCTACAATGAATTAGTCATTAGTGTCGACTTTTCGTGATGAGTGATTTTTTTACCGCTAAAAGCATTGGTCAAATGTTCATAGACATTTTATAAAAGATAATTTTGTATAGCTGAATACAAGATGAAATTATAAAAAAATATTTATATCCAGGATAGGATAAGGTATCCCATCATGTAAAATGGATATTTGACATATCTAAATCAAACACATTTTTCAGACATTATTCACATATGTCGAAGAGTACAACTTAGCCTTGAGTATGTGTGCACAACGAGCATCACTTGAACATGATTATCATCACTAAATTTGTTTTCTAAGGGTAATCGCAAAGTTTTAATTATGATTAGAAAGAATACTACTCAACTGGTAATTATGATGTGACATATCTATTAATCCCAGGTCCAACAAGATTAGTATAAAAAATGATTAATCACATTTAAAAAGACTGATTCATTCTCATTTACTCACAATATATCATTAATAATTCTAAATCAAATCTTCACTTAAACATTGAAGTGTCTTTTACATGTACTCTCATTGGTTATGTCAAATACACACATTCAAGAGTTTGACAAGAAACACCAAACAGAAGACCCTTCAAGATAGTAAATCTTTTGACACATTGAAAGACCTTTTAGCATAAGAACGAATACTCGATCCATTTGTTACATAAACAATTTAAATATATTTTTTATTCTTAAAATTAAGATTATTTTAGTCTTTTAAATTTAAATTTACATTTTAAATCCTAGATTTCAAAAATTACTCCTTTTATTCTTTAGATTTAAATTCGCAATTTGCAAAAATTAACCCCATTCTCCAAATCCACACCTAACAAAATAAAATGCAGAGTATCCCCCTCCAAAAAGACATTAATAAGTAATATTACCTATTTTTTCATAGATGTGTCAAAACGGACTTAAATTCAATGAATCCAATCCACAATGGAATCCTTTTATTCTTTAAGAAATTATGATCTCTTACTTTTTTGGAGTATATCATCGATGGAAAAAAAACACCAATTAAAAAGTAATTAAGGACCGTTTTTAAATCATAGATTAAAGCTGCCATTGAAGACCTTGTTTCTTTTATTTTTCCTAATAAAATATATATCCTAGTACCATTGTATACTTTACCATTAGATTTATTAAAATATATGTCAAGCTCCAGTGAATTTCTTCTGCCAATTAATAAATATCGTCAACCACTGAGTGTTATATATTAAATTTTTTTAGTCTTCACATGTGACTATTATTTTCTGTATATATATTTGCTGGCAAGCATTGACTTAGGCAGATGCTGGAATAACGTAGACCAATTCAACATATAAGCAGCATTGCAGTAAGTTCCAGTAAATGAAATTCCATCTATCCTTTTGTAATTCTTCAGTGCAAGTAACTAATTTTTATGTAAGATATCTGAACAAACTTTTCAATATATATATATATATATATATATATATATATATATATCCTTAAAGCAGTACAAAAAATTGATCCAATTCCCTCTATAATATATATGCAGAGCTTTTCTGTAAGAAAGATATAACTTTGGAATTTATCTAATAGCTAATGTTTCAATGTTTCATCTGGGTCGTATGATATAAGACTTTCTAGTACTTCTTGAACACATTCAGTGAAACCACCTACACCAAAGCAGAAGCTACTCATATTACGGGATGCAGACGTGAAGGGAAAGCAAACATATATGCCAATAATAAATCAAAGCGCAGCCCCAGTGACATATGACAGAGAAAAACTGGCTAGATTCTTTTTGCATGGAATCAAATTCATTATAGTGTTAGAGTTATGCTATCGCTTTCCTTAGTCAAACAATTATTTTCTAGTAGTGGGGCAATTTTAGTTGACAATGTCAAAGGATTTAATTAGTCAGCTACACCGCCTACACGTCTGTGTAACGTTGCTGATAAATCAAAACATTATATAAGCAAAGCCAATGCTAGCTATGGAAACAAAGCAAACGAGTTTAAGCAAACATCACTTGCAGTAATGGCTTCAATGAATAACCAAAAAGAAATTGAGCTCTTTGAGGGCCAATCTCTTCTGTACATGCAGCTATATGGCCACCTAAGACCTATGTGTCTTAAGTGGGCTGTCCAATTAGGCATTCCAGACATAATACACAACCATGCCAAACCCATTACTCTTTCTGACTTGGTCTCTACTCTGCAAATTCCACCAGCTAACGCTGCTTTCGTGCAGCGGTTCATGCGCTTCTTGGCACACAATGGAATCTTTGAGATCCATGAGAGCCAAGAAGATCATGAACTAACATATGCTCTAACCCCTGCATCAAAGCTTCTTGTCAATAGTAGTGATCATTGTCTATCTCCAATGGTTCTAGCGTTTACCGATCCACTTCGGAACGTTAAATACCATCACTTGGGGGAATGGATTCGTGGGGAGGACCCCTCAGTATTTGAGACAGCCCACGGAACAAGCGCTTGGGGACTTCTTGAGAAAAACCCTGAATATTTTAGTCTCTTCAATGAGGCTATGGCAAGTGATTCTCGAATAGTAGACTTGGCACTCAAAAATTGCACTTCTGTTTTTGAGGGGCTAGATTCCATGGTGGATGTTGGTGGTGGAACTGGAACCACGGCCAGAATTATCTGTGAGGCATTTCCGAAGTTGAAATGTGTTGTGCTTGACCTTCCTCATGTTGTAGAAAAGTTGACAGGAACCAATAATTTGAGTTTTGTTGGTGGTGACATGTTCAACTCTATCCCTCAAGCTGATGCAGTGCTACTAAAGGTACAAATATATCTTAATGCCAATTTGCTGATTTGATTTTGAAAGATTATTGCAATCATACATAATTCTTAATTTTTTTTTTCGTTTTTACCTTCTTTGCAGTGGGTTTTACATAATTGGACTGACGAAAATTGCATAAAGATCCTGCAAAAGTGTAGAGATTCTATTTCAAGCAAAGGCAACAGTGGAAAAGTGATTATCATAGATGCCGTAATAAATGAGAAGCTAGATGACCCGAATATGACACAAACAAAGCTTAGTTTGGATATTATTATGTTGACTATGAATGGAAGAGAGAGAACGGAAAAAGAATGGAAACAACTCTTCATTGAAGCAGGATTTAAACACTACAAAATATTTCCCATCTTTGGTTTTAGATCTCTGATTGAGGTCTATCCTTGAACATTTTTATGATGTGTATGTCACGCTTAACGTGTTATATTTATAAACATCCTCAGACATCGTTATAATTGTATTTAGTGGTTTGTGTGTGTGAGCACAATAAAGCTATGATGGCATAGCATTGTCAACTTCTGGTGGAATTATATTATGTTCCTCCCAGCTATGTTGTTAAATGTTCTGTGTACGGATTTCTCATTCCTATTTGGCCAAAATAAATTGAATAAACATGTAATGGATTTAATCAATATACAATGTTTTGGTATGGCTTTACATCTTTACGTGGCTTTTGTTTCTCTTGTTCGCTTCTAATCTCTATTTTATTGGCCCGGTCTTGTATTGTGATATTACAAAGACATGTTGTGAGCATTTAAGCTGGTTTTAGAGGCATGAAGATTACTATCAAATAAAAGGGTAACATGATAAGCATGTTAACAATTTTGTCAAGACTAGTGCCTCTAGTTCAAGTACTGGTTAGAAGAAGACTGCTAAAGAACATGCTTCAACCTCTTCCTATAAGACAACAAAACCAAATACATTGTGACGGTGTCATGAATGCAAAGTGAAGTATACATAATCACCTAAGAATTTATCTCAAAAATTATTGAAACAATAGATCTTATTAAAATTGATTAGTTAAGTTTTCTAATGAAGATGAATCATCATCATCAACGAAATGAATATTTTATATCAATATTACGATTTAAAAAAAAAAAAATACAAGAGTATCAACAAAGTCTAACACATTGGTAGATAAATATATTCTTTAAGCGTCCTAATAAAAGTTTGATTTTTTTAAGGTGCATATAGAAAAATTAACACTATGTTGGATAAGACTAATTTATAAGCTAAGAACTAAAAAGTTGAAAACTAACTAATTTAATTAAAAATATTTAATAAGACTAATTTATAAGCTAACTGATTATCAAATAACTTAAAAAATGATGTATTTAATATTTCTAATATTTGAATTTTATTTCTAATAACTTATCATCCTAAAAAGTAGAATAATAATTTTTTAAATTTTGATATTATAAACAATTGAAAAATTAATTTTTTCATTCTTTTGGAATGATGTAGCGATTGACTGTCATGTGTGTATTGTGTATTTGTAAAAACGTAAAATTAGATAAATTATTTTTCATACAACAAACAAAAAAAATAAATTGAATAAAAAGATAAATTAAAATTTCAAATAAAATAGTAAGAACAAAATTGAAAAGAAGAAAAAAAGCTAATACCTTATAAACTAGTTTTCAAGTAACTTTTTTGATAATTTATTTGAAGTTTATGAAAAATAAACTCGTAAAATAAATTCATTACCAAACAAGTTTATTTTGATTAAAGAAATTTATAAGCTATTAGACTGCCTAAGAACTGTGTCTGAAGTGGGCTGTCCAACTTTCTATTCAAGACATAATACACAACCATGCCACTCTTTCTAACTTGTCACTACTAATTCCATCGTCTAAGGCTTGTTTTGTGCAGCGCTTCATGCGGTTTTTGGCACACAATGGAATATTGGATATCCATGAGAGCCAAGAAGATCATGAACCAACATATCCTCTTACCCCTGCTTCAAAGCTTCTTGTCAGTGACAGTGATCACTGTTTATTTCCAATATTTCTATTGAATACTGATCAACTTGTGACGAGTACATACCATCAGTTGGGGGGGTGGATTCGTGGGGAGGACCCCTCAGTATTTGAGACAGCCTACGGAACAAGTGCTTGGAGATTTTTTTGAGAAATACCCTGAATATTTTAGTCTCTTCAATGAGGCTATGACAAGTGATTCCCGAATAGCAGACTTGGCACTCAAAAATTGCACTTCAGTTTTTGAGGGGCTAGATTCCATGGTGGATGTTGGTGGTGGAACTGGAACCACGGCCAGAATTATCTGTGAGGCATTTCCTAAGTTGAAAAATGTGTGTGTGTGTGTAATGCAGATCTACAAAGTGTCCATTTGCTGGTTTGTTTTGGAACAGAATTCTTAATTGTTTTTCCTTTTTTACTTTCTTTCCAGTGGATTTTACACGACTGGAATGAGGAAAATTGCATAAATATCCTGAAAAAGTGAAAAGATTCTATTTCAAGCAAAGGCAACAGAGGGAAAGTGATTAACCATAGATACAATAATAAATGAGAAGCTAGATGACCCGGTCATGACTCTAACAAAGCTTAGTTTGGATGTAGCTGTGTGGACCGTCTTTAATGGAAAAGAGCGAGAAGAAGAATGGAAACAAGTCTTCATTGAAGCAGGATTCAAACACTACAAAATACTTCCCATCTTTGATTTTAGATCTCTGATTGAGCTCTTTCCTTAAAGCATTTTTATGATGTCTGTATCACACTCAACGTGTGTTATATACATGAACATCCTTGGACATCGTTGTTATGTATTTAACAGTATGCGTGTTGTGAATTGAATAAAGCTAAGATGCCATATTGGAGGCGTTGTCTGTGGGTCTACAAGGTTACATGATTCTAGCTCTTCTTTTGATTATCTCAGGTGGCTAATTTTTTTTCATTTGGCTTTTATTTTTGTGTACCTTCTAATCTCTATTTCTTTTGCCAGGTCTTGTATTGTGATATTGCAGAGACATGGTGTGAGGATGTGGGCTCAGGGTTTTGGGCTTTAGCTCCATAAGAAAATAAAACTGCAAGACATCATATAGAATATAGAACAAGAAAACTCCTCATTCATTAGGATATAGGAAATCCTGTACATTACTGGACACACACACACACACACACTCATCACCAGCAAAGATCAATAAGTAACCCCTTCCACCAAAAATGTCTTGGTGGAACGCTTTTATTCACAAATTAAACATACAGATCATTTGGTGATAGTACTCAGAAGGACTAACATAACATGATCATTTTAACACTAATTCAAAGCTCCTGCTTCGCCCCATCATTGATGAGATTACCTTGTTGGTGATCCTCCCCAGCAATGCTGACCACCCTGGGACCTTTGATCTTATCAGGTGACAACTTGTCAAGTGTCAAAGTGAGCACCCCATTCTCCAGCTTGGCCTTGACAGAATCCAAGTCCACATTTTGTGGCAACCTGAACTGCCTCCAGAACTTGCCATAGGATCTCTCCACTCTGTGCCAATGATCCCCCTTCTTCTCCTCCTCCTTCTTCCTTTCACCACTCACTCTCAGCACCCTATTCTCTTCCACCTCTATCTTTATCTCTTCTCTCTTCAGCCCTGGCACGTCCAGCATTATAACATGCCCCTCTGGAGTCTCCTTCCAGTCCACTCTAGCAGGTGACATGGCCATGGATGCTTCATCTTTGTCCACCCCAAATGGGATATGTTCCAGCACGCGAAACGGGTCCGGGAAGCGATCGGACCAGAGATCAGCCAAGAGAGTGGTGGGAGGATCCATGAATGGGAGCAGAGACCCGTTTGCTTTGGCAACACAAAGCAACAGAAAGAACAAGTTGAGTTGTTGTAGCCTCATTTCTAGTACTAAGGGAAGATGTGACAGACAATGATGGATAATAAAATAGACTTGGTTGGACTATGGTACTGAAATTTTGCGTCTTCAAGCATGCGATGACGCCATAAGTGCAAGTCTGTCATATATATAGCATGTTGAGACAAATGTGGCCAAAAGTTAGCCTGGTTCTTGAAGAATCCATGCCATATGGATGCTAAAGAGTGAAATTGAAGGGGTTTTGGTGTAGAGAGATGAAGAAAGTTCTACGTTAATTCGGAATATGATTTGGGAACGGTAAAAGAGGGTGCAAGAGTTTTCCAACATGTTCGAGAGGCTTCTTCATGTGTGCTAATTTTGTTAACAAGACAACATACAATACAATTTTTTAACACACTTTTCATATCATATAATTTTTTATTGATTAAAATTTTTAAAAATCACAAAATCAAAAAAGAGATTCATTTAATGAGAGATGTAACCCACGTAAATTTGTAATTTTTAATAAATTGAAATCAATAATAAAAAATATTTTAAAAAATATGTTACTACCATTTTTAACATAATGATGATTCCCTAATCTTTCTTTGATCGGACTATGGCTTCTTCTATTTTTGTAATTTTTTTAGCACTTTCACACTATGTTGGACTTTACTCCAATATCACCAATAGTTCAATACCATACCTAATACTAGTAAGGCCACCATGAAAGATTAAAGTTGAATTTGTCTAAATTAAAAAAAAAAATTTAAAAAAAGTTTTTTCAACAATAGTTCAATACCCTACCTACTACTATGATTTTTTTATGAAGCAAACACGGATTACTTCTTTAAAGAAAAACATAAAAATGTTTATTTTAAGTAAAAGTAATTTAGACAAACACATAAAAAAAATATTTATTTTATTAAAATTACTTATTTTAAAAAAAATTAATGCAAAGATGATTGACATTACTCGATCAACAAAGTATTTTTCATAAGAGAAATGCTCAATGTTACGAAAGCATTATGCACGAAACATTGTACGAAAGAGGAGTGATTGATTTGTGCAGCATTCCATAGTTACTATTTTTAATCTATTTAATTTGAAAACTTCTCCCGTTGAATTTCGTCTCATTCGTAGAATAATATTTCGTACTATATAACATTCCTCTTTTCATATACATGATAAGGAATAAATTCTTGTCAACACTCCAAAACAAAAAAATCTTGTGAGCATGCTTAAGGTACTCAAATATTTATTAATTGCGCCAAACTTTGTTTATATTCCTAATTTTTGTTTGAATATAGGTTTTATAACATTACCTTACGATTTGTATTGTTGTGGTAGCACTTAATAAGGTCGAGCGCATAAAATGGATGAGGTAAACTTTACATATAAAGGGTGTTACGGATCTCAGAAGAGTCTAAGATCAATAACAAAAACGAAGAAACTTATCAAGGTAAAGACAATGTTATAACCAAAAGAATGCCTTATTTCCATGTATTTTGAACATAATCTATCTTCGAAGACAATTTGTAGTGTAAATATGAATACAAATAAAATTATGAACATAATAATCTATACCAGATGGTATATAAGTAGTTGATAGAGTAACCGATTAATGGATGAAAGGTTTCAACAACAACTGTTGCAGCTCGTGAGTACTTCAGACTTTACTCTGAATTTGAAATACTGGCCAACCAGGGAAGCAATTTTTCATGTACCAAGTCAGGCCTGTCATCATGGGGACAATGTCCAACCCCTTCAAGTAAGAAAAGTTTAACATTTTCTTTTTGAGAAGGCAATGAAGAAAAGTACTTGCCAACAGGTCCATCAATTGGAGTAAAGGGATCTTCATCTCCCCATAAAAGTAAAACAGGCAAGGAGATTTTTGGCATCAACAACACCGGATTGGGCCCCGGCGGCCCCGTTACAATGGAAACAAATGCATCTAAGGCCCCTGGAGCATTAGCTGGTTCCCTAATGATCTACATATGCGGAATCAAAAAGCAAACTCTTAAGTAAATGTTGTCTAAGAAAGGGAGATTAAGAACAAAACAAGTAAGCAACAAAGTAGTACCTCCACCAGTTCTTCATCCACAGACTCCTTGTTTCCATACACTGAACTCAAAACGTTTCTTAAATTCTCTCTGCATATTAGCAATACAATTTTAGATTTCCTCTTTAAACATTTGAGGGAAATTATGGCCAAACCTGAAGAGAATACCTTTGTTTAACGCGCTCAAAAATTGCTGAGGCAATTCCCTTTTGCTTTAATAAAAAATCAATCAGCCAAAGCAAGGGTAATAGTAACTTGATCCTCCAGTCATCAACAATTGCTTTGTTATTCATGCCACCAGCACAATTTAACAGCACAATGCCTCTAACAAGAGTTTGACTTGAATCTGGTTGGAGACTATAATTCAAAGATAAGGCAAAAAAGAAGTTTCGGATGCAAACTCTATATGTTTAACTGTTTGACAGAAATTTAGGTTACATCTCCCTTCACTAGGGGACGAATCAAACATACCTGAGGCAGCAATGACACAAGCAAGGCTTCCAACAGAGTTTCCTATCAGTACAGTTGGCTTCTGAACAACTTCATTCAAGAAATCCAAGATCAACTGTTTACAGTGAATACCGGGTACAAGTTAAGTTTGTAATGCTGGAAATTTCACACACAAAAAAAGCTGGAGAGTTTATCTCCAATTAAAACCTCAACAAATAAATACCTGAGCCCATGTTTCCATGGTATATTGAAAGCCTGGAGGCTTATCTGAAGCCCCAAAACCAAGAAGATCAATAGCATAAACAGTATAATTCTGGGCCAGTGTGCTGATATTCCTGAAGAAGAAAAACAACAAAAATACTTACCTACTGATTCAATTCAATGACCACATTGTTAGAGAGTAAATGAGAAGAAAAAAAAAGGTGACTTTTGAGGATTTGTTATGTTGATTATGGAATTTATATCATATGAGGAAAAAGAGAAAAAAAAAAAAAAAAAAAAAACTACAATAGTAACCATAAAATGCTTGATTTATCTCACATTAACTGAGTAAGAAAATTCATTTAGTTGGAATTGAATATGCTTGAGGGAAAACTGTCAACAACTCAAAACCAGAGTTCAACATATGGTCAGATAGATCACTACCAACTTAACAAGTACAAGCATTCCAGCATTTTTTTCCATCAGTCCTAGTTTAACCGAGATAGTGGATACTCAGATTCCCTATCGATTCTAATGAATCCTGATAGGATTAAGGTTTGGAAACTGAAATCGAAATATCCTGCCAAAAATTTCCTAAAGCAATTTAATGCAAGCTCAATGAGAACTTATAATTAACATGCTCAGTGGTCACAACTCACAATACTAAAGTTTTTTCTTTTCTTCGTCAACCCTTTCTGCCTTTCAGATACTTGAAGTTGGTGATTGCCAATGGAATTGGAAAAGGGAGGAGCTTGAACAAAGGGAAGGGATTCTTCACCGTTGCTAAGAAAAGGGTGATTGACAATTCCAATATATTTGGTTCTAAATTTGAACAAATTTTAATTTGGCTCAGAAATTGATGTTATGGGATATAATTTAAGGGAAGGGGAAGATATTATCAGCTTCTTCTTGATGCAGTAATCCATTGAGCCTATCCAATTACTAATCAGAGAGTATTATTTTTTATCATCCCTTTTTATGTGGCTAGCAACGTACCATATGAAAGTGATAAGCAAGGATAAATAATATCTAAAAAAAAAAAAAAAGAAAGCAAAAATGGGTGGATGAGAACACAGCAACATGAGAAGTGATAAAACTTGGAGATATGAAAAAGTTATGGTGGCAAATTACCTGCGCCAGTGAGGAATGGAGGCACCGAAGCCATGAACAAGTAAGAGAGGAGGGTGGTTGTCATGCAACTGCTGAGGAGAATCAGAAGAAACAAAGTAGTTGATGGAATATTGACCCTTCCACTGCCATGTAAGGTACTTCTGCTTTATCTTTTCCACTTCAGAGAGGGACCCCGCAGCAGCAGAAGTTGTTGTGGAAGTAACAGAAGTGGAGTTGAGTATAACACTTGTTCTATCACTGCAAGCACCATTGGTATTGCTTAAGTGGTTTAGATGGTGATGATGATGACAAGGAAGAGGAACCTTCACTTTTCTTGGTCTTGTGGAGAGGAAGAAAGCTCTACCTTTGAGCCTTCCAACGCGTGTCTGTAAATGCAGAAAACCAACTGAGTGAAGGTGAACAGCACTTGTCACTTCCATCACTTTGCTGTGTTTTTTGTTAGTGGGAAATTTGAGCGGGTCAGGCCTAAATGCAGAGCCGTCTTCAATAAACTGGCCTATATGGGCTTATACAGTTATATTATGCTTTGTCACACAAGAGATATGTGTGGACATGGAACTTAAGGATATAGAAGTCACACACAAAAACTGAAAAAGGGATAAAATTGATAATATGTAAGTGGAAAAATGATGAATAAAAATGTACTTAATATGTTAAGGTTTTAAGTTAAGATATTGTAATTAGACTTCTTAGCATGGTTCCTTGCTTACCCCGTTTGGTGCAAATCTTTCCCTCCCGGTAGATTAAGCTAACTCCTACAACGTATATTCCAAATCTTTACGAATCTAAATTTTCAGAGTTCAACATATGATGTCTCAAAATTATATGTGATGCTTAAGGTTGTCCTTTGCTGTAATAAGTCCGTCAATATATCACATATATATGATATGATTTTTTTTATCAGCAACAAAATTCTTTATTTCAATATTTAGCATAATTACATACTTATGACTTTAATTCAAGATCATTAATTAAAATAAAATAATTCTGAACTAGTTGAATCATGACTTTCTCTTTGTGATAATATTTTAATTTTTTGTTTTATCCCTGCTTTTTTTTGTTAATGTCGTTTTGGCTAATGTAAATCCTACTGTGTTTCTATCGATTTTTTGTTTCTTGCTTGGGATTTTTGCCCTTACATTTACAGGAAAGAAAGAAAAATTGATCCACGCCCTCAATAATACTTCTTTTGTGGTATGAGACAATAATCAAGATACTGATATTATTATATTAATAAATACTTACTTCTTTTATATTTATTTTTCTACATTCAATCATTTATTTACTCAAAATATAAATTAAAGATAATAAACATACTCAAAGACATTTAATAATAAAATCTTATATTATATACTTAAAATTTGATTATTACACATAAGTAGAGTTGTGTATATGGATAAACTCATGGGATATTCTTCCTACACCATAAAATTTCTAATACACCAGCACATTTTTTAAAATATCCTTCTTAATATGAAGGTTGTGGTTGTGGATTCCGTAATTTTCATATGAATTGACGAATCCGTAAGTTTCTTATGAATTCATCAATCAGTATGAGTATTTACATATTGGACAATTCGTAAGTGTTTTTTTTTCAAATTGTCCAATCCGTAAGGCTTTTTTTATTTTTTTTTCTCGAACATGAGACCTTCACGTTATTAAGGCAACGCTCCAACCAACTGAACTAATAGGACAATAATATTCAAAAGTAATTAATGTTGATACATATAACACTAAATTTTTTAATGTATATTTAATACACATATAAGTTTACATAATAAATTTTGTAACAATTAATTTTGATCTAATAATTAAAGTATTTTTTATATATAAAAATCAGATTTAAATAAAAATTATAGTTTTAAATAAATTGTAATACAAAAATCATAGATCATAAAAAAATACTCATACGTAAAGTTCTTATGGATTCGTTAATCGTATGAAGGTTACAAATTTTGTAACTTTCATATTGCAAATGGTATTTTTAAAAATGTACTTTTTATATAGGATGTATTAGAAATTTTTATGGTGTAGGAAAAATATCTCCAAACTCACCCGTTTAAGCCCACACTCGCATAAGCCCACAAATCGTATGACCTGCCCATTAAGCCTGTAAAATAAATGGTCTTCATTTTATGTACTTCTCACAACAGCATCGCGCACCGAGCAACACGCAAGCAAATAGGCTGGCTAGCGATCAACTTAAAAAACACATGAAAAAAAAAATTAAGCCAAATTTATGCATCGTGGAATTTATTGATGATTTTCTTTTTCTCACAAAAGAAACGTAGGCTTAATTTAAAAGTGGTAGAACTTTTCACCCCCATTATTCAGTTAATTCACCACAATTGTGTAAACAAAAGAAATGGACTCCCTCCCACTATGTTAAATATTATATATTACTCCAATAGAAAGCCTATAAATTTTTAACGTGTAAATATTAATATTATTCATATTTAAAACTTTATACTGACTCTAAATCATTATTATCTCCAACATATTCTTTTTTAAAAATTAACTTATTATAAAAGCTTGTGGTAGGCCAACAGAGACCACGGGCAAACCGTTTTAATAAGTGAATTAAACGCCTTAAATGATCTACTAATGTTTTGGTATGTGACACGCGTAAACTGGAGGTTAAATGAGTTGTTCACATGCCAAAGACCAAATGTCTAATTCTACACATAAATAAGTCCATTGGACTCTTATTATGTTTTTTTCCTATTTTTTTTCCTCACATATTTTACTGTTATTTAGCCTGTTTATCATGTTTAATTTTGCGTTTACATTATTAAGAAAAAAAATTGAGTATATTTATGATCCCAACAAAAATTTACTTAGTAAGTTTCCCGCCTTTCATTTTTTCCCTTTCTCATTTCTTAATTGAAAATGGACATTGACATGTGATTATGTGAACAGTGTGAAAAAAATTAATAAATAGGAAATAAAATATTGTTTTTAATGATGCATCACTTTATAATAAAAATGAAAAAAATAATGACAAACAATTTCAATTCTTCCATGCATGAACACATAATGTTTAAAAGATAAGTTTACAAATAAAGAAAAATATAAAATGTCATCTCAAATTCAATAAAAGAAAGAGATGCATTTTATCAATTTTTATTTCTAAAAATGCAATGCATCTAGTGATTTTATAAATAAGCTTTCTTGGGATAAACCTTCTAACAATAGTAAAAGTTTGCCCTTTTTTTTTCATTTTCAAGAAAAAAAACTTGGTCTAATTTGCATGACCTATGATGGCGGTAACTCGCTTAACGGCTAAGATTTCCGATCCCTGAAATTCTCTCTCTTCCAATTTTCCAAAACAGACTCTGTTTTCTCGCGAATGCTCAGAACGAATATTTCTTTTTCACCCTTTTCCTCTTTCCAAGACTGTAAGAATAATTTAATGTGTTGTGTGTATAAATACAAACAAAAAATACTGATCCCAGATTAATCCAACGACGACCATCAAATCTCACCATCCAAACAGAAAAACACACTACCAAACCCTAATCTGAAACCATCGCTCCCTCTCTTTCTCTCTCTACAACCTCCAAACTCCGATCTCATATTCCTCTCCTCGCTACCCGATCCAGAGGCTTCAGACCTTTCTCCTTCGAGATCTCGCCCCACGCGCCTTCAACGCTGGACCACGCATCTGTTTCCGCCTCCATCATGGTCGTGAGCGGAGGGAAGGGCCTCAAACGCGCCGCGAAGAAGAGAGTCACCGCCGACTTCTACGACTTCCTAACGTTCCCCACGCCGGCGCTCGCCGAGGCGGAGAACTTCGCCGGCGGTCCGTTCCGCTCCAACGTGCGCGCCTTCCTGACGAAGCACGCGCTGCTTCCGCCGCCGTCGGCGCTCTTCCCGCACCTGCTGACGTGGCAGATCGTCTTCCGCGTCGGCGAACTCACCGAGGGCCCCGACGCGCCGGTGGTGTGCCTCGACGTCGTCGAGGAGGACGTCGCCAGATCCAGATCCGTTTACTGCGATCAGTGCCGAGTTTTCGGTGAGTTGACTCGCCACTACTTCAGCCGGTTCTCTTTTTTGCATGAATTGCTTTGGTTTTATCGCTTTTTTCAGGTTTCTCTTCGGTTCCCGGTTCCCGATCATGAACTTACTTGAAAACATGCAAAATGAAAAGAATGAATCTATTCCCCGAAATTGTCGTGTTCATTTCGCGATATGACGTTTATTTTTTATTTTTGTTTCATTTTATTTATTATATTATTTCCATTACTTCAATTGCCAACCTAATCATCATCATAAATGTAATGAATTTTATAACTATGATTGAGTGAGTGTACAGCAGATTAATATTCAGTTATGGAATTATTATTAGAAGGAAAGTGACTAATGACTAATAAATAACTCGAAGTGGAATGTGTAATGTATCGTCGATTTGGTGACGATAAGATCCAGAGGAGATATATTGGAAGATCAGAAGAAAAGAGGGGGTAGGTGGCTGGTGGGGCCCTTAAGAAGTGGGACAGGTGGCAGGGATGTGGACTGCCACGTGTCTGTCATAATTTTGTGGGACATGTTCTTGGCTGTATCTGTTGCGTGACAGCTATGATTATGTCGTCATCTTGTTAATATTAATATTTAATATTTAAGATTTAAGATATTTAGCCATTGTTGTAGTCCAACTTTGCTTTTGTCTTTGCTTAGTTAGTACTGACGTGCTTCTCAAGTCCTGCGCCACGCGTACGAATCTGGATGTATACTGTTCTTTTTTATAAATCATAATAATTCTCCTAATTCGTAATCATCCTCTTCCCTAGTTTACTGTTTATGATTTTTATTTCTTATTTATAATTCTTATTTATGAGGACATTCGCGTGGATTGTCAATTTTTTTTTGTTAAATATTAGTCCTATTTATTATTTCATTGATTTGAAACTTATGGATGTATTATTTAGGTTGGAGCGGCCATCCAGTGTGCGGGAAACGTTACCATTTTATAATCAAAGCCGATGGGAGCTCCATTGGTGGGTACCACAAGCCGTGTATGTGCTGTGGAGACATCTTGCATTTGTCAGAATCCAAGTGAGTAGCTTTCTGCTACCCAAGCAGCAGTTTTTTTTTAAAAAAATCTGTTTCATGGAAACCTTTGTCTGTCTCTTGGATATTTTTTGCTTTTCAATTGTTGTCTAGAGTAATTGATACCCGAATAAATTTATGTCTCTGCTTTTCTTATTTCTATCAATGCTTTGCTGGCCATTTACTACTAATTCGCGTACTGTTTCTTTGATTGTAGATTCAAATTTGGGAATCAAAGTCTTGAAAATTAGCCGTTCTCTAAATGAAAACATTATAGCTACCGAGTTATTTTTCTAAGCTAATGTGGTTGATTGCTGAAATGGAATCCCTATTTCTTAGACCTCAAAATTTGTTGGCGCTTTGTGTCTTTGATTGTCCTTCGGTTAATTTCAATTTTCTTTGATTGTCCTTCGGTTAATTTCAATTTAGTACGAGTGAAGTAGTTCTGTTAGTCTGAAATTTCACCTTATGCTGAAGGAGAGGGTAGTTTCCTTTCGATTGAGTATCAGTGCATGTTTGGATTGCCTTAGTATGAAATTTCACCTTATGCTGTAGGAGATGGTAGTTTCCTTTCGTTTGAGTTGCAGTGCATGCTTGGATTTGCCTTGTTATTGTTGTTTGAGAGAGCTTATCATCAAAATGATGTTAAGCAAAGCTTATTTTGGATCAATGCAATGCTACTGTCCTTGATCTTCCATTTTGGGTAATGCTTTCTTTCTATCTTCAGATGCAAGTCATGCAACCATGTGACTACCACTGATGATGTTGAAGATTGGGTGTACCACCAATTAGAGAACACAACTCATCTTTTACATGGCGTAGTCCATGCCAATGGATATGGGCACCTTCTTCGGGTTAATGGAAGAGAAGGGGGCTCTAGATTTCTTTCTGGTATTCATATTATGGATTTCTGGGATCGTCTATGCAAGACTCTTGGAGTCAGGTTCGGATTCTTGATTGTAATTACTAATTTCTATTCTTTTCTGACTTATACTAAAATTGTCATGGAGCTTATTCTTTCTATCATTTCTATTTTATATGACACTCTTATTACCTAGTTGGCAGTTGTCTTGGAGCTAATTCTTTCTATTATTTATATTTTATAGTCGCTCATTACACTCCTCACCTAGTTAGCAGTGAGGTGGGGAAGAATGATGCAGAAGCATTTCTTAAAAAATTAATGATTGTTCAAATTAAACTTCGTGTCACATAAGAATCTACCCTGTTTTAAAGATGAGAGACATCTTACAGTACTTAACTTTTGGGTGTCTTGAAATAACTTTTGAAATCAGAGAATATTGGTTTGGTTATATGTAATTTATATGGATATGGATATGGATATGGATATAGCTATGAGTTGATTCTTTTGTTTTCTTCACTTTTGTTGTGGGCAGAAAAGTTAGCGTGATGGATGTTTCAAAGAAATATGGGATAGAGTATCGCTTGCTCCATGCCATTATGAAGGGACATCCGTGGTATGGAGACTGGGGTTATAAATTTGGCTCTGGTAGCTATTGTCTTACACATGAAGCATACAAGTCTGCTGTTGAAAGCCTATCCAATCTACCCTTGTCCACCTTTTCCCAGGGACAGATTCCTGACTCTCGTGTGGAGGACATGATCAAATATTACCAGTCTTTGTCAGAGCATGAGCTTGTAAATATAAGGGACCTCTTTTGTTTCATAATGGGTTTGATTGGTGATGCTCACAAGACTGCATCAAATGTTGATGAGACAACCTGTAAGAAGCGTTGTTTAAATGCTTCTGGACTGTCAATTTCATGGGATAAGAGTGACATTGAACGCGTGGAGCAAGCCATGATCAGAGTGCTGCGTGCAGTGTCTGAGTCTAAGTGGGTGAGCTGGCGTGCTCTTAGGGGTGCAGCCTCCAAGTTGGGCTCTCCAGAGCTGCTTGATTATTGCCTTGGAGAACTGGGAGGAAAAATGGTCTATGGTGGAATGGTTGTTAATAGCCAATGCAATCCTCAAACTGGAGTTTATGAGTTCAGGTTAGACTTCAATCTAATTGTCTTGAAGTATGGATGTTCTTTTTAAAGCATTGATGCTATAAGCTATATATTTGTATTATTTGCAAGATTCTCTTCTTTTATGTGATGTGATCATGTGAATCGGTTCTGATATTGTGGATTTGTGGTATTTTATTTTCTTTAGACTTGAGGCTGCAACTGGTGCTTGCTATGGAATTTTAGCAAACAATAATTCTCCGGGCTCGAAATATCCATCAGAAGAAAACCTCCTACAATGCTTGAGATATTTATACGACTCTTTGCTTCATCCTCAGATGATGGTAAACTATGAAGCAGGGACAAGGACTCTTGCAATGAACTCAGCTCAGAAGCTTTTTGACTGCAAGCAGTTTGTAAAAGATTATAATCCTGAGATGTGGCCATTGTCAGATTCGCAGATGTTTCGCCTCTCATGTCATGTTGAACTTGTAGATGAATTTGAAGATTCAGAAGCTATCACTCCACCAGAGTTAGTTGTTCTGCCCCTGAAAGCCACGGTTGCTGAGCTTAAGAATCAAGCAGCAAATGCTTTTCAAGATGTATATCTCAGGTTCAGAAGACTTCAAGTTGATGAGCTACATGGCTATAGCGGTGTCGACGATTCCACCCAGGTCAAGCTCTTGTTAGGATCGAGAGATGTAGTTTGTGTCCGAGGAAGATGCATTGGGAAGAATGGGTTGAGCAAGTTCCGCATGGAAAGGGGACTTGAGAGGTGGACTGTAGATTGCAGCTGCGGAGCCAAGGACGATGATGGAGAGAGAATGTTGGCGTGTGATATATGTGGTGTGTGGCGACACACCAGGTGTTCTGACATCCATGATACTGATCCTGTTCCAGCTCGTTTTGTTTGCCTGGAATGTCAAAACTGTGAATCAAAACTCAAATGTAGTGGGCACTGCAAAGATGAGACCGTGACTAACGTTAGTGGTAGTAGTTGCTTCAGAAATGGCTTGCCAGTGCCATCTGATGTTATTTGATTAGACAGATTAGATGTGTATGAAAAGCTCCTTTTTTTTTTCCTGTTTATTTTGCTTTGGCCTGAAAGAACATGTACATAACACAGATAGGCCTTAGAGGTAGTAGGTTCAGGGACGGGGCATGTCTTGTTCATATTTCAGCAGGTTCTACCTTCGGTTGTTTATTTTGTATATATAGTCACTGACTGAAAGATGTGGAGGGGTGTTAATGAGAATAGTCAACTTTCTTTTCTTCAGTTCTAAAGGAGCTTCTTGGTAAAAGTGATTATGGTCTTCTGACACCACATTTCTATTTCAACATTTTTTTATTATGGTGTAATTTTGAAAAGTTGGTTAAATAGGTTTTACAAGGCATCTCTTCATTTTATTTTATTTTATTGTTGATAATTTTTGTATGTTATTCCTCTTTATCAAGGACTTAAAAATTGAATGGGCTATTGAACTGATAAAGATTTTAACTTTTTTTAACATAATATTAAGTAATGTGAAGTAATAAATAATAAAATATAATAAATATATGTTCTTTAGTATTTAAATTAAAATGTGAATGTGTTAGTGAAGAATATCATTAGGATGTTGATGTGGTGGTGACATGTTGTGATGTGACAATTCAAAATAATAAAGATTAGATTGCTATTCTTAGTTATAACATCAACATAAATAACTTAACTACTAGATTAATGGATTTCTTTGATAGCTTAAATGAAAGTGATAATCTAATGGTTATTTAAACAATAACTCCTATAGAATTATTTTTCGTTTTTGTTATTTATTTTTTTAAAATCTAATTATAAGTAATTAAAATATATGATATAAATATAGATTTCAATAATTAGAATTGCAAATTAGATACTTAATATTTATATCGTATTATTTTCAATTGACCTTATTTTAATATATTTATGTCCATATTCAATATTATTAATAGTTTAAGTGTTAATTTATCAATAAAATTATTAATACTAATAATATATATATATATATATATATATATATATAT
>PYAF01004995.1:4760891-4772550 GCA_007407185.1 Glycine tomentella | reverse complement strand
AATAATATTTCATTGATTTTGTAAAATGATAACTAATTTGAAATATTTTTTTTTGCTATAACGTCATATAGAGTGAAACAGAGAGAGTAATTGTTAAGAATTGTTTCTTTTTCTCTCTTAAGAGGATCGAAAAATGATTTGAAAATTAAAATTTCACTACTGTTATTCTCTTTTTGTACATTAATTATTTTAGGGTAATTTTGAAAAATATTATAATTACTGACAAATTTAATTGAATAACTAAATTTAACAACTCTCTTAATATGCATAAACTAGTTAATAATTTCTTATAATTAGAGATGAAAGAAGTATAATTTTTTATTTATTTAGTTGTAAAAATATGTGCAGTGTTTGGTTCCATTGAAGTTTATATATTATAATTTCATTTATGCATTAAAGAAACCTATTAATCTAGTGGTTACGTGTTATTAATGAATTTTAGGAAGAGATTTTAATATTATCTTTGACACTCTATTTTCATATTTTCACATATCACATCATCGAATTATATCTTTAAGGCACCAACATATGTGACAACCCTTACATTCACGTCACATCATTTATCATTTCATCTATTAACACCACATCAATGAAAATCATTAGGCTTAGATCTAATTTGGTTCCTCTATAGTTTTCCAGTTGTGTAATTTTGGTCTCTAATTTTTTTAATACACATTTGATTTCAATGTTTTTGAAATGAAGCAATATGGGTTCACCATTAAATTAGATTCTAATTTTTAATGAAAATTGTTATATAACATGTTAGTGATGGTCCTAACAGAGTGATGTAAGAGTGATATGATATATGTTATGGCATTTTATAGGTGTGCTAACATGGCACTTGCACATGTGCTAGCATGTTTACTAACACTATAAGATCAAAATTATACAATGGTGATATTTTAAGGACTAAATTGTACAAACATAATACTTTAGAGACTAAAATTGCACATTTAACTTTGTCTTACTTTTTTATTTTATTTTACTTATTTCAAAAAACAAATTTAAAAATTAAAAATTAAAAATAATTTTCATAAATAAATAGTGTAAATTAAAAAAAACGGAGAAAAATAAAACAAAACCATAAGGAAAATGAAAAATATTAAAAATGTCAAAAATAAAGAAAATGAAAGTATTAACGATTTAAAGAAAAAAATATCATAAAAAGTATATATTTTATGAAAAACATAAAATTTATTTAATATTTTATTTTAAAGAAATCAAAATATTTAATAAAATGTAATTGATGTTCCTTAATAATATTTTAGTAGAAATTTAAAATAGTAATATTAAATAATTAATATTTAATCTTTTATATTTATATAAATTATAATATTTATCTTGAACAAAAACGTTTTTAGCTGCCATTCTTCAATAAAAATATTTATAAGAATTTTTCTTAACTTATATCTTTCCATCTATCAATTTTAGTTCTATGTTAAATTTCATGTTTTTAAAATGATCAATAATGAAAATAATATTATATCACTTTTTATTATAAATGTAAAATATAATTTATATTTTAAAAAATATTTATTTCAAATTTGAATTATTTATTTATTATAAATTATATAAAATATTTTATGCAATTCACGTGTTAAAATTACTAGTATAATTGAAAATTCAAGATGGCATTACAATGACCACAGCCTACCAAGCTCTGCTTTGCACGTAAGCAAATTAATGCTTTGCAGAGTAAGCAGCAGGCTTGAAGTGAGAGCACTACCATAACAAACGTGTCTACAGCACTTGCAAAAACAAGGATGCAAAATACTTATAAAAAGTCTTGCTTCATGTTGGATAATATTTCCTTCTTTTTTATTATGAAGTTTCGTCCCACTTTCGCACAAAAATTGGACGACATTCATATTTTGTACTTTTTCCCTCTCAGAAATCTAAATGGCAACCAGCTAGCTGCATGAACCTTCTTAACGACCCCACTTAGTCAGATTTAGTTTTGACTAAATTACGTTAGACCCAATTCCAGCTAATTAATTTATCACATAATGGACAAATAATCAGATGACAGTACACATGAGTTGATGAACTTTAAAGCATAAAATTTGGAATTAAGTTCAACGTATATAGGCGGTCCTGTAATGTCAAAATACATTAATATTTTAGGTTTAGGGTCCAGGGACACTACTCTCGATCAGTTAGTTTCACACCTAATTAAAAAATGAGAAGATGAAAAACCTTGTAATCGATAACATTTGAAATAGTTATTGAGTAAATAATGTATGTATTGTTATAAAAGTTAACAATTTTTTCATTGGATAACTGTATATAATTGTTGTGTAATTAATATTAGAAAGATTTTTATCAATAAATTATCAGTAATTACGTAAGTAAATTTGAAATCATATTTTAACTTAATCTTAAGATTTATGTTTATGAATTTTTTTTTTACTTATATAACACTTAACCTTTTCATTTTTAACAAATGTAAAATTTTATCTCACATTTATACTTTAAACATAAATAATATTTTAAAATAATATTAACAATACTTTCTATGAATTAAGAGTATAAGTTTCTTTTTTAAAGGAAATACAATTAGGACTTTTCATTCCAAATCAAAGATTCAATACAAGTAGGAATATTATCAAAGGACTGACTATACAAGCATAAAACGTGATGCCTTTGCTAGAGTATGAACAATATTATTGGTTTGTCTCCTCTCAAAACTCACCCTATTGACAACATTGCTAGAGTATAAGTTTTTTTTTTTTTACGTATAAGGAAATTAAACTCAAAATTATATGGGTTTGAGTCCCTCAAAAACAAAATTATATGGGTGTGAGGAAGGCTGTTGGAGCTTATATATTTCAGCACATGTTTGACATATTAAATTATGGGTGTCCTTATGCTGCTAGGTGCTTTCCAAGTCAAAACACAACTTCTTTGACATTAAATTTTAATATTTAAGTTTTTGAGTTGTTTACGTCTTTTTCTTTCACTATACCGTACACGTCCCTAAACAAACATTGCTAGTTTACTGAGTTTAATAGAATGAGTAAACTTATAAATGAATGCTCGAGATTGTTATAATTAAGGTATTTTAGTTAATAAAATTTTAAACAACTTTAATTTGTCTTTGACTTTGCAAAAAACCATTCATTTTAGTTTTTCTTTTTTACACTTCATTTTGTTTTATACTGGTATTTTACACATATAAGAGCAACTTTAGTGGGGGATCTTAGGAAGGGATCTTAAACTGAAGATCTCTCTTTTCCAAGATCCACCACTAAAGAGTAAAAACAGATCTCCACGTGAAAATCTAGATCTTCCACAAGAATCCTGAAGATCTGCACGAAATTCAAAAAAAATAATTTTTTATGTGACAGGACGAAAAAAATGAAATAAAATAAAATAAAATAAAATTAAAAGTTAAAATTAATTACTTAAAATTAATTATATGCTTTATTAATATTCATATATTTTTTTTATGTTTTATTAATTAAAATTAATTACTTAATTAATTAAATTAAATTTTAAATATTTAAAAGTGGAGTTCATGTGAGACCCATTAAAATTATCTAAGATCTCAATTTGGGATCTACCAATAAAGGAAAAATGTTACATATCTTAAAAGATCTTCAATCCTACGTGGCGATACAGGATCCATCAAAAAGTGGTCTAAGATCCCAATTTAAGATCTACACTAAAGATGTTCTTCCTTAAAAAAAAATTGTTGTTTTACATTAAAAAAAACTAAGTGAACAACATATTGTGTAAAGTTAAGATAAACATTTAAATCTTAGGGGACTAAAATGCCTGACTCATTCAAAAACTCATTGATAATCGTCTATCCTTAATGTAAACTTAATTTGTCATATCGAAAAAGAATTATCAAAAAAGATCTATATATAGATCTAATAATTTATTATTGAAATGGTATAAAAATTTTGAGAATTATTATCTCGTGTCATCAGTCAATTTCGACTCCACTATTCTAATATCAAGTTGACTTGCAATACTCTATTTATGTGCATTCTCAGTGCTCCTACGAATCTAGATAAAACATATCTCAATTTTGGTTATGACTCTTATCTCTTTTCTACTCGTCAATTTTTTCCACCTTATCTTATGTTGTTTCTGAGTTTCAACGTCGTCTTTCAAAGGTTTTCATCATTAATTTTACGGATCGAATTCGAGGTTCAATATATTGTTGTAACTACATGAGTGCGTCCTCTTGTCGATCTGGCTCATGCACATTCGACAGTCACCAAATGTGAAATTCCTTACGTGTCAACTTACATGCAATCAACTTTCATATAGTTTTATTAATTAATTCCACAACATTTTATTGACCAATGTGTGATTAGGTATAGGATTCGAGAAATTAAAAACATTGTGCAGGGCTAAACATTAAATAATAATTAAAGTGCAAACCACTATCTTGATCAACTTTATATTTCCTTTTAAATTTTTCTTTCTAAATTTTGGCCAACTCCTTTTTCAATCATTTTTTGCATTTTCATGTGTACACTATCCCATCCCCCACTATGTAGTTTGCCAACTATTCCCCACTATATAAGGCTATTAATTTTTGGGCATTACATATCACAAACCCAAGTATTCCTCTCACTACGTACACAACCTATATATAAGTGTCTGTGTTTTTCAAAATGTTGTACAAATCATCTGTGAGGCCTTTAAAGGTGGTCATGGCTAATTTGCTTACAGTGTTTTTGCTAATTGAGATGTTTGCATATGGCTACAGTTACGGACAATATGGCTTAAACATGAATTACTACTTGATGAGCTCTTGTCCTTTTGTTGAACCTGTTGTTAAGAATATTGTCAACAGAGCTTTGCAGGATGATCCCACCCTAGCAGCTGGTCTTATTAGATTGCACTTTCATGACTGCTTCATTGAGGTCCCTTCTCTCTCTCTCTCTCTCTCTCTCTCTCACACACACTCAGTACAGAAAGTTCACTCAGATATGGATGTACTAGCACACTCTGCATGTTTTAAAGGGAAAAGAGATTTTGTCATTTTTAATTGTAGTTGCATTTTTAAATAGTGTATGGTTTCTTTTAAAAAGGGAATAAATTGTATATGAAAAGGTTGAAATCGAGTTGCTAATCCTATTGGATATAAAATTGATGGGTAAAAAAGGGAAAAAATCATAAATTAAAAATCTTATGTGTCATGTAAAAATTGATTGAAATCATAAATAAGTGATAATTTTAAACCACTTAATAATTTCTCATAAAAAAAAGAAAACTAACTAATATTTTATTGTATTTACAGCTGCGGTTAATATATAGCAATATGAAAAATACTAAATATACAACCTTTTTCTCTTCCACTCCATTTTTACCTCATTTTCATCTCATTTATTTTCTTATTTGTCTCTATTATTATATCTATAAAAAAAATCTATATCTTTCTTTTACTCATACACCCAAAAAAAGAAGTATCATTATTCTAGCAATATACTTTGAAAATATAGCCTCCAATCTGCCTTCTACGTCATACTCAATAATATTTGATTATCACAAGTTTTAGTGTAAGTCATTAAATAACAGTATAGCACTTTAGTTTCACTATAATTTTAAATAATTCAAACGGGTCTGCAACAGAGTTTCTAAAGATATAGTGAAAATATAATTAATCTTTGAGAACTACATACGTACACTATATTATTTCTTAGAAAATATATGTGAGTGGCCAATACGTGAAAGTGGTTACTCAACTATTTCTTGTCGCTACAATTTTCACCACTGAAAGATGTAGTGTTGTGCAGGTGTTTCAACAAAGGACAAACTGGATTAAATAGTTGCATATCCACATTATTATATAGTGCTTCAGAGTATTGACACATGCATCAAAATTGTTTATTATTTTGGTATTAGGGATGTGATGGTTCTGTTCTGATTGACTCCACTAAGGATAATACAGCAGAAAAGGATTCTCCAGGGAATTTGAGCCTGAGAGGCTTCGAAGTCATAGATGCTATCAAAGAAGAGCTTGAAAGACAATGCCCTGGTGTGGTTTCATGCGCTGATATTGTTGCCATGGCTGCTAGAGATGCAGTTTTCTTTGTAAGATATTCAACTTAAATAATACATCACTGTTTTCTTTGTAACTAATTTCCCTTTTTCTCTTTTGTGGTGCAATGAAGTAGTTATTGATGTAACGTATAGCTTGAAATTGATTATGATTATGAAAGATGAACAGGCTGGAGGCCCAGTGTATGACATACCTAAAGGAAGAAAGGATGGAAGAAGATCCAAAATTGAGGATACTATCAATTTGCCATTCCCTACTTTCAATGCCTCTGAGCTCATTAAGTCGTTTGGTCAACGTGGTTTTTCTGCACAAGAGATGGTTGCCCTCTCTGGTAAGCACTCGCCTATATATTTATTTATTTATTTATAAGTTTTGCTATCTTTTTATGTTGAATAATTTCATTATAAACTTATTTCAAAATCAATAAGCTTTCAGTACCCGGTTTGGTTAGCCTTATATATGTTTAATTCTTTTCCCATTTTATTAAATATGTATAGGTTTAATTTGATAGAATCCCGTTACATCATCTGTTAACTATGTAACCAGTTGATGGAAAAAAAGTTTAAAGACTTTAATAATGTCACTAATTTGGGATGATAAATGAACCCGTTTAACCAATTGAAAGTTGAATTTTAATGGATAAAAATGAATCAGCACATTTAGGATTCGGATTAAAATTTATCCGATCCATTAATTTTGTCACCCTTTGGCCTTATCACTAATATATGGCTAAAGTTTTCTCAAACTTTCAATTGGTAACATCAAACATGCATGGTTACTAAGAACCAGCTTGTATAACTTGTAGACTTGTACGGTTGTACCCATATCCAGGATGCATGGAAATGATAGAAACCCATGTAATAACAAACACTTTACCAATTCACTAGCTAGAAAGTAGAAACATATCATTAATTTATCACATATATAATCTAAAAATCAATTAACTAAAAGCATGGAAATAACTAATAAGATGTTGGGCACTTGGCTCATATGCGCAGGGGCTCATACACTAGGAGTGGCAAGGTGTGCTTCTTTCAAGAACCGATTGAACCAAGTGGATCCAACTTTGGATGCACAATTTGCCAAGACACTAGCAAAAACATGCAGTTCCGGCGACAACGCACCGCAGCCATTCGATGCCACGAGCAACGATTTTGACAACGTTTACTTCAACGCTTTGTTGAGGAGAAATGGGGTTCTTACATCAGACCAAACACTCTACAATAGCCCCAGAACCAGGAACTTTGTGAATGCTTATGCATTCAACCAAGCCATGTTCTTCTTTGATTTCCAACAAGCTATGGTCAAGATGGGCCTGCTTGATGTCAAAGACAATTCCAACGGTGAAGTACGACAAAATTGCCGCAAAATAAACTGAATCAATTGAGGGTTTGTGATGGTTTTAGCTTCAAGGCAAACTTCAAACACTAGTTAAAAGTACATTGTATGCATAGTATATGTATAAATGTGTATGCTTAACTAGTACCTAGCTCTATTTTGTATCCGTTGGGTGTATTAACATTTCTAGTTGTAATCCTTAATCATCAATATATTTCCTATATATGTAGTGTGGAAGTAACTCGTCAATGGCTTTCAAGATCTCATTAGTATAAAGATAAAATAACTAAAATTTAAGTTTTAGATCTACTAAAAAAAATATTTATTAGTTTCGTAAGTAAAAAAGTTTGACATATAATTTTTTTATTTTATTAAAAATTACTCAATTTTATTTTGGATCTCACATTCTATTGGTCAGCCCTGACAAGATTGATTTATTTTCAAAAGTTTTTTTTTGTTGTGTGTAAAAATATTTAAAAAAATGCTTGCGTTACATAACTAAGTATATATTATCCCCATAAACAAATTCAAATAAAAATTTAGTTAGTCTCTTCAATTTTGCTGCTGGGATATATGAAGATGTGGATTTCTTCCGTAAGACTGATATACTCATTCATTTGGGTGGACATAATTTGAGTGATGTTTCTCAATTTGAAAATCTGTCAAATATGGTGTCCCTAACTGTTTCTTTGAGCCCTTTTATGATTCTATCATACAAAGCGATTCAGAACTTGACAAATGACTAGCAATCCAAAAAATGTCTTGTTAAAGCGTCTCTTTCGAAAAATTTCAACAATGGCGACACTTATCTTAATCAGATGTCTATATTGCTAAAACTATATATCCAATTGCCGTTGCTGTCAATAATAAAGATATATAGAGAGTATAGACATGGAGAGACTGTCTCCGTAAGGATTTTTGGCATTGGGCTTGAAAATAACATTTTGGACTTAAAAGAGATTTTGGGCTTTGGCTCGCATGTTGGCTGGCATTTGTTTCCTGCAATTCCAATTACATTTAAAAATTCCAAAAATAAATTTACATTTTAACATAGATTTTCTAAAATACTAAGTGTATAATGCAGTAACCATGAACGCTTTCTGCCTAAGTTGAAAGATAATTACTTAACGCATTAACATATGTGCTTTGATGCACCCCAATTACATTATATATTTTGGACAATTTGCAATATAATTGGAATGCATCAAAGCAAATATATTGGTGCACTAAGTAATTATCCAGTTGGAAATATTTGAATTATACGACTTAAGTTGTTAATTCTAGGTGCTAGGAAGCTATAAATCTAAGACTTGAATTGTATCCTTTGACCAAAACAAAAACACTTTAGATTTATATACTTTCACCAAATAGTTTTAATTAATCATTTGCAAAGTTAAAGAATAATCAACATTTATTGGTCACTTTATATTTTACCATGTGTTAGTTAGAGGAAAGAAGGTAAAAAAAAATTTGCAGATGTTGTGGCTTGCTTCAATGTGGTGGAGTATTTCGTTGTCTTGTAATATATTTTGTCCTTTAGTTATGATAGTTTTGATTTCTTATCTATTATGGGTCTCATTAAGATTAGAACTTGTTCTTGAGTTTCTTGACAATGTTAGTACATCTATTACATGTTTTTCATATTGGTGTATGTGTACTTTTAGACACTACTAGAAAAACAGCTTTCTACATCGGTTATTTGAGACATTTAACATCGGTTCTGACCCGATGTTGAATCAGGCGACGTTGAAAGTGTTGAAGTTAATATCGGTTCTCAAAACCGATGTTAACAAAAGTAAAGAACATCGATTTGCCATGAATAACTGATGTAGACATGTGATAAATGAAAACGTTGAAAAACGTAAAAGATGGTGCGACAACATCGGGTTCCATGCAGAACCGATGTTAAAAAGGACAACAACATCGATTTTCTTTCCAATGAAAACTGATGTTCTTATCCATAATCAACATCAGTTTTGGAAAGAAAACCGATGTTGATTTATATGTTAACATCGGTTTTTGTTGCAACCGATGTTGTTTTTTTATGTTTTTTTAAAAATATTTTATCTATTTTTTTAATTTTAGCAGTTCTTCAACCTGAAAATTTAAAAATCCAGATCCAACCAATTCACAATTTAATAATATCCCAATAACAAATCCAATGTAAATATTGTCAATGTACATAAAAGAATATGCTCAGCATTAATATATACAATTGTTTTGAAAATCCAATAAACCACCTAATCTACTAATACATCTTCTCTAATTTGAAGAAAAAAATTTCCCCATTGGATTTTTATCGCCTTCAACGTGTTGGCTTCCAATGGTCTTTCATCAGTGAAAAACTGCATGACATAAGAAAACATGTAATAAGTACAAGACAAAAACAAGTAAACAAAAATAATTTGTTTTGAATTAGACAACTAATTACCATGTCCCAGCTATCTGTGAAGTCTCCTTGGACTATTGTCTGCATCCAATGCATGACATAATAGCCATACTCAGTGCTTCCTGTTTGCTTATTACACTAAATTGAAAAACACGGTCAAAGTTAAATGGCAATTACAGTAAATATTCATAAAAATTAATTCAATACTTAAACCATGATTTATGAAAAGACTTACTTTAAGCGCAATCCATTTAGTTGTAGCCTTTGATTTATTTCTTGGAGAGTCATCCAGTCCCTTCAAAGCACTGTTTAAGACAAACAAGTATGCATAGTCTACAAGTTACCTTTCAACTATCGAAATAACGTAAATGTGTTAGAAATTAGAACCTACCTGTTAATAATTCCTTTAAGGTAGTTATCAGGCTTGTTATGCAACGAACAGAACCAAACAACTACATTGGCCTTCGGACATATAACTATCAGTTGCTAATGTGAACTGCATTGTCAAAAACAAGGTTATTATACTGCATACATTAATTAAATTGTGATTCTCATTTATACTTACCTATTCAAATACAGTGCAAGGTAGACTTTTTTCTGTGAAGTCTGCATCCATTTCTTCATATAGTCCTCGATCTGAAATTGAGATTGGCCAGATCTCTGTATGGACTGTGGCTTGAGGAATCCATACACATCGGGATGATCCGATTGCAGACTTAAATGATTCATATGCCTATTGTGTAATGGAAATAAAGTAAGTTATGGTAGAATATAAAACTACTCACCAAGTAATGCTAGTCAACTACAAGAGACTTACAACATCCACAATTGTATAACGGAGATGTTGAGACATTGACCACCATGGATGATCTCCGAAATATCCTCATGCTTGATGTACAACGGGAAGTCGTCATTATGCACCACGAACATCTGCGGGTCCCATGGCACCTGGAAGGGTCTGAGGAAAAGATCGGGGATGGTCAATGCTAAATGGTACAAGGGATCAGAAACATGTTCCGGCTTATGTACAGGTTTCGCTGGTCCTTTGGGTTCTTCTTTATCCTACACAGTTAACAACCAAGGGTGAGCGATAAGGTTAACTTGATATGTGATGTGTTGCAAACACATCTTAGTTTTAGGATAGTTTTAGGTTATATTTTGATTAAATAATTAGGAATTAGATTAGTTTTGGTTAGTTTATTAATATTATTTTATTTTATCTTATTTCAATATCAATTGTGCAATTTCAGGTCAAAAGAGGAGAATAAAGGCCAAAGAAAGAAGAAAACAAGTACTGGAGTCCCGCGCGGATCGCGCGAGAACCACGCGAGTGGCGTCATGTGCAGGGAAGAAGACCATTCTTTCGAAGGATCCACGCTACTAGCGTGGAATCCACGCGGCTAGCGTGGAAGGACAGAATGATTGGCGCGAGTCGCGCCATATCCACGTGAGACGCGCCAGAACCTCAAGGATTAAGGGTTTTCTCCTCTGCCAAGCCGCGCGGGTAGCGCCATACTTTTTGCCAATCCACGCTACTAGCGTGAGATGTCGCGCGGATCGCGTGGAATCGATTTAGTTTCCTTATTTAAATTATATATTTTAAGATTTGGAACAAAAAATAGGCCTTGTTGCCCTAATTAGATCTATCTATAAATAAAGGCCTTTGGGGACTGAACAATAATCTCTGACACAATCCACCAACACCTCTTATCATCCACTACCACACACCATCACCTTCTATCATTCTTTCTTTCTTTCTTTCTATCATTGGAAGTCAAGAATCAAGGCAAGGTCACTCAAGAATGTACTATTTGACAGCTTTTGGTTTCTTGAAGCCTATGGTAGGCTAGACTTGTATTGTGGGAAGGCCATGAACTGATGTAACTCCTCTGTAACTTGAATTGGTATTG
>PYAF01004995.1:4720742-4754168 GCA_007407185.1 Glycine tomentella | reverse complement strand
ATAAAAGGAAAACTTTTATACAAGGATCAAATGCTTCTATATATGATATCTACTTATAAATAACAAATTTATAAGTGGGAAAAAGAAATTAACAAATCAGCTTTACAGCAGACACTGCTAACAACAAAATTTCATTATTACAACCCATCAATGATCCCTTCACCACAACCAACAACAGAAAACTCAAATCCACAAAAAAACCCACATAACATACTGTTAAACAGAGACCTAAACATATAAAATAAGCTACATTAACATATTCTTTTATCGAAACATATCAAAATCATGAAATCGGTGTTCACCTGGTGCCAATGACCCACGGACCATATTTCATATCATTCAATTCCATTCCAAACCAACTATTGATGGAAGAAGCAGAGGAATACTAACCTTGTGGGAGCGCAACCTCAGCAAGACACGAACAATGCCAACGAAACCAGTGACTGGAAGCGCGACAATGGTGACAACGGTCGAAACCTTGAAGCAAGAAGACGTGAAGGTACGTAGTAGGAGGGTCAGAGCTGGTGACGAGAACGAAGAGATGGTGACGAGAACGAAGGGTCAGAGCTTTTTAGTAGAGAGAGGCGCGAGAGTGAAGGGTCGTAGCGTTTCAGAAGAGATAAAGGCGCGATACTGAAGTTTAATCGTCGCGATAGGTGGTATATGATAACCACAACATCGGTTCCCATAAAAAAAACTGATGTTAATATCTTATTTTAACATCGGTTTTACTTAAAATCTTGAAAACCGATGTTAACAGTTCATGGTTAACATCGGTGTTACTTAAAAATCTGGAAAACCGATGTTAACAGTTCATGGTTAACATCGATTTTACTTAAAAATCTGGAAAATCGATGTTAACAATTCATGGTTAACATCGGTTTTACTTAAAATCTTGAAAATCGATGTTAACAGTTCATGATTAACATCGCTTTTACTTAAAATCTTGAAAATCGATGTTAACAGTTCATGGTTAACATCGGTTATACTTGAAAATCTTGAAAACCGATGTTAACAGTTCATGGTTAACATCGATTTTGTGGAAAATCTTCAAAACCGATGTTAAAAAAGTCCGTTTATTTACAAAATTGCCACCACGTTTTCGTTAACATCGATTTTTCCAATAATCGATATTAAACTAGCGATGTTAAAACCTATTTTTCTAGTAGTGAGAATGTATTAGATCATTATATTAATTGTGTATAATTAGATGAGTCGAGTCTTGGTCTTATTAAGGTTAGGATAAATCTTAAGATTCAATAAATATTTATTAATTATTCATTAATAAGATTTTTACATTGACACCGAAAAATTAAATACATGAACATTCTTGTGGGATATAATTCCATTCTTACCAATTACACCAATATTTGTTGATGTGTTTCGTTTGAAAGATAATTTTAAAGATCAAAGTGATCACATAATTTCCATTAGCATTATTAATTTTTCATTGTCTTTTTCTCTCACCTTTATCTTTGGTAAGAAGTTTAATATAATTGCCTTGATGCGAATCTTATTCTAAACGATGTTTTAATAATCAGCAGGTAATTGGTCTTAGCATTAATCATATCATGGTATGCCGAAAATAAAGGAAAGAAATCAAGATCTGCTATCAAGAAAACCCACCAGGCACCAGCCACCTTATATAATAATTAATTAGTTTTTTTCTTTTTCTTAATTTTTGGAAACTAAAGATATTTATCTACAGTCAAAGATCAATCCTCTTTAAGTATAGAGATAACTGAAGTATCCTTTGTTTCTCTTAAAAGTATTGTTCATACAAATTACAAAAAATTGAACCTTAATTTTGCATATATACTTAAGAAATCTAACTATATATGTCAAATATATTTTGTTAATTAGTAATGAATTTCTTAATTATCAAATGCTGTAGCTTTTCTATATCATACTACATGGATCATGGAAACATCAATTAATGCCTATGATTATCATAGTTAAAACATAATTGTATTTTAATCCCCCTCTTTTTTATACTATTGGTATCCTAAGCTTTAAGCTTAGCGTTAATCTTACCGGTGACATGCATTCCATTTATGGGGCTCAAATTACGAAAGTTAATTTCTTTCTGCGCATGCGCCCCCCTTCACAGTATTTTTTATCAATTCCACTCAGCAAGATTTAGCAATTCTTTTCTTTACGTCTGGAACTATTAGTCAATGAAGTGTAACAAAAATCTCAAGTATTATAAGGCCTTATGCACGCGTAGTTTCATAAATAAAAAACAAATCTTTAAAAATTGTTTCAGTAGAAATGCTTTTTACGTATATTCAAAAAAAAAATATAACATATATGTTTACGAGAAGTAATAATCACCAGTACTGCTTGCCAGTACTATTTCAATGACGAAGGCTATTGCAAGTTAGCAACTAATATAATTAAGACACGTAGCAAAAAAATGAAAGAAAAAAAGAAAGACTTATCAAAGTATGCAACGAAAAAAAATCAGCCCAAGAGATGACTCGGTGTTGTTTAATGAAGTGTGAGAGTTTATTTAGGGATTGTTGAACATCGGTCCAAGAGAAAGAATTAATATTTTAAGGTAAATTCTTTCATCTCCGACGGTTTTCTGCAAACCATATTTTGTGTAATCAATTGCAAAGATTTTGAATTTCAAGTGAATATTTATATGAGATGATGAAGCGAATGAGATAGAATATGTACTTGGTATTTTGCTATAATCTTACCTATATATACTTTCTGCATGCGTGATGGTGTGCGAGAAACACTTCTGTATCATATCCTTAAGTAAGGGTCGTAAGTCAGTGTTAATTTTGAAACGAACGAAATACTATATATGCAATCTCTCTTCAAATATATAAGATAAATCTATAACTATATATATAAAGAGAACATAAATGTTTGGTGTACATCTTTTTATCTTATTTTATTCTTATAACTACTTATCTAAAGGACTATTTCTCTCTCATTATTTTATTTTTCTTGTTCTATCTTGTCCATTTTTTTTGTTTGCACACTCTAAATCATCCATTATTATTTAACTTCCATATATGTCTTTTATTTTATTTTATTTTATTTTTATCTTTCAAAAAATGTAAAGAGACATGGAATGATTCTTTTTTCCTAGTACATAATTAAATTAATTAAAATATATATGCATAAAATAGCCATATAGATCAATTTTTATTTATTCATTATATCTGGGTATTGTCACATAATATTTAGAGAAATAACAAATAATATATATAGTTTTTTTAAATCATTATTTTACTCTCAGTGTTCATGTGACCATTTAGTGAATTTATGATTCAAATGCTCATTAGGAGAGACACACTCACATTTAATATCTGTGTTTAGAAACAATTAAATGTGATAAATTAAAAAAATTGTAAATAATAGTTATTCTTTCACTGCTATAGGCCAAAATACCTTTTGTACTCCTTAGAGGTTGAGAATCCCTAGGTCATGTCCTAAGGAACATAGGGCTGAATAATTATTAGTCCCTTGAGGACTCTGTCAACCCTAATGAATGAGTGAGGATTTAGTTTACACTAATATAATCTTTATTTTAAGATAATATTATCAAGAAATTAATCTTGGATTAACACCATATTAAAACAAAGGTAAGGCCCATGGGCCTAATGGTCCTATAAAATGAAGAACGGGAGATAGACGAAGAATACACAGAGCAAGAATATACTGCTGTACCCTCGAATAGTACACCTTTTGCAATAAATAACAATACATTTCAATTATTCTGTTATAAAGGATTATATATTATATATTTGGAAAATAATGATGATTATATATTATAAATTTGTTTCAAAATTAGAAATTTCTCAACAATTAGTTAATGCTCAAATTAGCACTTCTATATAGGGAATAAATAACAGAAATTCTTCTACTTTTTTGGTTTGTGAGATTGTCACATAAATATAATTACATGTAGATAGTGGTATATGAATGGAAATGCCCAAGTGTACATCGATCATGACTTCATTGATCAACGTTATGTAATCAGTTTTTAATCGTATCCAAATTTACAACATTATTAGTTTCAGATTTATTCTTTTGTGTTATATATATACTCTTGATAAAATGGGTTTTAGTCACCAAATATATTACAGGTTTGTTTGGATATAAGTGTTTTTTTTAGAATTTTTCTATCAGAAAAAGTTATATATTTCTAATAAAAAAGCTCTAAAAAATACTTGTGTTTTATATAAAAAAAGGTTGTCTTTTGCAAGATCGACTTTAAAGCTATGCTGCATCTGAACATTAAGCTGAATGAACGGCAAATATTTTTTTTCAATTGATAACAAGCAAGAAACATAAGATTGTGTGAACATAACCAACCGTACGTTTTGCAACCAATTATTGAATATCAGACCCTATAAACCACATGACATCATGTTCTAAATAATTAAACAAAGAAAAACCAACGACACAGACCCAAAAATTAATATTCAAAATGTTACATTTCCTCTTCGAAAGTAAAATAAACAGGAAAAAAAAAATAGGAAGGAAGGATAGTTAGCAAAGCACAGGAAAAAATAAATGCTAAACAAATGGCAATAACAAGACAAAGAAAAGATACTGCCCCGTGCTAATTAGCTAGCTAGTTGAGGGATTTCTCTTGGCGAAAGTGTTCTTGTTATTGTGCATCCACACTTTGAGGACTCTTCTTTTGATTCCAATCTCTTGGCAAAAATTCTGCACCACAGATTCATCTAGCTTCTGTATCCTCCACCCTGCCCTTTCTGCAAAAGCCAACATCTTCTCCTTCTGTTCTTGTGTGAACTTGGTTCTGAACCTCTTCTTCACCTTCCCATTTGGATTTTCCACCTCCTTAATCATCATCCCATCTTCATTTTCCTTCTCATCAGACAAATCAGAAGGACTAATTGAGCCACTTTTGTTGGGAGATAAATGAGCCAAAATTGGCCTTATTATCTGAGTAGTGTCAGGAATAATCATCAAAGGAATGGAATTAGAATCATAAGACTCTATCTCTTTTCTGTGAAAGTTTCTGTGGCAATTGCAAGCTGAGCACTTGAGAGCCTCAAGGGTGCCTTCTTCTCCAGCAGCCATGAACTCACCACAGCCATCAGTTGCATTGCCACCAATTGCAGCTGCATGGTTCTTCAGACATTCCTTGTATCTTATAATTATATTTTTATCTTCCCTTTTGTCAGCATGAAAATTGCTAGACTCCATTTTGTAGAAGCTTCAACAATATGGAATGCTGTTGTTAAAAGAATGAACAAAAGGAAAATTTTCTATGATTAGGAAGACTGATGAGAATTACTAAAAGGTTGCTGCCAATATATATGTGTGTGTGTGACGCGGGCGGAGGCCAAGAGAAACAGTGGAGGAGAGATATTGAAAGGAAATTGGAGTTGATGGAAAAAAGTACACGAGGTCTTGATTGTGAATTTTGCAAGTGAAGCAACAAACGGTATTGCATACTATATATAACATAGAGGGGTGTGACTGTTGAGAGAGAATTAAAGAAGGGGAGGATGTGATGGAAATAGAAATATAGGATGTTTAGGGTATTTTAATTACTCCCTCTATCTTATTATAATTATTATGTAATTTTTTTCAAAGTTATTTTAATTTTTAATATAATATTGATTATTTTTTTATTTATATTCTTTATATATTAATGATAAATAATGTACTACAAAATCTAGAAATAAATTAATGATGACATAATATTATTTTTATAAAATTATTATTCTTTTTTATCTATTTTTTATTTGTATAAAACAATAGATGATAATTATCTTAGAATAGAGGAAGGAAATATTGTTGTATTCATCACTTTAGTTATGGTTCAGATTTGTCTCTATATATGTGTTTTAAGTGTACCATGCCTTAATTACAATCAAATAAAGAAGGCATAAATGTCATTAGACTAGAGAATATGTAGAGACAATTAAAAAGTTGAGTGCATGCCATTGCTTTGCTTTGCATACACTGTTAGACATCAAGCTTACGCTATTGAAAAGAGTGGTCCTCAACAAATATTTACATTAAATTAATAAAAGGATTACCAAACAAAAATTAAACAGGAAGCCGAAAGATTAATATTTGTGGAGAACTGTCCACTTAGAAGAAAAGCCTGTCCATTGCTTTGCAAATTGCAATAAGTACTGTATTACTTTAAAGAGGGTTGGACTGTCCTAGATTTGGACTTTGGTTGGTTGTCCCCACTCCCCATTTGTATACCAACGTTAACGTTCTATTAAGTACAAGTTACTATAAAAGGTAGAGATCATTTTCAATTGCAAAGTACAGGCAAGCTTAACTTAATAGAAAAGTCTTGATTTGTCAATGCAAGGTTTTCTACCTTTTACTTTATCTTTATAAAAATTAGTCCTATTTTGTAAAAGAAACAAAACTGATCCTCGTAATATAAAAGATTCATGAATTTGTTTTTTTTTATACTTTTATTTTCATAATTTTGGTCTCTTATTTGTATAATTATATAATTTTGATTTATTTGTTAACTTGTCACTTATACCGAGAGATGTCGGATGATGGAAAGAAAATCTTAATAGAAAGATAAAAAAAAAATTATATTAATCGTTAATTTGTTAATATTTATTAGTGAAAAGAATTCGAATTAACGATCCCTCACTCCCCTCCTTAATCTTAATATTTTTCATTTCTTGCTACTAATTAAATGATTATATCCATATTAACATTGAACACTGTAAAACGAAACAAAATTAAGAAAATAAAAATCAATAAAAAGGTTTGTTGAAGGAAAGAAACCGTGGGCGTGAGGTTAGTTCTCACTAATTAATAAGCATATATACAGTCTTGACACCTAGTGCACCGTGAATTCGATCATTAGCATATAAGTAAATGAGTAACAGTTGTAACAAGTCGTGCATATTTACTGTCAATAAATGTATACCTTTTTAATAACAATAATCACTATGACCAACAAGAAGCTGCTAAGTCATGTACCATATTATTGCTTCCCAAATGATTAAGCCCTAAGCACAAGTGACAATTATAGGCTGCTGATAATAAGTCCTCTCTATACAGCCACTAGATCCAACACCTCCTATAATCATAGCCTATGTTCATGATAAATTCATCAGTAACTTTTGTTTATGAGCAATTGGATATAGCTACTTATATATAATTTGAGTTTCAATTATATATGTTGGTGTCAAGTTTTGACCTTATAATGAAAAATGGCTGATGATGGTATTGGTATAAAATCGAAGATGAAGTAATTGATTCTGAATTCAAATTTGAATATGTTATTACTTACAAGTATAGAAAATTAAATTCGTACTTAATGATAAAATTTAATTTTATGTAATTAATAATGTGATAAAATTTAATAAATGAAGTGTTAGAACGAGGATGAAATAAAGCATGAAAGGTTTTTACTTATAAATAAAAATTAAACTCATTAATTTTAAAGAAAAATCTCTATTGAAGTTACTTGCCCTGGCTTATATATTGAAGAGGAACTGTATTTGGCGTGATGCCAAGTGTTCTGGTTACGTGGAGTTCTTTCAGGCAGTCCAAGTGGTAACAGGCTTTTGATTTGTGAAGGGCCCTGAGGGGTCCAACGCATTACTTGCATAATTAGGAACGCCACTCAACAAAATTAAACTAAGTTCTTACTAGTATTTGATTATTATCAATGATTTAATGTTAACATAAGGATGCTGACCCTATTGTAGGGTTCATAATATTTGCATATGCCTTACCATAATTGATCCGTGAAGTCAATGGAGATTATTAATAGCAAAAGACTCTAAATGTCATGTTGCATTAATTAATCAGACTCATTATCATCAAGCAAATTAAGAATCTCTTCACCTTCTTGAATTCCAGATTTACTATTTCGTAGACATGAATATTACAATATTATTTACTATTATGTTGTAATATATTATCTTAATACATTATAATGTATATAGTCATACTATTATATTATAATATATATAAACATATATATATGATATTATTTTAATATAATAATTAAGCTCTGCAATAGTCTCCCCTCCTGAATCATTCTATTTAAACTGCAATTTCATATTAGGCTAACAGTGTCAATTGGGATCTACAATTAATACCAAGTTACCAACTATAAATCACAAAAGACAACAATTACAAAACGAAATTAATAAAGGCTCATGCACAGTACATGTCCTTGTTTGTAGATTATACAACAATATCACTGTAATTTTATTTTAGTACATAACACAGGAGAACAGATAAGCTATACATAGTGTATCAACTAGTAGCTGCTGTAAAACCAAAAGAGGCATAAGACATAGAACCAGCATCCCAACTATCATGGACAATTTTGGCCTTTGCGTTTTCACCAGCAGCCCCCATAGCCACATGCAATGGGAAGAAGTGATCAGGCCAGGGATGAGCCAGTTTTGCATATGGGGCCTTCTCATCGAATTTATTTACTTCCTCGTATCTACAAGAGCCATATATAAATTAACATTAGCATTAGAATACGTATCACATGAATAGTACTTCTGTCTTTTCAATCAAATCATGCCAATGATCCTACTAATTAGTCATTAGATGTATCACATGAATATATGGTTAAGCCTATGCATATGAATATCAGAATATGTATATCGGGAATGAAAAATTACTCATTTAGTTCCTTTAGTTAGGTTAACTTTATTTTTTAGTTTTTATAACTTAAAAATTATTCTTTTTAGTTTTTTTACAAGTATTTTCATACTCTTTTTTTATTCTTGTTGTTACAAAGTGACAAGAACTAAAAAGTAACATTTGTGTAACGACAGACACTGAATCTGAAAACGTTAATATAGAAATTAAAAGGACTGATTTTTAAATGTTGGAATTAAAAGATAAAATTTATATAACTATAGAGACTAAATGAATAATTTTTTCGGTAGGAAAAAAAAAGCCAACATATTCCTTCCTTCAATAAGAGAGTTTTTTAACCAGGAATCAAATGCCACAGCCCATGGAGCAGCAGGGCTATTGCGAGGCCCAATTGCTCTCAAGTTATGCACACTCCCTGACCCAATCTCATCCTTAAGAGGAGCCAATGCCTTTCCCAAGTTGTAGTGTTTAGTACCATCTCTGTGTGATGAAAATGAGAGCTGGCACACTGGAATATCTGCCTCTGGATACATCAACATCAGAGGCACCCATGCACCATGGTCATGCCCACGTTTTCTATCCTCATCCACTCTACTGAAACCCGATGCTTGTAGTAGTTCCTTCACCCTCTTTGCCACGTCTGGAGCCCTCGGTGCTGGATACTTTAGCTGCCAATAAAAAGGATCAACTTAATTAAAGATATACATAATTTTTATTGATTTTGAAGATATAAGATTGACCATTTATTAAGAAAGAGTAAAGGGAGAAAAGAGGGGGAGGGGAAAGAGCTTCAACTGACATTTCTAATAAAATTAACAAATTAACATTTTATCGCTAAAAAATGTTTTTATTGATTTCACATCACATTGACTTTGTTATGATCATCTATAACTAAAATTATGAAGCAAGGGCATGATATAAAAATGTAAGACAAATGCTAGTCCATATCCTTATGACATTAGTTAAGAAATTAAGAAATTGAAAATGAAAATATTTTTATTGAGACGTGAAAAATTGAGCTGTCCATAATTATTTTTGCATTCTCCTATGATTTCGCACTAAATAATTTTCCTTTTTAGTTTCTTAACTGATATGCTAGCAAGACTCAAAATGTTATTTGTAAGTGACATTAATGTTTTGGTTAGGTTACTCTTATTTCTAAAACAATAAATTCTTGTATCTTCATTTTGTGTGTTGAAATTCATATTGTACATTGAATTTTGTAAAAAAAAAATATTTTATTTTAATCTAAACAGTCTTAGACTCTTATGACATGTTTGAAAAAACGTTCCATTCAACATAATGGATTTTTTTCAAGCGACCTTGTTACTTCTACGTTCATGTCTAAGAAAGTGTGTTTTTCAACGGATTCCCAGTCAGGCATTTAGTAAAGGTGAACAATAAAAATGGCCACAAAAGGGTACTTGGTACAAAACATGACATGAGACAAAGTGCTAAATTACGAACCTTGTACATGACTTTGGGGCAAACCATAGACGTCATAGATGGTATCGTAGTGATCAACAACATTGACAGTGGGAACATCGGTATCCCAGTGACCAGAAATGACAAGAATGGAAGAGGGTCTCTGAGGAAACACCTCCTTCCACGATGTCTAGAACTTCCATGCTGGAATTCAATCATCTATGAACACTGTTGGTGATCCATGTAATATGAAGAATGTGTCCTTCAATGCCATCTTCCCTTCCTATTCAATTTTATTGCCAATACAATTCACAATTTTTCTTCTCTTTTCGTTCCTTAGCGTACAATGAACCCTGCTATGACCAAATCTGAATAAGATATTCATTTATATATAACTTTAATATAATTAGAGGGAAGAGAGAGATACGATTAAGCAGACAAAGATGGAAGAATAAACGAAAGTGACAAATGAACTATTATGCACTATATGGCTTAGGCGTTAAGTTTATGAAATTTGGGCACTGGCTTTATTGATTCATTCTTTTTCTCTATTGGCTTTTCCCATTGTCCAAGTCTAATGTTCAAAATACTAGGAAAATTCATGGGATCAGATTCTATTATTTACAAGGGAAAAAAAATATTTGAACACTGAATGTCAAATGACACTTAGAGACAGATACAACAAAAAGAGTGCGAAATATAGATATAATAAATTATAGATATTAACCAGTATTTGGGATATTGGGTAAGAAAGTAAAAAAAAAAAAAAAAAATATATATATATATATATATATATATATTATTAGAAGATGAAAAAACGTGTTCTTTAATTTTTAAATGTGTTCTCACATGATTTCTAACAAAAACTTTCATCTTTTAATTCTTTAACTCGTTAGCAAGACTCTGGAGGAAAATATATCAACATAAGAGCATGAGATGAAAGATCATGGCATAAATGACAGGAACACAAATGGTACATTAAGAAACTAATAAAAGAAAAACGATACATCATGTTTTATTGCTGACCAAAAACCAAATGCGACAAATGAGAGAGACGGCTTTGCTACTTTGCATAGGCCAATGACTTGGTGCACCAAAATATAAGTTAGCATCTCATGGAAAAATAAATAAAATAAACACTAAAAAAATCAGCTCGTTTTCTTTGTTGTTCTTTTCAACTTCTTCCTCGGAGAACTATGGTTAGTGATTTTATTTTTAAATGGCTGCGAAGCATAATTTCTGAGCCTCTGGAGGATCTTCCTTTCATTGATGCGCAGCATCAAAGAATGATACAGCTTTCTCTCTCTAACTAAACTACACCTTCCAAATGCCTCAATATCATCTTCAATTGATTTCAAACCATAGAGACTCTCCCTCATATGAGCAAGTGACAACAGGGCATCACAAACTTTTTTAGGCAGCAAGGATTTTTTGCTCATATTAAATGCTTTACTAGGAAAGATATTACCATTCAGAAGGGTGGTTCCACTTGATTCATCACAATTTCCAGCAACCGATACCGATAGGTCTAACTTATGGTAGGCATTATCTGGTAATGACATGATGTGTAATAAAACGAGGAGTTCAATCTGTGGTTCTCCATCAAATGAGATCTCAAAATATTCAGAGTTTTGGCTGCCACATGCAGAATAGCCTAACTTTCTCCAAAGGGAAACTCTTCCTCTACTGTGGCGGTCAGAAAACACAGAAGTACACCATTGAAGTACCAGTTCCATATCTATGTTTACAATATCATAGGAATTATCTTGCTCAGTAAATCCATATCTATGAAGCAAAGCAGCATTACCCAATAGCCCATAAGTATTAAATACCTGTTACACAAGAGGAATTCTTAAGTATTAGAGTTACCTTTTAAGGGAAGAATAAGAGGTTGGATCAAGAGTAGCATAGTGACATTGGAGGTTATTGAACGTTTCAAAATGAAATGAAAAACATATTTTTTCAAAACTATGAGCGATAAATAAGCATGTAGTACTCTGAGGTTCAATTCTATGCTACGCACAACTGATCACTTATTCATGATAGTTAAGAAAATCACATAACTGAAAGGAAAATTCTCACCTCAGTTCCGCTGCTGACATCTTTTATCATAATCATCTCCAGCATAGAAGCATCACCATCACTAACTGAAGAACTATCCAAGTCACTAACATTGCAGTTCCCATTATTTAACACAGTCATATCTATAGAGGAATTTTGAGCCAATGTTTCTTCCTCGACAATGCCCTCGTCATTGTTACAGCCATCAACATCAGTATCAGATTCATCATTACAGGACATCGCAGTGAAATGCACATCCTCGGCACCTGTTTTATGATTGAATCTAGAGCAGAAGACAGTATATACATATACATTATTAGAACAGGAAAATCTTCAGATCTGGATCTTATACATAAACAAGGAAGCACGGACACTTCAAAATTACAGTTGTGTCAGGTCGGACATGGACACTTCAAATACTCTAAGTTACATTTTATATTTTTAACCTTTATTTTTTAAACTTTTATAGCAATACCAATGGGAATATCACAATAATTAGAACACAACCACAACAACAACAACAACAAAGTCTTATATGTATACAATGATTCATTCAAAAATAAAACATCAATTATGAATTAAACTCGTATTTTGTGTTAATTTTATATATTGTATTATAGTGTTGGGAAATCGAAGAGGGTAAATATCGGACAAATTTACACCAATGGGGCATAAACAACCATACAAGTGAACCTGATACCATACCTTAATCCAAAACCTTAAAGTTCAGGTTTATGGGTCTTCTCCTCACTTATATGGTGTTCAACTTTCTCATTTCTACTCGATGTGAGACTTTACCTCAAACTTGTACTCCAACAATCTCCCCCTCAAATGTGAGTCTCTTCCACATTGTAGTCTGTCCCTCGAATGGAAGCCTATTATCAGCCACGAGTATTCCATGGTAGCCATTAGAGCCCACATGCACTAGATACTTGTACCGCCTCGACCCACTGCCAGAAAGACTTTCGATACGAGAGATCCCTCGGCCAATGATCCACCACCGTCATCTTACTCGTCCAGCTGGTCACCAAGTTGAACCATTGGCTCTAATACCAATTATTGGAAAATCGAGGGAGGTAAATATCGGGAAGATTTACACCAATGGACCATGAGTAACCATATAAGTAAACCTGACACCACACTTTAATCCAAAACCTTAAGACTTGTTTATGAGTCTTCTCCTCATTTATATGGTGTACAACTTTTCCATTTGTACTCGATGTGGGACTTCACCTCACACTTGTACCCCAACATATAGTTTGTAGTGTCCTACTATTTTTAAAATTATCTATTGCCCATGTCATATTGTATATGTATCATGTGTTGTATTTGTATTTTCTAGCACAAAAATCACTTTATGAAAATTACACATATCCTCAGTCTTTTTGGAAAGTTTTGTTATTATTGTTTATCTAAAATAAAAACATCATGGGATATTGATACTAAAAGCAGTTCTTGAATAGTATAGTATACAAAACAAACAAACATTATTTTCTACTAAACTTGAAAAGGCTTTAAAGCAAGACCTCAAAATTATCACTCAACTGAGATTGAAGAAATGCATGCATCCTTGAAACCACTTACTTGCAAATTTGAGTTGGAGCAAAGTTAAAATGTAATAAATGGGTGTACACTAAGACTACAAAAGAAAAACATGTTAATGACCAGAGGCTTTACTTACAGATCTGCCAAGGGAACCATGCCAAAACCATGGTAATCATCAATCTCAAAAGATCGTGAAGATATAAGACTTTTTGCTGCAAAGTATTGTTCTAAGCCAAAGAACTCTGGATTTAGTTTTAAAGGTGCTAAATCCAATAGGGGTAGAATATTCTCTTTCCAGTCCTCATAAATCAGAGCCTTGTCTTCTTGCACTGTCTGCCTAAAATTGTAAGAGATCAGAAAATGTTCATGAAATGTAAAGCACATAATGTTGTATTCCAAAATTCAAAGCACTAGTTTAATGCCAAGGAAAGACTGAAAGAACGGTCATAAATTATCTTAGAAGTTTTCAGTGCTGTGCCAATCACAATTTCTCAGATATTCTTTAAGTTTATTTCCCTCATATGTTCAGAGTTCCAAGCAATCAGCAATATAAACTAATTAATGTGTATCATGTTCTCTTGTTCAACATTTAATCTCACTTTCAACGGATATAATTGTGAAAAATAAGTGTAATGCAGATTTTAATGAACCTGCCCTAGCAAATAAAGAACAGCAAATAAACTATAAAACTGCTTGACATAGTTCAGAATATGAAAATTTCAATGGGATTCTAGAATGCAAAAGTCGAAAGTAAAAAAAGTTAACTATACTCGAAAGACAATCTAATAAGCAAAAATCAACCAAGAAATAAACAGCATCCTCTTGCCATCTTCACAAAAATATAAGAAATAGCAATCAAAAATCGAAAGCATGTATTGACATGGCTCTATATGGTCAATTTTAATCCATCCTTCATGAATGATTAAGCTGAACAATACAAGGTATACCTGATGAAGCTCAGTACCACACAAAAGCTCGTTTACTTCATCGAGGGTCCAAACAATTGGGACACACTCTTGGTGAGGCAAGAGTTGAAGGTAGCCAGCAAAAGGGGAGTCCCCACCCAAGCTTCTCTCATACATGATAGCAAATGCAAGCCCCAAATGACCATCCAAACCAGCCTCTTCAATGATCTCACGTGCCCCACTGGTCTTTGTGGTGAGGCAAGCTTCCTTTGGCATCTTGGCCACAACATCACCTTCCTTCAACTGGCACAATGCTCTCACCGCAACTCCTTCTTCTGGGGTGTCCACAAACTCCAGTGCATTGCTCCATTCGAACCCCTTCGACTTCATCCACCGCTTGAATGCCCTCAAACGCCTGTGCAGAAAAAAGGTAGAGCGACTTGTTCAGACACAGAAACAAACACATGGTGTCTTTAACAGCAATGAAAATATTTTAACTTGCAGCGTGTATGGAAAATGGGTAAATCTAGAGCTGGTCGTGTATTTTTTTTTTTTGGCTTGGCGTGATTCAGCAACAATGACAGAAAGTTAATGATTTTGACGAGTGAGGGTGGGAAAGCTTCGATTTTTGGCATAACTTTTGGGTAATTTCGTTCAGTTTTCAACGAAAATGGGGGAGAAAAGGAGAGAGATAAGGGAGATAATAGTCGTACCTGGAAGCCATAGGTGGAGGGAAGGAGTAGGAGAGGTTGGCTGTGGAAAGGGTTTAGAGTTGCTACGCTGCAGTGCAGTTTCTGCCTTTCTGGGTTTGGGCTTTGGTTGTTGAATAGAAATGCCAATTGCCCAAAAGGCCTAGTTTCTTTCTCATTTTCTCCTTTAAAAAAAAAAAAAAAAACAGTTCAAAAACCAAGAACGATTTATCATACTTTTATAAACTATAATTGTATGATTAAATTTCTTAAAAATTGAAAAAGTCCGGATCCATTTTTTTATATAACTGAGATGTGTTATTTTTATCAATCCAACTTAACTTAAATCCGAGATGAATCAAATTAACTCGCAGGTTATAAACTATTTTGACAAAGTTAGCATGATTTTTTTACAAAATGTTAAGATAATTTTTGCCGAGCTTCCCTCAAATTTTGAGGGGGGAAAAACATCTTCTAAAAATAAAATAAACAAAGGTGAAAGATTCAAGGTCATTCCTAAGACTTTAACAAATTTCCATGCGCCTTCATCTACTACTTCCATAATGGCTAGAGAAAGTTTTTCCATAACTAATACAAAAATAAAAGGGGAGAAATGGTCACCCTAGCATAGACCCATAAAAAGGGTGTAAAGAGGAAAGTTTATTGTCATTTCATAACGTTGATAAAGTATAAGAGGTCACACGATGCATGATTAATCTAAGTGTTTATTGTAGGGAACTCAAATTCCCGAACACAAGTTTGCAAATAGGTCCAATTAGTATGACCATAGTATTTCTCCAAATCAATCTTATAAGTTACATCTTTTTTTTCTTGGACTTGCACAGTTGCACATGTTGTGGATAATTTCATGAAGAGTAATGGCATTATATGTAATGTCTCTACCTAAAATGAAATTACTTTGACGGAGACTAATAAGATCATTCAGCAATGATCGCAATCTATTTATCAATTTATTTGTGATTATCTTATAATGAATGTTATGGAGACTAACAAATAAAATTATTCCTTTAATATGCAAGGATTATTATTCACCTTTAGATTTGAAGCTATTAAAGTTTTTTCAACAGAAAGGGTCAAAATAATTTAAAACAGAGGTCTTATGCATAAAATTTTAAATGTCATCTCTAATAACATGGTTAGGGAGTTTAGTTTAATTAATTAAAAAAGAATGTGCAAATTATTATAAATTTTTCGATATTAATATTGTATTTGATTTTCATTGATAAAAAAATATTACCGATAAACCATCGTGACCAAAGACCTTATAAGGTAATTAAATGATCCAATGTAAAAAAAAAAAAGACATCCATTGTTAAGGAGGGAATGAAATAAAAAAGAATTAATCAACAAACTTCCTTTTAGGGATTTAATCAGCAAATTGTGTTTAATTCTCCACTATAAACATAACATATCGGAAACTAATACTACTATTAATGTGCATGTCTAACAATTTTGTCAAAAGAAAAATGGAACTCACTCCTAGTCCACTGTAGCACACATCTTGGCAATGACACGATGTAACATTTTTAACTATGGTCGTGTCGTGGTTTGGCTGTGTTTCGTAACTTCTGGGCGGATTGCAAGCATCACAAGACACATTACATGTTTTTTTTTTCTTCTTTTTATCTCACAATCTTCTGTTATGTGAATCAGTTATAAAATTAATACTTGATTGAAGATGTAATCACATTTAAAGTTTATCCTTTCACTAAGATTTTATCCTGTGGGAATCAAATTAGTGTTTTTTCCTACAAACTCAACCTATATGCCAACTGATGTATATTTATTGGGTGCAACATTAACATAATTAAATAAGTGAAGTTAGATACATAATAGTACATTCATTCATACATACATTGCTTAAACGACAGCACGAGAGAGTTTCTCACGCAGCCTCCTCAAACATCAGACAGAGGGAGTCAGACATAAACGTAGCACAAAGGAAAAAAAGGAGGGTCTCACTCGCGCTCCTAAGGTGAAACAATCCACAATTTCTAGGGTTTTCTTTTCCAATTTCCACAGTTGTTCCTTCGATCACACTTTTCTCATTTCTCTCTTTCTGTTCTGAGTAATGTTACCACTCGGAGTATGGCTGTTTCATCTTTTCATTTTCATTTCATTGCTTAGTATATAACGTTGAATTGGGTTCCACATTCTTCTCGTTGGGGGAACCACTTGTTTCCGTTCCCCGAGGTTAGGTATCCGTATTTCTCTCTGTATGCTTTACTTGTATTTTAATTATTTTCGTGATCTATTACTGCTATTTTTTTAGTTTTCACTCATCTTTAATTGTTATTCTTCACTTTTTCTTTTGCTTAGTTCATAAGCTTATTATAGCGTTGTATGTAACCGAACTGGAACAGTATGTATGCAACCAGGGATAGATCCTGAAACCTTATAAAGGGGGCCCTGAATTTTTTTTCTTCTTCCTTTATAATTGTTTAAATGTCTAACTTTTAATAAATCATAATTTTAAAAAAATTTACTATTTTTACACATAAAATTGAAACTAATTTTTATATTAAATAATGATAACATTAATTGTTATCATAATAGTAATAAACACAACTAATTTTACACTAGTTATTACAATAAACACAATTAATTTTACACAATTTTCTACTAATTAACATTAACCATTATTATAATAACAACATACAAATTAATTTTATATTAATTAACTTAAGAATATATATCTATATACATAAAAGTTCCAAGTGGCGGGGGGGGGGGGGGGGGGGGGGGGGGGGGGGGGGGGGGGGGGGGGGGGGGGGGGGGGGGGCTCGAGCAGGGATCCATCCCTGTATGAAACTGCGGTGTCTAAGAAGCAATTGAAAATTTTTCAAATTGGATTTTGTATTTGGTTTTATATACTGTTAATTTGATTTGGTGCTGACTATATCCAGATGTTGCTGCATGATGCCTCGATTACTGTCTCCCTCATCTCTTTGTCTTGGTCTGTGTTAGGTTTGAATGTTGCTGTTGTGTGTTTCAATGTTGGTGATGCATTTGCTGTTCAATGATTTTGAATGCTTGTGAAAATTGTTGTGGCCTTGTGTGGTTTCCTAAACTTTTTTTTTTTGGCTGGCTTCCAGTTATTGAATTTCACGTAACAAACAGGCTGCAGAGGTAGGGATTCTGTTAGCTGCCACTTCCAGATTACTTGCTTCTGAGTTTTATGACTCTGTTGGGTTTTCATTATGAGTGGTGCACCTAAGAGATCTCATGAAGAGTCTGCTCATTCATCTTCAAAGCACCCAAATGAAGATTCGGGTACATATTCCAAGTTGGTTTCATCGTCAGTCTCAAATGAGTACCATATGCCTTATGATATAAGTCAGGACTCCCAGGTGGCAAAAGTGCCTCGAACTGAATTTCGTGATGCAGATAGAAGATCTCCTCTTAATCCAGTGTATCGGATGTCGTCACCTTTGAATGATTCTCGTGCAGATCATCCTATTGGTCCTGAGAACAGGATAGAATCAAGGGATTCGAAGGACAGTAGAGATCCCCGGTTTGAGAATCGTGATACAAAGACAGAGAAGAAGGAGTTGTATGGTGAAGCAAGAAGGGATCCTCCAAGTGCTAAAAGTGAAAAGGATGTGTGTGTAGAAGGTAGAGGAGATGACAACAAGGATGTTAGGCATGATTGGGATAGTCATAATGATCCGAAAGGTGACACCAAGACAGAGAAAGATGGTTATAATGTGGCTAGCAGCCACTTGAATTGGAAAGATTCAAAAGAGTACCATCGAGGAAAAAGATATTCTGATGCTCCTGGTGGGAGTGTGGACACATGGCATATGTTACGTGGAAATACACAAAGCTCGGTTGAGGTTGGGAAGGAGAGTTCAGCAGCAGGAGAAAGAGATTATGTTGAAGCTCATGAAGCTGTTGGTGAGAACAAAGTTGATCCTAAAGGTGATGATAGATCCAAAGAGAAAGATAGAAAGAGGAAAGATGTGAAGCATAGGGAATGGGGAGATAGGGAAAAGGAAAGAAGTGATCGTAGAAACAGTCCACAAGTTAGCAATAATACCGGTGACTGCAAAGAATCTACCAAGGAAGATAGAGATGTAGAAAGGTTGGAGAGGGAGAAAAAAGATCTTCCAAAAGAGAAAGAAAATATAAAAGAGAGGGAAAAGGATCAGATGAAGAGGGAATCATGGAATGGAATGGAGAAAGAGGTTTCAATTAACGAGAAGGAACCTGTTGATGCATCAGCTAAACTTCCTGAACAAGAAACTGTGTTACCGGAGCAGAAGAAACAAAAGGAAGTTGATAGCTGGAAAAATGTAGATAGAGAAGCTAGAGAGAAGAGAAAAGGAAGGGATGCTGATTTAGAAGGAGATAGGTCTGATAAGCGTAGCAAATGCCTTGACAAGGAATCAAATGATGGGTGTGCTGATGGAGAAGGGGTGATGGAGAAGGAGAGGGAGGTCTATAATTATAGCAGTCAGCACCGTAAGAGGATACAACGATCCAGGGGGAGCCCTCAGGTGCCTAACCGGGAGCCTCGTTTCAGATCCCGTGCCCAAGATAATGATGGGTACTTTCCTCCTCTACCTTTCTTGGTTTTCTGATCGTTTGCAAATTTGATGATCCAGCAAGTATCTTTTCATTATCTTTTGCATATGTGTTCATTTTAAAAGTTGAAGCTTCATAATTCTATTTGTTAGAGGTTATTAGAGACTCTAATAGAGGTTTTTTTGTCTCAGTTGATTGAATCTTACACTATGGTATTTTAACTTAAGGTCCATCATTTTTATTAATTATATCTGGCTATATATTTTGCAGGTCTCAAGGTATGCTGCCATTTTATTTCACTGGCTTGATTGAATGTAAGACTACTGAATTTGTGCCTTCATGAAATAATGCAGGTTTTAGCAGAGATTGCTATTACTGACCCGTTGCTTTATACATTATGTTTTATTTTCTTCTTTCATATTTATGCATCTCATTTACACTTCCTTCTTAATGTGTTGTTTGCTGTGATCTTGCTATCATTTGCTAATCTATTGTTGGTACTTGGTACTACTTGTCGATGGAAGAGAGAAAATTAAAGCTTGATGTTTCTGCTACCCTTTCCTTTGCATGTCGACTATATATAATTTCTGGTCTTTCAGGTAAAGTAGAAGTTTCTTCTGTTGTTTATAAAGTTGGCGAAAGCATGCAAGAACTGATAAAGTTGTGGAAGGAATATGAATCATCTCAATCTCAAATGGAAAAAAATGGTGAAAGCTCTAATAATGGTCCCACTCTGGAAATTCGTATACCATCTGAGCATGTCACAGCTACAAACCGCCAAGTAAATTTTTGTTTTTTTGTTTTTATTATAAAATTGAAGAATGTGTGTGTCTTCATTTTTTTTTTGGAAGGGAGGAGGGGAATAGACACTCTGTTGGTGACTTTCTTTTCTTATTACATTGACTATTTGTCTTCCTGTTTATTTTATGCTAATTAAATTTTACGTCTTTTGTTGCTTTTTTTGTTTTCTCAAGTTTTTTTTTTTGGCATTTTCTGATGTTTTGTACACTTGTACTTGCACATTACACCACGAAAGGAAGTGTAGTCTATTTTTGTTAATGGTCAAAGACCAGTCAAAAAGGTGTGAGGAGATAATCGTGCTCTTTAAATTTTTTTATTTTATTATTCTTTTTTTTGTTGGCTATTTCCCCTTCTTTTTTTTTCCTAATGGTTATATCCCCTTTGCTTTATCTTGTGCTTGTTGATGTGGTAAATATAATATCGATATATATTGTTAAAGAAACAATACAAATAAGTGCTTTGCCATTGAGATGGTCAAGACGTTGACCTAAAACCAATTGCTGTTCTCTGTGGTATTGGGCATCATTATATATTGTATGTCTTTAAACTGATTGCTTTTTGCAAAGTGATTCCTTTTATTTGAACGGTGCTGTGAGAGCCATCTCCCCTTTTAAACGAAATGATGTATGTTTTGCTGTTTGTAAATTAAATTATAGGTATGGTAATTCTCTGGTCTTTTTAGACTCAAATACTTAATCGTAGCTGTGATAAATCCCCTTATCTACATAACTAATTGGGCCATTATTTTGGTGTTTTGAAGCCTTGGTTTAATTTAGTTCTGAAATTGGGTTTGAGTCCTCCAAGTACCCTAAGGTTGAAACATTATTAATTGTGATTTTTCACAAATTTATTTGTCAGTTTTATTAAATAACATTGATTCTAATTCTTTCATGATCTGATCTAGCCTCTATTAACCTTTAGAGTTGAAATTTTTAAAATGTTGTTTGTCTATTCATCCAGGATGCTCTGAGACATCAATATCCATATTCTGCCAATTATCTGGTACCTCTTGATTTATTCAAATCTTCTGCTTCTTCCATAGTTCCACCTGTATGTGAGACTGCGTGATTTTTTTTTGGGTCAAGTGATGCCCTATCATATAGAAGTCCTTAAAAGATTAAGAGTTAATAGCCTTGCTTGCTAGAGTGTTTTTACAACTAAACAACTACAAGTCTAAACTTTTCTATTGATCTTGAATTGTTTTCAATATGTAAGCCTTCCTATACTTCTGTCCTACAGCACATTTTTTACATTGAGCGGTTGAAAGGTTGATGGTGATTAGGATTAGGATACCTGATTTTTCAACTGTACTACTTTATTCCATAGCCTTGAGATAAAAATTAAGCTTCCTTGTTGGAGAAAAAAATTATTAAGAAGGCATTGATTTTTAGCTGATTTTTCAATGTTGTTCAGAAAAAAAAATGTTTGATTTTCTCTGTTTCTTTAGAAAATCAAGTAGGCATTGATTATCTTTTCTTCAACTTGATCCTTGGCTCTAGATACGAGGGAAAGCCTTGGTGCAATGGTAAGGTTGTGGGTTCAAATCCTGACAACAATCGCTCTGCTTGTGGGGATAAGGCTACATACATCTACCCTCCCTAAAACCCACTAGGTTGGAGCCTCATTCATTGGGTCAACCTTTTATTCTTGTCTCTTGATATATCCACTATGTGGAATAAGAGGAGCATCAATGGAGTGAGGGTAATTTAGTCAAATGTAGCATTGGGGTATTTGAGAGATTTTTAACCCTCATGCAAAAACCTTAAATGACAGACATTTTGAAATATAGACCGTATTTAATTTGCCATTTTGATAAAATAAAAAATGTACATGACTAATTTGTATTTTAGACATGGAAGAAAAGTCATGTCTGGACCATTGAACTAAAGAATGTGGGTAGTGGGTAGCATTTTGTTTGATGTTAATGTTTTGATGAAATGAAAGTTTTTCTTTTCTTCTTTGCCTTGTTCTCTTAATAATTTCAAAATCTAAAACAGGATAATATTTATGATTTTCCTATTGATGTTGCTATCCATGTCTTGAGAGTTACCTTATTATATTCAGGTCAGAGGTGGCCAGCTTTGGGGGACCGATGTGTACACATACGATTCAGATCTTGTTGCTGGTATGTCTTTACAAAAAAGAGGCATTAGCCTTTTTCTTATAAATGACAGGTCATATATTTGGCGATGGTATGGATAATTGCAATTTTGTTGCACCTGCACAGTTCTCATGCATACAGGTTACTGTCGTCCAACAGCGTCTCCACCCCATGCAGCCATACAAGAATTGCGTGCAACCGTTCGTGTACTACCTCCTCAAGATTGTATGTCCTTACAGCCTTTAATTTTATCTCAAAGCCATTATGTTCTGTCAAAAATATGTTTTCAGAAAAGCTATTTAGATCTGGGTTGCTTCTTGATAAGTTTTGCTTGCATAATGAGTATTTAAAATCTCCCAGTTAACTTTAGTTTACCATTAAACTATTTTATAAGGTTTATGATTGAGTTGTTCTTTTCAAATAATTAAATATTGGTCTAGAACAATCAAGCTGAAATGTCTCCTACATCCCCTCAAATTTTGCTCAGATGCACTGTTGAGAACTGTTTAATCTCCAATTTAAATCTGGAATGTGTCTGGGATTTTATTGGGGCAGGACTTGACTCTTATTAACTGAAATCTACTCCATGTACCATTACCAAATGAAGATATGGCTACTTTTATCACTGTCATGCCTACTGCACCAAGCACCCTCTTGAAACTTATTTACTTACAATTGAATAATTATTTTATTGGAATTTTATATATTCATTTATCTTCTTATATCAGGCAATTTATAGCCAATTGTTAATTTTGTTGGTTTCCTTTCTGCTTTTGTGGTTACAGATGTATTCTGTTGAAGCTTCATTTGGATAATCTAATGATGGTAATTATGTATGTAATATCAGGCTATATTTCTACACTGAGAAACAATGTCCGTTCCCGTGCTTGGGGTGCAGCAATTGGTTGTAGTTATAGAGTGGAGCGGTGTTGCATTGTGAAGGTAGTATCAGAACCCCTGCAAAGTCTCCTATTTTCCTTTTGCAATTTTCAGCCCATGAAATTATCTGATTCATTGCAGCTTCATATGTTTTAAATGTGATATAATCTACTTCGTTATTTTCCATAACAAAGATAAGATCCTTTTATTCATTTTGATATCTTCTGTTTTTAGAGAAGTTGCTTTACATAACAAAGATTATATCCGTTTATTCATTTTTTATATTTTCTGTTATAGAGAAGTTACTGATTTTTGCTTGAATGCTTTATTTCCGGACCTCTGTTTTCATAACATGTTAAACTTCCTAATGAGGATATTATCATTGGGGCAGAAGTGCTTGGGCATAAATGGGTCTGTACATCTACCATTAACACCTGCATCTGTGCCAAACATTTACATGGACATATGTATAAATTTATTATTGGTTGAACCTAGCACCTATCAATATTAAAAACTTAATATTTAACTTCTCATTTTGTTGATCTTCAGAAAGGAGGTGGAACTATTGATCTTGAACCTTGCCTCACACATACATCAACTATTGAACCCACCCTTGCTCCAGTGACTGTTGAGCGAACTATGACTACCAGGGCTGCAGCTTCGGTTTGTCCAGCATCTTATAATAAACAAAATTTTGACTGCAAAATTTGATTATAGTAATAGCTTTAGATTATGATCCATACCCATTTTATTTACGTTGGTTAATTTTACTTAAATTTTTGTTTACTTAACATTTTACTTATGCTGTTCCATATATGGAACTTGCTGGTTCCTACATTTTTGCTTTCCAATAATTCAAGCATGTATTTTATTGATTTCTATTTCTTTGTTCCCTTTTTTTGAGTTAAGGTTTTTGATTAATTACTGTTTTTTATTGGGCTATTCTATACTTTAATTGATTAAATTTTATTTTCTGGCTTCAGAAATTGTACATTGCTATGCTTTCTAAAATTGATATATTGTTTTTTCCTCCAAGAAGCTGGGGGGAACGGGGAACTGGGAGAAACACAAACTGCCTTTTGTTTTTGCACTGGATCTGTTTTCTGTTGCACCTTTCTGGAGTTAGCTTTCTATTGGTTGCTATATATATATATATATATATATATATATATATATATATATATATTGTTATTAATCTCTATAATTATTCATTAAAAAAAAAAGAAAAACTATTGTATTTGAGAATTTTATTTTTCTCACATGCTGAACTCTGGGATTTGTGTTGCTATATCTATAAATTACCATGGTGTGTGTTATTTTCAGAATGCATTGCGGCAACAAAGATTTGTTCGAGAAGTCACAATACAGTACAATCTCTGCAATGAGCCTTGGTATGCAAGTTTTTTTTTTGTCAAAGTGACTAATCTAATATTTTAATAAACAAGTTGATTAATCTAATATTGTAATGTGTGTTTGTGCAAAACTAATAGAAACTAATTTGTTATTTTGGTAATATTTGAAAATATCTCAGCTTTTGGTTATGTAGTATGGATTATGTTGCAGTATTTCTTTCCCTAAATTAGATACCTGACATGCAACACATACTTTTCAGCTTACTGTGATTAGTTTATAAACCTATATCTATACTCATGATTATAATATTTTTAATTGTCAGGATAAAATATAGTATAAGCACTGTTGCTGACAAGGGTTTAAAAAAGCCACTCTACACATCTGCACGTTTGAAGAAGGGGGAAGTTTTGTATTTGGAGACACATTTGTCCAGGTATTTTTATATGGAAGTTCTTGTTCTAAATCAGTGATCTGTATTTCAACTGTCACTGCATTAATTGTTAAATGTCACATGCAATATATATTGAATAAAATTTCACTGTTATGAGTGTTATTTTCATGTATTTTCTTATATCAGTCTGCCTTTTAATTTGTGGAATTTGAAGAATCGATGATGATGATCTTGAAAAGTATTAGTCTGTTCCATGATCTTCTTGAAAGTCTGAGATCTTGTTGAAGTTGTAAAGAAACTTCCTACTGCTGTTCTTTTAATAATGCGTCATTTCTTTGTAGATATGAACTTTGTTTTACTGGAGAGAAGATGCTCAAGGTTACACCAGCAGCCCAGTTGCATGACCCTGCCACAGAAAAGTCTCAAAATCACCACCCACATTCTGCAAATGGTGAAAAAAATGATTGTGAGAATGTCATGATTGACGCATTCCGGTGGTCTCGTTGTAAGAAGCCTCTGCCACAGAAACTGATGCGTACAATTGGCATCCCTTTGCCTCTTGAACATATAGAGGTATTTTTAAATCACTTCTCATTTATTTTCAACTTGCATGTTGAAAAATGTCTCTTGAATTTTCTCCCCGATTTATTATTGCAATGTTACTCAAATTACGTGCAGAATGCATATTTAAACTTTTCAATTGTATCATAATTTACAATCTGCACTTGCTGTCCAGGTACTGGAGGAAAATTTGGACTGGGAAGATGTGCAATGGTCGCAAACTGGTGTTTGGATTGCTGGAAAGGAATATACCCTGGCACGGGTGCATTTCTTGTCAATGAATTAATTTATTGTTATTTTGGGGGATGGAGAAGTTAGTTAATATAACTCTTGGTTTTTTTTAGGCAAGATGATGGAATGATATACTTATTTGGAAAGATATTTTCTCATGTAAGAAAAGATATTATGGGCCATGGATATTGGTCTCCAATAAGCAATAAACAGTTATTTACATTAATTTTTCTCTCAATTCATGCCCGCTGATTGCAATTGTTGCTCTTGCTGTGTCTAAGTTCAAGGGTTTTATGACACCACAGAAATCGGGTGCATACATTAATAAATGGAGGAAGAGATCATGGTCGTAGCCCATTGGAATGTGTCGAATGACAATGTTAGTGCCACATAATCCAATAAGTTTATAAACTACTAGAATGACACATTGAATTGCTGGCTGAGCCTCTTTTGTTTAAAAGGTATGTCTATATGGATGGAAGAGAAAAGCCACACGAGGCTCAAATTTGAACAACGAAAGTCACGACAGAAACCGAACAAAAGCCCCACTAGGCCATTGTGCTTCCTGAGTCCTGAGACAACCAGTTGCTTTTGGAAGGCATTGCATGACACCATTGCAAGGTAGTGCTGATACAAAAAAGACATCCACCAATACTAATCAATCATCATCTAGTTCAATATAAATTTAACCTAACCATCCTTTCTAATTACATAGATTGAAATGTAGACTGATGCAGAACCTTCCCAACAAGATACGGTGAGTTTGGTTCTGCATCTAAAAGGTCTGCGTTACTGCAAAATTCACGTCAAACTTCATAATAGATAACACTGGTAGTAACGCGCATCCACTGTTGTGTAACGTCCATCTAAACCCATGGATACATCCACTGTTGTGTAACGTCCATCTAAACCCATGGATAAGTGCATGCTTATTTGCAGTTGGAAATGCATTCCAATGCAAATCCAACGAATAAAAACAAAATGAATGCAAAAACAAGGATCCTAATCCGTGGGTAAAATTACTTTTGCTTCAAATATAATTTTGCAATTGATTCCCAAACATGCTCTAAATGTGCACTCTGCCAACATAAGCTGCAGTGAGTTCCATATGATGAAATTGCAGGTCAATGCCATCCATCCTGATATATCTATAAGGATAAACTTAAGAACACGAATGTTGCAAAAATTGTATGTCATTCTGATATATCTGCTTCATAGTTTTGGAAAGCATTTCAAATTTCCCATCATGCATAAAACAGCAATCCCAGCAATAAATTTGAAACTATGGGAATAGGGATTTAGCATTCAAAATTTCAAATCTATATACATCCCCTCTTCAACCTACTTGACTGTACAATATAATCCAAGCATTTCCACAAGCAAACTCAACCAGAGGAAACACTCAACTTGCACTACAAAGCAAACTCAACCAGAGGAAACACTCAACTTGCACTGCAACCATGGCAACCTCTTCTCACCCTTGAGAGAGATGAAAATCTCACAGGCACACGAGCTGTTCTCAAACAAATCCAAAGCAAGGAAGTAGAGCCGCTCATCAACACCTTGCAACTCATCCAACACCTTAATGCACTTGCTTATGGAGAACCTATCCTCGTTCTTCAAAATGGCAGTGGCCCTCATCTTTGAAGCAGCAGCAATATCCAGCATGGCGTCCACGATGGCATCGGCGTTAGCCTTCCGGCTTCGCTTCCGGCCACCGGAACCAGACGGCACAACAACAGGGTGACGCTTATGTCCATCCAACATATGCACATCTTCACCAGAGCCAGAAGTTCCATCCTCATCCACATAAACCATTGCCACTGTAAATAATACAATGATAGCATCATTCAACATTACAACCATGCCAATTGCACCGAATTCTCAATGTACAATACAATTCACCAACAATGGGGCAATCATCACACGGAAAATTCAGAACCGTAGAAAACAAGGAACCCTAAAACTAAATCTCACTGTGCATGCAAAATTAAACAGATCCAGAATGAAAAGACAGCGTTTTTAAGGTTCAGTTAGGCTTGCAATGCGATTGAGGGAAAGGAACGAAAAATGGTACCTTTGTCGGAAGATGATGTCAATTCCGCTAGTTAGGGTAAGAGCGTTGGGGGAATCGCGATCTTCTTCGAGACTTGGTCACTGAAAACTCATTAATCGAAGTTCGTTTGATGCGCGAAATCACTGCAACTTTGGAAACCCTAACATGGAGAATTGAAGAGGATGGAGGATGAAGACAGTAATAAGTAATAACAGTAGTGAGTTGGAAATTGTAAAATCTTTTCCGACTTTAATTAAAAAATTAAAAAAAATATATAAATAGTGAAAAGAGTTATAACTTTTAATTCAGTAACATCTGTTATGACCTAATAATTTATTTGAAATCGGTCCTAAATTGTAATAAAAGAAAAACATCCCAAATGGGTAAGAGACGTGGTGCAATTGAAACACGGGTTGTACCCACGAGAGGTTTTACAAATATAAAACATTTTGTTTCATATTCATTTACAAAATTTATTTTTTTGCTGACAATTATGTTATTTTTTTCTTTCAAACTGTAATTGTGGCAATAAAAATTACTTGGTTGTGAAAGAAGATTTGATGCTTCAGTTTATCATACCCTTTTATGTAATTTTAAGTGAATAGTTTTACTTTTATTTTGACGTGTATATCACAGCATAAATGTTTCCCTGTGTGCAATTGTTCTACGTTGACAGTAAGAAACTTAAGTTTTTTTATTCCTCACTTTGGCATCGGCAAGAAAACATACATAAAGATCGCACTCTCAAGTGCCACTAATCTTACCACAAACCACCGTAATAACCGTAAATATCACCTCATGCTAAATCATTATTTTCTCGGATATTGTGATACAATATCTCTTTTGTTCTAAAATTGCCAAACATGTCACAGCTTCATGTGAATTTGTGTCCCAAAGGTGTACCCAAACATGAGATTACATGATGAATTTGGTAATCACAAAGGTGGCAGACAACTATGAAAATATGATTTTTAACCAATTTAACTAGTGCCAATATAGTGAAAGATAATATATTTATATACAACCTCCAAACATTTTGTACATAAAAAGAATAAATCTAAATGCCTTCACTGCAGTGAGTAACTGAAAGAAAATTTACATGAAAATATTCGAGTGGTGCTGTAGCGACAAAAAGTCTAAAAACAACTAGTCTAAGAAATTCTTTTTCGGAGCTGCATTACAAGAGCTTCATTGGGGGTTTTATTCTCGAAATCTTTATGTAGTAATTTATTAAAATTTTCAATCTTAATAATTAATTGGCCTATTAGCTCAGTTGGTTAGAGCGTCGTGCTAATAACGCGAAGGTCGCAGGTTCGAGACCTGCATGGGCCATTTTTGTTTGATTTTTCTCCTTTTAAAGGTATGCTGTGCTTACTAGGTCACGTGCTCAATTTTTTCCCTCAAGGATTCTAGAAATTACGAAGTTATGTATTTCGGTATTTCCCGAAACTATTTCATAACAATTATACAACTCTTTTCAACACAAATTTAAGTAATCTATATGCAGTTATGAAAGCACTTAGTTGTAGCAGTCAGTGAAGCTGATTCCAGCATATATATGCTTAAAAGTTCATTAATTTCCCTCTCGCTGGAGTGTGGTCACAACTCACGATGGATGCTTCACTCTTCAGCAGCACATTCATTCGGAATATGAGTTCATGTGGACTTCATATGGAACGAATGTCTTTAATTCTCTTAAGGGATATATGCTTGATAAGTGAAATTAAGCCATAAACTTTATTTCTTTTGTATCTTGTCTCATTCGTTATTTCTTTTGTGGTAATGAAAGGAAGAATAAACTTTATTTCGCACTCTCCAAGCAACAGACAAAGGCACAAATTAAGCGGCTTCAATTTTAATAATTTATTTATATTTAGATGGATATATATTCACATTTTGAGTAGCGCTCTTTAATTAGAACAAATTGAACTTTACAAGAATCTGATGAAGTTCAATTAACCAGTCAAATCTAGGAACATATATTGACGACTTGGCATCTCCTTTCATGTAGAATAGTTGCTTAGTTGGAGTTTCTGTCCCTCTAACCAAAATGATGAATATTAACCAATCACGTAACACCCATAAATGAGTGAAAGGAGAAGAAAAAATAGTTTTGTCACTTCTATACAAAAGGAACTTTTGTCCCTCTTTTTATGAATTGTTTTCCTTCTCTATTTGACATTTTTCATTTTCCTATATGTTCTTTTCAATTAAGTACATATGGTTTACGGTTGGAAAATGTAAAACACTAAAAAGGTTTAGATTCAATGAACTACACCAGTAACACCCAATTAGCTTAATACCATGTTTTAATTTCAAATCATAAAGCTAGGATTAAGTTATAAATTCTTTTATTAGTATAATCCGTACCTGTTCATTTCTTATTAAGTATAAATTCTTCTACTTATATAATTCGTACCTGTTCATTTCTTATTAATGTAATTTGTTTTTAATAACCTGCATCTCTCTCACATTTGAATTACAAATCTTAGTTCTAACATGGGGTATATATATGGTCATTCACTTAATTATAGTAATATATATAAGATCATCTCTAATAAAAATTGCTTATGAGAATCTTAAAGTCAAAAACAAGTTCTCCTGCAACTTTTTTTTTGGTGAATTCTCCTGCAACTTTATTATGGGAATAATTGATATGACAACTATTATATAAGAACAGTTGCTTATAAACAACAATTTTTTAACAGTTCTTAAGAATTATGAGATGCTGTAAAAAAAAGAATTATGAGATAATTATAGAACTCATTTTAAGTTCATTAGGAGAATGCACTCATTGGAGAGAAAATGGTTAAAATTCTTAAATCTTATACAACATTAATTGTATGACCTACTATAAAAATGAGTTAAGTAATTTTATGTATTGAAGATGCTCTAAGGTTTTGGTTATATGATGGGTTAAGAGTCATTAAGACTACCGGTAGTTAATGATTAATCAAGCATGTAATTAAAAACTAATTGGGGGGTCTACACATTCTAAATTTGGAAGAAAAAAAATATAATATAGGTTTATATAGCATTCACCACGTCATCTCCATCTAATACAAATAATAAGTAGCTATAAACATTAAGGAGATGGATCATCTCAAAAAGTAAAAGAAAACACAACTATAGATAAGATCATAAGAAAAGGCTAGCTAAAACTAATAAATTGTAGAGATATATTAATTAATTACATTGTGAATACATATATCAGATAAATCAATCTATACATCAGTAACTGTCAGCAGCAAAGTGGCATCATCATTCCAGAAGTGAGTTAGCATTTCTAATCAGATCTAAACACTCTAGTAGGCTGGGAAAGAATCCCCAACAAAGTCATCCTAACATCAATCATACTTTTATACAAAATTTTCACTCTTTCCTCAACAATCTCAACCCCATGCTCCAGTTCCCTGCAACATATCTTTAGTCTCTCAACAGCATACTTCATCTCCTTTTCCCTTTTTCCCTTCATCTGCTCCTTCAATTCTCTAGCTGCAGCCACTGTCTGCATCAACGAAGATGACCAACATCTCCTTCTCTGCCCCTTTTTCTTCTCAGCTTGATTTACCAACTCCTGCAACAATCTCAACCAAGAAGAACTCATCATATGCTGAGAAAATTTCATCAAGGGCAACCCACGTTTTGGATCAAACGATAGACCAAGCTCAAGAAACCTACAACACAACAAGGCCATTGCCTTAGAGCCACACATAACCTCACTGAGTTCAGTTTCATGACACAGCTTTTGCCGCAACATTTTCTTCAAACAAAAGCCACGGTGGAAGTTCTCCATTGATTTGCATCTCTTTTCCATGCTTTGACATGACTCCAAAAGCTCCAAAGCACGAGTTATATGCTTTGCAGCACCACCACCCTTATCAACCAAATGCACAACCACTCTCAATGAGTCCACGTACTTATTGATGTGATCCATTTTGTCTATTAAATAATTGCACGCATCAAGCATCTCAACGTTATCTTCTAGGTACTTATCAACAGCACCACGATCAGCATAGTCTTTGTATGAAACGTTAACAAGAGAACCGGAGGCAATTTTCTGTGTGGCGATGGCAGCATCAAGCAACTGAGCCAACCCTAATTCGCCTTGTGATCGGAGGGTATCTAGCTCCGCCGTGAGTTCCCAGTCGAATTGGCTTTTCTCCGGCAAAGGGGCCACCGCCGCCGGTGCTCTTGGCTGAAGCTGCCGCATGGGGAGGCTCCTTAGGATGGTTGGTGCTCTCATAATTGGTGTGTTATAATATTTGTATTATTGTATATACTTGCTTTGCTTAATTTGCTATGCAATGTGTTAATTTAAGGTACATGCATGTATATAACTTGACCAATTGATAATGTGGTGCCATATATTTATAGAGAGAAGAAAGGCATATCTAAAAGGACATGTGTCAATAGTACATGGAATATAAACAAATGTGATACAATGTGTATGACACTCATAAGGTGGCTTCTAGCTGCAATTGGTATGTAGAAAAAGGGTAAAGGAAGGGACCAAAGTTAATTGAAGTTTATAGCTTGGATGCCCTAGAAGGGGTCTGAAGGGGCCCACTGAAATTCTCTTTTTAATTTGCGGTGAAGCAAATAATTGGATGACAACGGTGGTGTGTTTTAATTTGGTGAAAGGTGAGCTAGCTGAAGTGAGAGTGCGTGGTGTATCAAGACACTACCACGTACTGCACTGTTCAGTGTGATGGACCCAACTGGCTTCACTAATGTGGGATTGCTTCCAATTATTGGGACACACTCTTGCTTCCACCTTATATAATAACAATAAGAGTAAGCTTATATACAAATTAATTAAACCTACCGGCGATAAATTATTACTGTCGTCATATCTGACTATTATATATCCTCCTAATATCTAGGTCATAATTCATACAATAGTTTAAATATTAAGAGTATAATTCAAGTGGTTAAATTATGAAGTGTTATAAATTCTTAATATCTATTTTTTATGAATAAAATTAAGAGTTTAGCTTAAATGATTGAAACATTATTTATATATTCTTGATATTTATATCTTTGATCAATAAAAGAAAAATATAACAATTTACATAACAATAAATAGTACTTTTGTATTTATTTTTCTCTATTACTTTATTTATTATATTTCATATTCTTTTCTTTTTTCTCTCTCTTAATTATAAAAATTATTATATGAATAATATTTCTCATCTCTATATATGACATGATATAATAATTGAGTCTTAAAATATAAATATTCTATTATTTTTTCTTATTTTGTCTCT
>PYAF01004995.1:4698103-4713243 GCA_007407185.1 Glycine tomentella | reverse complement strand
CACGGGACCAATTTTTAAAAAAATGGTTTTTTAACCTCCAACAAATAAGATCATAAAACTATTTCCAATATACTAATTAGGCAACCTTTTTTTAATCTTAGACTTACAATATTCAGAAATTACATTAGAATTCAACTTATTAGATTCTCTAAAGGCAACACCTATTATTTTTCATCAATAAAGCTCCAATCATGGATCTTATTTTAAGAATATAAACTTTTCACCTCTTTTTTTTTATGAAAACCTTTTTGCCTCTCATCAATAGATGTTCATATAATTAATGAATATCAAATACATGTAATTTATATATATATATATATACATATATATATATATATTTGCTTAAAAATTAGTATTAAATAATTTTATATTTTAAATGTAATACGCATTTTTTATAATAGGCTTTATTTTATTTCATATTTTAAGAGCAATTGTATTATTTGCATAGTTTTAAAAATTGGTCCCGTGATTGACCCGATCATGGCATTAGGTTAATGGGTCAGTGGTCGAACCGGTGAGTCACTATTTGACCAGCATGACTCATTTTGTAATAAAAATACAAAACATTTATTCCTATCTTAAAATCTATCTCATGATGTAAAAGAACACAAGATAAAAAATGATTATTATCTCTAACCGTTAACATCAAAGGCATCAACGACAATATATATATATATATATATATCCATACTAAAGTGAAACATAGTCATGTTACATCAATGTAGGTTATAAAATATAAAAAAACCAATCCAAAGTTCCAAACCACAATTTTAAAAATGATCCAAGACCACAATTTCACTTGCAACTCAACTGTAATTGCGACTATTACTAAATCAATTTAATTCAATAAAAAACACAATTGCGGCCACAAAAAACGCTCAACAATGAATGAAAAGATCAATTTAACTCAAAGTCACACACAAAAAATTAAAATAAACAAAATGAAAAAGAAAAAAAAATGTCGGATTCACTTGCGACTCTGGACAACGTTGCAGATGAACTGAGTGAGTTTAATAATGCGACAGCAGCACGATGCCACGATGAGAAGGAAGGAGAGGTTGGCGAGCAGAGTGGCGACGTAGAGCGACTGAGTTAGACTGCGAGAGGAAGAAGGATATGCCGATAGAGTTTCTAAAATTAAAATGGATTCAAATTGAAATTAGGTTGTTTTGACTGTAACTAAGAAAAAAATATAAGTGACCCAGTCTAGATCGACAAGTCAACAATTTGACCGCAAACCCAACCGGGTCAATCCGGATCGCTCGGGTAAAAAATATAGTCAATCGAACTTATGACTTAAACTGATCCAGTCCTAAGTCAATTCGACACTTTGACTGATCAAATTGGCTACATCAATTAGTCTTAAAACTTTGAGTATTGATCAAATATTTAATATTTTGATCATATATTACTCAAACTTAATTTTTTATGCAATCAGAATCAAAACTATTACCAAAAACTAAAAGTAATTTAGACCGTTTATATTTTATTAATATATACAAATAAAAAAAACTAAGTTCACCACAAATCCACAATTAACTTTTAAAAAATTACAATTACAAACACATAATTAATCATTCAACAATTCATTTTTCAGAACTTATCCTATCCTTTCATACTACACCAATCCGATATTCGAAGGCCATAATAAAATATCTAGTTAGGGAACCAATTGATTTACGTTTTTTTTCTCTAAGGAACCTTTTTCATTTTTCAATAGTATTTATATTAAAGTTTTCCATAATTGCATTATGAAATTGACTTCTTTCGGTTCGGCGGTACCCTACACTTAGTTGTTGTGTTGCTGTACACCCGGTGAGCGGTGACCTCTTCCGCTTTGATCTTCTTCTGTACAGGGTAACCAATATACCCTAATACCCATTTTCTGTTTCTGAATTTTGAATGTAAATTTATTATCTTTTTGTTGTCGTAGTGTTAGGAAATGAGGTTGAAGAGTTTGAACTTTGAACCTTATGTATGTGCATGAAGCTTGATGCTTATTCATATATTAGAATCAGATAGCCAATACAAGTTTGTTACTTGAGTTGTAGCTTGTTGGATTGGTCACTTGCTCTATGTTGCTTGCAGAATCAAATGGGTATTTTGCAGCTTAGTAAGACAGAGTACTAGTAATTGCTTTCTTTTCATTTGAAACTGAAACCCTTCATTATCAGGCTTCTCATCATCAACTTTAACGTATGAGTGCTTTGTGTTAGATATCATTCCTACAATTTGTTCTAATATGAATCATGGTTCCTTTCTTTTGTTTGATGCAGATATTAAGCTGGTTACTTGGGTCAAAGATTTCTGGCATCTCTGTCATGGCAACTAGTAAGTGATGATACGTTTACATTTTTCTCTTTTGTTTAGTCTGCATTTTCTGTTCGTATTGGTTATTTAAAATAACCTATATATCATATATGTTGGTATGCGGTCTTCTTTTGTGGAAAACATTTTTTCTCCTTTAAATAATATACTCTATGGTTATGTGTTTCCTGCAGGACTTCAGTTTGAGAATAATTGTGAAGTTGGAGTCTTCTCAAAACTTACCAATGCCTATTGTTTGGTTGCTATTGGAGGTTCCGAAAACTTCTACAGGTTCTCATTCATTTTGGACTAGCGAAATAGTTCCCTTGTTGATTTAAATTCTTTGTGCTTGGTTTCAAATGGATGGAAATTGCCATAACATTTCTCCATATGAATAAATTAGCGGGTTGTTTGATACAGTGCATTTGAGGCTGAGTTAGCAGATGTTATCCCTGTGGTCAAGACCTCCATTGGTGGCACTCGTATTGTTGGTCGTCTTTGTGTTGGTAAAGTTTTTTACACCTAGTTGTTAAATCTTAATAAGTGTCACTCCTTACCTTGGACTATAAACCAGTTTGGATAAATTTTTCAATAAGCACTTCTAGGAAAAGAAACAGAGGTCAGATGAATCAAACTTCTCTCATAAGGCACTTCAGCTTTTTGTGTAGTTAAATGAGAGAGCTTCTTAATTTGTTTTGATTCATTGAACTTCTTATTTTCTTCTACAATAAGTACTTCTAGAGGAGTTTATTCAAACTGGATCTCTGTCATTGCCTTTAAGTGATGGTTCCACACACTCTTTCTTTCAGTGGCATTTTGTTCCTTTAGTAAAAGAATAAAAAGATAGTTACACTTGCATCAATTTATTTTATTTATTGATTTATCGTTTATTAGATTTAGACCTATCGCAATTAGCTTCCCTATTTATTGGTTTGCAGGAAACAAGAATGGGCTTCTCTTGCCCCATACCACCACAGACCAAGGTGATTCCTATTATTCTGCTGTTTTTTTTTATTTTCAGTATTGTTTGATGCTATGTAACCCAACCAACCACCACCTCCTTGAGAAGAAAAAATATTATTATTGGTCAATGGTCACCAATTACTCCAACCTTTCTTTTAAATAGCATTGTCAAACTAATCTAACCTCAATTGTCTGGCATTGTAAATGGTTAAACATTTGTGTACTAGATTTGTCTTTTTAGTTGACAAAGGAAAAAGCCAGTTAGTATATGAGGTTCTGTTTGTAAATGATTGACTGTTCATCCACATTATACCATACTAAGTACCTTCATATTTTGTAATGGGAGTAAGAGTGATCAAAAGTTGGTCATATAGTCTTTGATTTCAGTATGTCATTGCCTCATAGATGCTTGGTTTTCAAAGTTCATTTAATAAAATGATCAAACTTTTAATTTTCGAAAAAGACTTTTTGGTAGTACTGTATTTTAAAGTGCTATACATGTGATCCTACTCCTCATTTGCCTCCTCCACAACAGTACAAAAACAAATTTTTAAGTGGTGTAGAATTAAAAGCTATTCATTCTTGATTCATGCAAAGTAACTGTTGCTGGTGACATTGAATAGAACTCAGCACCAGTTATGACATTGTACTGACTTATGGTATTGATCTTTCTGACATGGCTATTGCTGAAGAGCTTCAGCATTTGAGAAACAGTCTACCTGATCAAGTTGTTGTTCAGCGTATAGAAGAAAGATTATCTGCTCTGGGAAATTGTATAGCATGTAATGACCATGTGGCCCTCACACACACTGATCTTGACAAGGTATTGTCTTATTATAAATTATAGCCTTTTCTTTCACATGCTAATCTCTTTATACTAATTTAGGATTGAAATTTGATTTGGAGACGATTATATTTGCATGTTGGACTTGGGTCGCTGATTAAAGACATGGCCAACATGTCACATATTTGCTTGTCATTCTGAATGATCATTTAAATTTTTGAATTTGACTGCTTTAAAGTAAGAAATTGTATAATGCGAGAAAGTATGTATATACCCTTGAGAATTAAAGTGTCATGTTAACTTAGCCACTTTAAATAGAGGGGTGGATGCAACCCTGCATTTTAACTTCACAGACTTTCTACGTTATCAGAGAGCTAAATCCTAAATTTTTAGGTTATGATCACAACTAATGAAAACTGCAAATAGTTTTTTTAAAAAAAGCATAGACAAAATTTCATTGAAAAGTTTGCTGTCACATGTGGTAAGACTAGGTAACTTGACCACTCTAATCTGATGATTCTGTCTTGCTTTATTATTATTCATTGTGAAATTTTTGTTCAGGAAACTGAGGAGATGATTGCAGATGTTCTGGGAGTAGAAGTTTTCAGGCAGACTGTTGCCGGTAATATTCTTGTCGGCAGTTACTGTGTATTCTCCAACAGAGGTGGTTTGGTAAGTAGAAGACATGATGTGATCCTCTTGAATACCCTGATTTCAAAAAGTGTGTATTATATTTGTGAGTATAAACTTTGTGCAGGTCCACCCTCATACTTCCATCGAAGACTTGGATGAACTTTCTACACTTCTTCAGGTTCCTTTGGTTGCCGGGACTGTCAATCGTGGTAGTGAAGTAATAGCTGCTGGGATGACGGTAAATGATTGGACAGCATTTTGTGGTTCAGACACCACAGCAACCGAGCTCTCTGTGATTGAGAGTGTTTTCAAGCTGAGAGAAGCCCAACCCGGCGCCATTGTCGATGAGATGAGGAAATCACTCATTGATACTTATGTCTAAATTTTGCTCACTTTTCGTACAAGGGGTTGTACTGCTTGTTGCTGAGATTTTCCATAAATTGTATGTGATCTTTTATTTCAATTTCATAAATCAAAGATATGGACTCACTTGGCTTCGTAAATTTGTATTTGCGTCCATGGAACTCTATTTTTTTTTGTTTTATCTTTTGAAAAGTTAATATTTAATAACGGAGGCTAGGTGCACCGTGCACCACTTGCTCGTGCGGTTTATGGTGCAGCATCATTGTTATTAACTATTTAACGATAAATATTAAGTTTTCAAAAACTAATCAATACTTTTAAGGAATCAAAGTAACATGATAATTTAAATTGTACACTAATTCTGTTTTAAAGAAATAAACATAAAATTAAACGGTTTTCATTAAAAAAAATCAACACTTAATTTATTCTTGAGTTTTCCTTTTATAAGAAAAATATAAAATGTATCTTTTCAATAAAAGCATTTGATTATCTCAAATTCTCAATAAACTAGATAGTTCATATAAGGTTAAATTGTAATTGTAATCCTCTTTTAATTCTTAATTTGTAATTTTACTCTGTTTATCTTTCTTTTGTGATGTTAATTTTCAGATTTTAGAAAACTCATTATTCCGATCCAATCTTCAGATTTGTTTGTTTATTTCTTTTTTAATTAAATAATTTTTAATTGTTAAATGTTAATTTCTACCTTATCACTTGACACATCATTAATCAATCATTAATTTAAATGATCGACGTATGCAAAATCAAATATTGCACCAAAATTTTGGAGAAACTAAATCATAGAAGAAAAATATAATACTAAAATCATAAACTAACGTATCTTCTGAGGTCGAAGTCCTTTTCAGGAATCAACGCCATGCGCTGAGGACAACTATTTCGAAATTGGCTTTTCAATGACATTTGGCAAAAGTTTCCGACAAGGACAGACTACGTAACTAAAAAAACATTTAAAATGTTATTTTTCAGAGTGTTTACTGCTCACATATTATGATTGTTAAATAATTGTCTGGGATCCTGGGTGCAATTCAGTGAAAGGAGTCATTGCTAGCCTGCATAGCGCATGAACACATTGAACTTGAAACCAAGAAAATACCGAGACTTCACACAAAATCTCAAACATTATAGATGAACAGTCAAACTAATTACATGCTCACCAATACCCAAAACTAAAAGAATGGTGATTAGATTTAAATGGTCTCCAAGAACCTAGCACATCTTCAATTCTTCGTGTCAAAAAACAACGTCAGTGCAGCTATGTTCTCAATCAGGAAGAATTTGCTCACTGTCAGCATCTGCCTCGGTCTTAACCTTAGGCTTTGAAGGAGCCTGGCCTGCTCCAGGGGCCTGCCTTTTCTTGATCCCACTCACTATATCATCAATCCGCAGAAGCATGCAAGCAGCTTCAATGGCAGTCTTAAATGTTTGTGCTTTCACATTGTACGCATCCCAGATCTACAATCATTAGAACAAAACATCTTTAGAATTCATCCAATCATCTATGTTTATCAAAGTAATCATACAAACAAGACAGAAAATGTAATCTTGTTTTAGGTGGGGGAGGGAAGCAATGGGAAATTAAATAAATAAAAAGGATTTTTTTTCACTCTGTTATGTCTTCTGGGAATAACTGAAACGTGCCAAGATTCAATTCTAAATAATATGACTAACTTTGGCGGGCAAAATGGTAATTGATGGATTTGGCAATCATTTGCATGATTTACAAATAAAAGAAAATAAAAGCACCTTGCACTCTTTCATGTCAGTGATGTCACCAGTATTTCCATTTATGCCAATCCATGCATTTTCTCCGTTTGCATGCTACAATTCCAAAAACACAATGTCAAACATAATCAGAGAAATAATCATCTACAACTGTCACAGCAAAAATTCTTACTTTTCCTTGTAATGCAGTCATAGTGCGGATGACAGTTACTCCACAATTTTGTGCCAAAGTACGGGGGATTGCCTCAAAAGCAATGGCAGCAGCTTCATAAGGCCACTGTTCATCAACAAGAACATGAAAATGAGAATCAGTGTAAGCTACTGCCATGACACAAATAATAGAACTAGTAGACAAAGTACAGACAATGACTATTACACTCACCTTCTCTATACCTTGAACAGATGAACTCTTCTGCTTCAATGTTGCTGATATAGTCAACTCAGTAGCACCACCTCCAGGAACAAGTTTTGGATTTTTTATTATGTTCCTTGCTACAGACATGACATCCTGTCATGGGAAAAACTTCAGAAAGCAATGATTAAATCCACAAGCTGAGAGTAGAAATCAACACTTTACCTGGAGGTTTCTTTCAACTTCATTTAGGAAATCCTTGCTAGCACGGTAGCACCCCACAAGCTGAGGTTTCTTTCAACTTCATTTAGGAAGTCCTTGCATTCAACAATAAATGCAAAAAACTCATCTCCAATCTTCTTAACTTCAAATAACCCAGCACCAGTACCAACATCAGACTCCTGTAATTCATCCGGTCTGTTCACAATAACAGCACCACATGCTTTGGCAATTCTATTATTATCAGTTTTTCTCAGCCTTCTGATTGCACTAACTCCATGCTTACTGAGAAAATGGCATGCCAAATCACTATGTCCTTTCTCTGTAATCACCAAATCTGGTTTAAACTTCAATATCTGCATGCAGAGCTCCTCAATGTATTCTTCTTCCATCCTCAACAAGAGACTCCAGTCTTCTTCTTTAAGCATTTCAGCATTTGTTTGATTTTCACCCTTTTTATACTCAAGGGGACAATCAAGAAGAATGACACACGGATTAACAATCTTTCTTTTCATTTTGCCAGGGGCAACCACATCTTTGTTTATCATAACTCCTTTAAGAACTCTTGAATCCTCCAGCTGCCCACCAGGGACCTTCTCAACCTTAATATAATTTTTAATATCTACATCTCTCAAACCTAGGCCAAGATCAATATCTACTGTGGTAGTAGCATCAATAGCTAAATCCTGAAAGTTAACCAAAGTGGAATATGTAAAATATAATTAAACAGATAAAAAAGTGTTAACCTGTTGTATAAAAACTACAATAGTCATTTACATTCAGTAACATAAAATTATAATCCTATTCACTCACTGATAGAAAATGACAAGACTAAATATGAAAAGAAGAGCAGAAATAATCCAAACATTTTGATACTCCTTTATTTGTTACATTTGCATGTATCTGGACAAATTTTATACAAAGAAAATACACTAGACTACCAGAGCTATGAATGTATAAATAAGGCACCTCAATTATTCAATAGGCACACCAAATAATTATATGAAGATAACATGAACAAATTGTATTTATAAAATTAACAAATGAACTCAAGTTTGTGTAGAAAATTTTAATTTCAGATTAAAGAAACTATATGCTTGACAACTTGCAACACCTTCATACATTTTCCTTTCAAGTAACAATAAAGGGATTATGCCAATTTATTTAGGGTAAGGTTATGTAAATCAAATCCCCCAACCCCAAGTGGGTGGGAGACTCATGCAGTGAATTTTCACAAGTCAGAATGAAGATAAAAGAACAAAGAAGACAAATTTGAAATTTAACAATCTTGCCCATGCAGTAGAGGATACTCACAGAAACTAAATCCCCAAATTGACTAGTGAATTTGGTACCTATGCAGCTTTCGACTATCCCCAGCATTGTACCTCCTGCAGTTTTATTCACGTTAAGATTGTGTCAAAGAAACTAAATATCAGTAGTTATGTATATATACAGGGATATGCTAACTTATACACTCCTATTTTTTAACATGAGAGCGTTAACAAGCTATAACTAGAAATTGTCTTAAAATGCACCAATGGTATAGCTTGCTAACACACACATACTAAAAAATTAAGAGTGTATACGTTAGCAAATGCTAGTGGGGTTTGCTAACGTACACACTCCTATTTTTTTAGTATGAGTGCATTAGCAAGCTATAATTGTTAAAGTTGTTGTTTAATAATGTTTTGTTAATGTTTTATATTTCTAGGTTGCAGTGTTTTATAGCTTGTTGTAGAAGGTTGTAGAAGCTCTTAGAAGCTGTCCTGTAATCTGTCACCATAGGCTAGGCTGTAGCCTTCATCATGAGTTATATTTTGTACTATCTGTCAATTCTTATATATATATATATATATATATATATATATATATATATATTCTCTACAATATTGATGAGTCCCATGAAGTCAAGAAGCTCAATCTAGCAATTCCCCTCTGGTAGGTAAAAAGGCTGTACTGATGTTTATAAGCCTTTAAGCCACATCAACTAAGCCATTTTGTTATGCAAGTATCATCTTAAAATAACAGAGGCACTAACTCACCAAATCAATAATAAAACAATGCCAATTTGTTAATAGTGCAATTTTATTGTATATCCATGGTCTTCATAATAATTATTTATTACAAATTGCTAGAGGATTCCAGTAAACTCAATTTCATTACTCTATCAGGAAGGTCCTTAAAATTATCAGGTCCCAACTCTCAAACTATTTAAACAGCCTCCTACTTAGACACTTTTTCTACAAACCAGCACAGTATATTATTGAAAAGGCTCAGCTCATTGTAAATTTCTGCAAATAATAAGGAATAAGAAAAGGATGTTACCGTCCTGCACTCCTAAAAAATGAGAAGAATAAAAAGAAAAAGAAAAATAGCAACAAAACTTAGATCAATGGCATCAATGGGCATAGCAATTTTGTCAAGGACAGCAATGGCATCCTCCAAAGCTTTGTTATAAGCTGCAGATAACATTATTATAAAAGTTAACGTATACAATCTGATATCCATTTAGAAAAGAAAAGAACCATTGATTAATACTTATAGACAGATTACCTCGACAAATAACTGTAGGATGATAATTCTTATCTATGAGTGCTTCAGCAACATGAAGCATCTCACCAGCTGCAAGGGGGGAGACAACATATAGCCCAATAAATCAAATAAAGATCTGCCCCTCCATTAAGTACACAACAAAATCTAGAATCATCAATCAAGAGCCATGTCTTGTTACTAAACCATGCAAAATACAGCAAAACTGATCGGTGGAATATTTGCCCTTCAGTTTCAATTTCATAATAAAATTATCAATCATTTAAAAGAAAATTTCGAGAATGAGATGGCAAAAGGTATACAATTAGATGAAGATTCAATATTAAAAAAGAAATCATCTACAATTCTACATATGCTCAAAACATACCAAGAATGATGACAGACGTTGTCCCATCTCCAACTTCTTCATCTTGGGTGCGACTCAATTCAATCATAGACTGCATCCATCCAAATAATATAGCAGTATTAGAAAATTGCACACCAAACAGCAACTAAACCTTAAAAAGTCAACGCAGAGAAAGAAAGCCATGGTTTCACAAAAGAAATGGTCAAGACAGTAATATATATCAATATTTATGCATGGCAAGCAAATATCAAAGAAGTGGAGCAAGAGTGATAAGCCATGCCTTTGCAGCAGGATGAGCAAGATCTATTTCACGCAAGATAGCATTTCCATCATTTGTCACCACAATACCTATTAATTACAAGGAAATTGGGTGTCAGACAAATACACAGAATTAAATTAGAACCTATACTTAATGCTCCTGCAAAGTCCACAAACAATGTTAACTAAAGAAATAACATTTTCTGGTTGTAATAACCTCCACTGCCCGCCCACCCACAAACACACATACAAAAAAAAAAAAAACTTTCCCAGCCCTTGTAGTCATAACTCAGGAAATATTTTTCTTTTCACAAGTAAATATTAAAGAAGGGTATGATTCACAAGAATCATCAATAACTAAGTTACAAAATAATTTAAAAGATAAATACACTAACCTCCCGAAGCATCAAGTAGCATTTTTAACATGGACCTGGGTCCCAAGGTTGTACGAATTATATCAGTAACAGCCTGATAGACATCAATCATATTAGAAGCGCCAAATGAAGAGCACTAGAGAGTGGACAAGAAGACGAACTAAATGACTGAAAGGATACAATATGCTGTTTGGTTTAAATTTTTGCCATTAATACATAATTACATATATTGCAATGTTTATTTTGTTGAATACCTGGCACATCAATGGACACATAGCCCTCTCAAAAAAGGAGGAAACAAAAAGATACTATAACTACTTTGGAATTATACATACAAAACATGAAGAGTTCATCCCAAATATAAGGGCACAGTTAAGAAGACACAAAATTTTGAAACAGAACCTTGGAAAAATTAACTAACAAAAGAAAATGGAGGTTTTACACATTTTCCAACATATGTTCAGAACAACTAGGAAATCACCCTGTCAAATTTCACTGTCTGATGATTACAGACCCTTCTCCTAAATGTGAGATCAACTTGCATTATGATTTTTTTTTTCTCAAAAGGTTAGTCATCTCTCTTCATGAGTTTCTAAATTCTATTCTTCAATAACGATGGTTGAATTACATATATAGATATAAAATTTTAATTAAAAAGAAGGACCAAACATGACACTTCACAAACTCTAATGTACTATAGAGTATGACCAACTATATCTTTTAGAGAAAGATAAAATTGAAACTTAAACAGCTACTTCCCCTTAAGGAGTAAGAACAATAGGCAGAAATCCAATCACTGTATGAAGTCTTTCTGTTATGACAGGGCTTTGGATTCTGCCATTGGAAATTATGAGAACTTGGAGGGTGAAAATGGAATACCAGCAAGAACTAAGCAAGGAAGTGGGGCCTTCCTAGGCTGTGAACTTGTCGCTAAGGCAAGGCCAACTGACCAAGCACTTGGACCAGTACGTGGAGAAATAAGAAAGCAAACCAGAAGATTTGGGAATCAGGCTGTGCATTTGATTTGCATCTTCTGTTCACTGGAGAGTGGCTCTCTCAACTCAAGTCTGCATCTATTCTCGTCCATTTTCAGTTATCATTACCCTTTCCAGTAACAGGATTTTCCATATAAATTTCTTGGCTATCAGTGGTTCTTTAATCTAAATTAGAGAGGATTTGTCCCTTTGCTTTGGTGTAGCATTTTTATCTCTAGCACTATGTGCCATTACACTTTATGTATGTCTCTATGTTCTAAACTCAGAAACTAAGTTTTCCTGAAAGAAGGAATCTCACAAAGTAAAATGTCCAGAATAGTATCATGCAAAAATCTAAACCAGCATCAGTGTAGTTGGTAATTTGAAACAAGTCGTACCTTTGCTGCTTGAATATTAGCATGCTGCACCTTGCGTCCAGACTCACGTTTCAAAGAGTCCTCTGTCCAATGCCCGCAAGCATTTTATAAGTGAAGCAACACAAAATGGCAGGCTAAAAAACGCACCGAATAAAACCTGTCTTAATTTATTCAACGAACAAAAACAGGTAAAATCAATGCATGGAAGTTCAGTGGACCACAGAAAAAATGGAAAGGAAACGGTACATTATTTTTCATTTACTCTGAAGACGTTCAACTTCAAAAAAAAAAACAAATGAAGACATACATTGCTTCCAAATTGAAACCAAAATGGATCAATTCAATTATCTTGAAAACATTACAGTGAACGCATGTAATGGTAGATAATAAAAATTGGCAGTGTTGCTATGTTCTTATGCAAAATGAGATTATGAACAAAGCAAATAAATCCACGAGAAAGAAAGAGAGAAGTTACTGAGAACTAGAACCGGCGACTGCATGATTTCAAATTGTTAGAAACTGAAACGCTGCAAGGACACGATTTGAGTTAGAAGATTGAAGTTGATGAATAAGGCGACGATATAAGATCGGAGAAAGGTGTTGAAAAGAAGTATGAAGAAATGAGATGAGAAAGAAAAATGCAAGTGAGGTAGCTTACCTTGTAAGGAACGCTGGCTAGGGTTTGAAGGAAAACGATGATGGGTTTAACACTTAACAGTTGGTGTACGTAACAGAGTGAATGAGAGAACACTTGAGAGTTGAGAGTCGAGTCTTCCGCCAAAATGTGCCACGGCCAAAATCCTCCAATACTTTCGCCTTTCTTTTCTCTAATTTATTTTTAGCAAAATTATACTAATGGGTATTTATCTTCTATTTTTCATTTTCTTTTTCCTATATTATAAGTAATGTTTGGTAGGATTGAAATTTTTTTATGTCCGAGAATTATAATTTTTAAGAATAATAAATCCTAAAAATCATTTTCTTAAGAATAAATAAAATTTATTTACTTGTTCATTGAGAATTTTTATGCAAGTTTTTAATAAATTGAAGAGTTACGTATATTTTTATCGATTATTTTAATTATTTATTATATTAAAATTTTAATAAAAAATAATATGATGTTTTTATTATGATAAAAAATTCAAAAACATAAGATTTTTACTTCTTCCATAAAAAAAATTCATGGAAACTAATTAAAAAGATTATCAGGAATATTATTTTCCTAAAATGTTATATTTTACAAATACATATCAAAGTTGAGAAATTAAGTTTCTCAACCTATGATTCCATGTAACCAAAAAAATTTCTCTTATCAAACACCCCAAAGCATAAAATATTTATGAGTTTTGCTAAACACTAATCTTTATTGAAAAAAAATAACTAATCAATTTTATTGAAATCTCTCTTACTAACTCATTTTGACATTGTTTAAGAAATCAAACTCAATTTCACTCAAACAAAGGTAATGTTGATTTTCTTTATTTCTTTGTAAGTCTTATATATTTATATGGTACTAAAACAATATTTTGTGCTTTAAAAAAGTTAAAATAATTTGCAAACTTGTCACATACCATCCAATTATCTTAGAAGAACGCTAACATGATCATTAAGTGAGTAGGTGAATTAAGAATGTGGCTTGTAACCTAATTTTGAATAGCAACATATATTTAAGTTTATTTAAATGATGTTATCATGAAAAATGAGGGCTCTAATTTTCTTCTTCTTTTAGGGTGTGTTTGGTTTACAAGAGGGGAGAGGAAAAAATAAAGGAGAAATTGTGTGGGCCCCATGGGAGACCTACACCTCTTACACTCTACATTAATTTAAAATATATATATATATTTTTATCATTCATTACTAGAAAAACATGATTCAACATTGGTTATTTTTTACATTCAATATCGGTTTTGAACCGATGTTGAATCAGCCGACGTTAAATATGTAGAAGTTAACATCGGTTTTGAAAACCGATGTTAACGTGATATCACAACATCAGTTCCTCGATCAAAACCGATGTCGCCATTTGAAAAATATAAAGTTAAAAATTATACGATTACAATATAACATCGGTTTACTTATGAAAACCGATGTTGTTGAATATGTTAACATCGGTTTTCATAAGAAAACCGATGTTATATTATATGTTAACATCGATTTTCGTAAGAAAACCGATGTTATGTTATATGTTAACATCGGTTTTCATAAGAAAACTGATGTTGTGTTATTTGTTAACATCGGTTTTCTTATGAAAATCGATGTTATTTTTATTTTTATTTTTTTAATATTGTTTATGTTTTTTTAATTAGTGCAGTTCTTCAACCTGTAAATAAAAAACCAGAGCCATACACCAACCAGCCAATTTGATAATACAATTCAAAAAATTAAAATTTGAATAACAAATAAAATTGAATAATGTCAATGTGTACATAAAAAATATTTACTAACCTAATGTTTATACAATTGTTTAGCCCATTCAGGACATAATAAAACAGCCTAATCCTAATCTATTGTGGCATCTCTAACTCTAAGATAGAATTTAGACCATTTAATCCTAACAGACTTCAAGGTCTGGGCTTCGAGTGCTCTTTCATCAGTGAAGTACTGCATGACACAATAAAACTTAAATTACATACTGCATGTAAAACAAAAACAAGTCACAAATTAAAATAAAAATAGTGTTAAATTAGACAATTACCACGTCCCAGTTGTCCCTGAAGCCTCCTTGGACTATCGTCCACATCCAATGCATGACATAATAGCCACACTCAGTGCTTCCTCTTTGCTTATTACACTAAATTCAATCATGGTCATTGATAAATGAAAAATTAGTGTAAAGAGTAATAAATAAAATTATTTGGAATACATGATCCATGATTTATTAAAAAACTTACTTTCAG
>PYAF01004995.1:4637018-4686945 GCA_007407185.1 Glycine tomentella | reverse complement strand
GCCCCCCCCCCCCCCCCCCCACAAAAAAAAAGATAGTGTTCACTGCAGCAAACATTGTGGTGTAACAAAAAATTTCAAAGATTTGTAAAACATATATAATATATAATTAATATTAATAATGCTAATAATTTTAAAATTTTATACCATAAAAAAGTATCAACATCAACATCAACAGCACCTTTAACCCAAACTAATTTCGGTCGGTGGTAGATGAACCCAATGACAGATATGAGGAGGTTGATAAAAAAAAAGTGAAAGGGGAAGGGAACGGGAAATAAACATAAAAGAAAAGAAAATAAGATAAAAGAAAAAAGGGGGGAAAGGAGGGGGGGAGATATACCATAAAAAAGTATATAATAAACAATTTCTATACTCCAATTTTAAAACCCAATCATCAATTATCACAGTCAGTGTTATAAAAAAGTACCAATAACAGACGTCTTGTAAGCCGTGTTGTTAAAAAGCAGCCATGGTGGATTGCGATGACAGATTTTCACAGGGCTCTATTGAATGGCGGTGGTGTGGCAAGCCATAGTGGAAGCAGTGGCCCTGTTTAATGACAATCAAAGAAGACGAAGACGATAGAACAGAGTTGAGCGGTGTAAATCTGATAAGGAGGAAAAAGAAAAGATAGGTTTTGGGTGTTCTGAGTTCTGACCTGATGCAACCTAGTTTTAAATTTTAAAAACCCTAAAAATCTGGTCAAAACAGGCCCAATTTTTTTTTTTAAAAAATCTAAAACCCAACCCAACCCAGGCCTCAGAACATTAAAAAAACTGACCACCCGCCTACAAACCTGACTACACAAACAGCTCCTCTCCTCTCTCAAACATTCAAGGACTTGCCGCAAGCATCCAGTGACCATACCACCCACTTTTAGCAACCACCCAGCAATGATTGTAACTGATGATGGGGATCTCTGGGGATGATGATCTCCGGCTAGGTAAAATTCAAAATCTATACCCTATAGACTTTTCAAAAGACCAAGAACCAGAGATCCCCTCTCTGTTCTTCCCTCTAGAAAAAGCTTTCTAGAAAAAGCTTTAAAGAATACAAATGTTATATGGAATTACAACACAATAACAAAACAAATATCAATAAAAAATCAAGTTTAAGATTCAAGAAAGATATAATCTTATAATCCTCAGCTAATTCAATGATATGAATGATTCAAACAATCTAGAATATATGCATAGATGAATAATACTCTTTCTTGTTGCTTTCTTTAACACTAGCTTGAACAATTCATCAATCCTTGAGAATTATGGTTAAAAACACAAGTAACTCTCCATGATATCCACCCTCAAACTTGCTCTTGTTTCTCTGACTCAGCCAGCCCTCAACCTCTCCCGTTTTTTCCTTTGGCCTCTGTTCTCTTGACATCTGCAATTTTATTTCTTCAATTATACACACACATGCACACATATGCTTCAATGCTATCTGCCATATTTACATGGCGGATTTTCGGCTGGCTGCCATAGTTTGCCATCTGCCATCGATAACACTGCTTTTACACATAACTAAATCAAAAGAAAGCCTTTTGTTAGTTTTTTCTTTATAGGAAAAAGGACACTGGTATCATTTACTTAAAATACAAGAGACAGCGATGAAAACTACTAAAACTGATTTAAAAACAGATGTTTTTTTTGAAAAAGATATTTTTCAAGTGCAACTGCATTCTGCAGAATAAGATACCACTAACCTGTATGCAGTGTTATCAATGGTGGAAGGCCGAAATTCTGCCATATAAACTCGCCATTGCGTCTTATGGCGCTGCCTTGGCTGGCCTCCCTTCACAAATTTCCTATGACGGTTGGCAAAAATCTGCCACGCCATTCCGCCGTGGCCGCTATTTGACAACACTGCCTGTATGTCCCTTTTGATTTCTAAGAGTCAATTTACTGCTCACAAGTCTGTGTTTGATATGTCTTCCCCCCCTTCTGATATCTTGACATGTCATTCATAATTAGCATAATAAAGTGTTTGTATTTTACTCGGGGCTGTTTGTTCGAATCTTCTCTATCTTGATGAAATGAATAAATTTTTGCAAATGCATTTGAATCTTCTGAGTATCTGAGTTTAAGTATCTGAGATTAATATTGCAAAATGATGGGGAAATTAATGATGTCACATATAGGATGCATCATACAAGCTGGGTGGTTAAAATGGAGAAAGACACCAAAAGTTATGTATGACCAAAACATACCCATCAAGCTCAAAGGAAAGTTTTATCATACTACTATTATATGACCAACTATATTCTATGTGAATGAATGTTGGACTTTAAAGGGACAAGAGAAAAAAATGGGACTCTGGGAGTAGAAGAAATAAATATGTTAAGATAGAAAATCGGTTAAAGTGGTTTGGACACATGAAAAGAAGACAACTAGAAGCTTCAGTGGGGAGAGTAGATCGCATTGTTCTTAACCCTATGGAAAGGAGTAGAGGGAGATTGAGAAAGAAATTGGAAGAAATTATTAGAAAGGATCTTATGGTGAATGGTATTGTTGGAAGATACCCAGGAATCGCCCAGATTCTGTAGTATCTCCTAATATATAATTATGTAGTTAATGCTGTACTATTTTAGGATAGTGAGTGATTTGTGGAACATGCAGATTAGGCAGGAATCGGTCTTTATTTCTGTCTATTAGGGAGATTTATTTCCCCTGTTGTACCTTAGATTAGGCTATAAGATCTGTATGTAGAGAGAATTACAATCAACATGAAATAATTCCTCATATTTTGTCCTCTCCTTTATTATATCAAAGCCTATCCTTGATCCATTGTTGGTCGACTTGCATTGCCATGCTCAGGCACATAGCCTTGGATGTGTTGGAAAGCCGCTGTAGTGGTGATCACCCCTAGTCCGCATTGTCTTTGAAAGGGCTACCTAAAGAGGGGCTGACCAGAAAGACTGCATGAAGCTTTATAGTGTGGAGCCACCGAGACATCGGCTCTTAAAGGGTTGAGATCCCACATCAATTAGAGATATGGCCTAAGTACTAAGTAGTGCTTATAAGGCTTGGACAATTATCACCTTACAAGCCGGTTTTGTGGGATTGAGTTAGGCCCAATGCCCAAATTCTAAGAGATATCCCTACAAATTTGGTTTTTAGTTGAATCCAATGATGTGTGATTTATATAGTTCTCACATAGTGGGATAAGCTTATTGTTGTTGTTGCATTTGCTTTCTTTTCCACTATTTGTGGTCGGGAGTAAGAAAGTTTAAATTGTGCACCTCCCTTTTCTCAAGCAGTTTCTTGTTGATATCAGACATGGAAAAGTCTGTCAAATCTCTGTATAAAAGGTCATATGATGATACCAATAATTGTCTCCTTGTCTGTTTACTTCCAAATTCTAGGATCTTGGTCATCTTGAATTCACAGTGAATTCTTCTTTTTGGCAGGTTTTGTTTAAACATTTACAGGAAAAACTTCTTCTCACTGAGGTATGTTGGGCAGATACTTGAGTGCTTTGTATTCCTGTATGCACTGTTATGGTTTGGTTTGTAGATAATTCAATAGAATTAGTTCTTAAGTTTAGTTGGACGAGATAGTAGATATTGTTGAATTTTGGAATGCTTACTTTCCCTTTTTGCTAGAGGAATTGATTTTATTGGTTTGTATTTGTTCTTTGTTACAGTCAAAGCTAAAGGAGTCACAATATCAATTGACACCTTGGCGTTCGGATATGAACCATGCTAATGTTGCCACACAATCACAACCTCACTCGATTGGTGCACCTTTGGCAACTTCAGTATGTTCATATTGTGATTTTATCCATTTTCCTTGATATGCTTAAAATAAATTCTAAATAGTTGCATTTTCTTATCAGAATAAAAATGGCCTTGAACTGGTACCTCAGCATATATACTCTCAAGTAAAGCCTCAGGTCTCTGTTGATGCTCAGGCAGGCACTGAGTGGGATCTATTGGGTCGCCACCAGAATGGCTTGAGTGGTGGTGTGGCAACAAGTGTTGATGCTGATGATTTGGGGAGATTTTCACCTCTTGCAAGCAGGTGAGCCTGGTCAAATGGAGACTGCTACTGTGAACTGAATGTATTGGTGGGTTCTGTTTTCATGGAATCTTTGTTAAAGTGGTCCTGATGCATGCAATGTTGTTCCCTTCCATTTGACTGAAGTGGATAGACTATTCTTTCTAGGCAATCAGATGAGAGATCTTATTATTTAAAAATGGAGACTTGTCTTTTTAAGCTGTTTCACAACATGGCATACATTTTTAATGGCCCCATTATTATCTAAACCAATGATATTACCATCATTATTATCAGTTGATATATAGGTTGACTAGATTTCCTATTGTTATCCTTGAAATATCTGTCTTTAGAAAAGGAAACTTGCGGTTTGCAGATTGTTGAGATCTCACATCAACTGTATATATGGCCAAAGTAGAGCTTACATAGGCTTGGACAATCCTTACCTCATGAGCTAGTTTTTGGAATTAAGTTAGGGCTAACTCAAATTCAAGATAGTATTAGAGCTTAGGTGATCTAATATAAAAATCTACTTGGCCTCACAGTTTTCCTAGTGCAATATAAAAAAAACCAGTTCTACAATCTCCACACTCTAGATGCCCAATCTAGGCATGAGGTGTTTGTGTTGAGATATTTTTATGAAGGCTTAGACAATTCTCACCTCATGAGCTAGCTTTTGGGGTTTATTAGGCCTAGACCAAATTTTAGACAGGTATTATTGGGGTACTTGAATGAAGCTTTTGCATGTTATGTATCTATCCCTCCTCAGTTATAGACTATAAAGTAGGCAATTTGATCTTGTCTTACTTCTGTAATGTTGCCAATTGCCAGCATATAATGGTTCATAATGCTGCTCTTATAGTAGATCATCATAGTGTATAATTGGCTTTGGCATCTAGGTTTCAAGTTGGCTTAGGTAAAAGTTTTTCTGAAGTCTTACATGTAGGCTTAGATAAAAAATTTTCTGAAGTCTTAAAGGTAGGATTTGGTAGCTCAGTTCCTATTATTGATTATCTTTGTTGCCTGTTGGAGTAAAACTACTCCAGAACAGGTTGTTTAGCTGATACTGATTTTCGATAGCAATGGGTGCCTCAGGAAGGGATATTGTTCTGATTGCATGGGTGTTCCAATATAGATAAAATGAATTCCTGCTTGGTTATCTATCTTGGCTTATTTCATATCACCTGGAATCCATGTGGTCATTCACAGCTTGTTATTAGAATTTGTTGATTAAAATAGAAATTCTCTCTTGGTTTTTGTCTCTTACAATTTGAGAAGGGGCTGAAGGGCTGTAATCTATTAGTGAATCGTTTTATAAAAAATAATTGCTAATTTATATGATTCTCCTCTCTTTCCATTTATCTTTGCTATGTCATCAGTTCCTTAAGTCGAACTAAGTTCCACCACCAGGAGGCTGGAAGTGTGAATTTTAGTTGTGATATTTCAACTAGTAATGTAACAGTGTGATAAAATTTGACATTCTTTGGGTTGTTGTAAAATGACATCTTTGCTCAAATATATTGGCCATTTCATTTCACAGGAATTCATCAGCCCATGATGCATCCACCCACCTGGTAGTTACTCAGGGTGATAACCATCCTGCTCATTATGGAGATGAAATGACCAACAAACAGGTCACATTTCGTGACCCCATGAGCAACAATGAAGTTGATGATCCTGATGGAGATGGAACCCATAGTATGAGAGAAACATCTGCTAACTGGAGTTCTGGCAACCCTCCTTATACAACCACCGTTGATGATCCCAGTTCTTCATATTCTCCTTATTTACCACCAGTTCTTGAAGAACCGTCTTCTTCATTTTCTGAGGGTAAGCATTAATCACCTTTTAAGTTTTACAATACATTCAGAGCCTTGCTGTTGGCTATTCCAAATTGAATAAATCATGATGCAGCTGCAGATGAAGATCCATTGCCGGCTATAGAGGGTCTTCAAATTTCAGGAGAAGCCTTTCCTGGAAGGGAACTTCAGGCATGCGGATACTCCATCAATGGCACTACTAGTTGTAATTTTGAGGTGCATTTTATTTGTGCATAATTTGGAACTTGTTTCTTCTTGCTTTATGTACTTAAAAGAGTTTTTCATTATATGGTAATGTTTGATATCTTTCCTAAACATTTGACATTACCTTGTGTCCCTTCTTGTTGAACTACCAGTGGATTCGGCATTTGGAAGATGGTTCCTTTAATTATATTGATGGTATTGTTATACTTCTGCGTAAGATTATATTCTCCCTTTCTTCTGGTATTGTGATGAACTCAGTCATGATTTGTCCAAAATACAGGGGCAAAGCAACCAACCTACCTTGTCAATGCTGATGATGTTGGTACATTACTTGCCATTGAAGTCCAACCTCTGGATAACAGGAAGCGGAAGGTACTTTTTTCCTCTTGCTATAATGGCAGTCTTACACATGTATGCAAAAAATGAGTGAATTGTTATAATGTGGCTTATATTTATTTATGTTATGCGTTTTGCCTGATATGCAACTTGTTCCAAAAAGTCACATGTGCAACCCAACAAGGAATTAAGAATTTCAAGTAGCTCTATAGTTGAAATAAGCAACTACTAGTTGTAATCTTCATTGATCATACAGTGAATTTGGGTTTATTGGGGGCAGGGTTTGAGATTTGAGTGCACTATAGTGCGTTATGCTTAAAAAGTAACTTCTGAAGTGGGAAGCTAAAACAATTCATGCATGTGTATTTTGTAAACTGAGTTAGACAGTGTTTGATTTTCAGCTAATGGATATCTAGTCTTTTTTATGCTGTATCTCATGCATTCTCTGTGATTATAGGGAGAACCTGTGAAGGTTTTTGCCAATGATAATAAAAAGATCGCTTGTGGTGAGTATCTGTATCTTTATATTTCTGAAGTTTAGTTGTTTCTTCCTTCTGTGTAACTTGAATGATTTACAGTAAATGATTCCAAGTTTGTGGTGAGTTTTACTGTGAATTGTTGTGTATTATGGTAATTTGCTTTAGTCTTTTTTGTGATTAAGCTTCTATCATTTGTCATGTGTTGTAGAAAATGGGGAAAAAGTATATAAAAGGGAGTGATGGTTGTTGTGACTTGAGAGAGAGAAATTGTTATTTTACCCCACCAACAACATCAACAACACCTTTAACCCAAGCTAATTGGGGTCAGTGGTAGATGAACCCAATGGTAGATATGAGGAGGTTGAAGAAAAAAAAGTGGAAGGGGTAGGGGAAGGGAAAGGGAAAATAAGATAAAAGAAAAGAAAATAAGATAAAAGAGAAAAAAAGGGACAAAGAAAAAGAAAGGGGGGGGGGATGAAGAGGAAAATGACTAAAAAGGGATCATCTAGAACATGGAGATAACAACGGGTCTAACCCTTCATCAAGTTTATAGCTTTTCTCCCACCAAAGTATTTTTTTTATCTGTGGGAATCAAAGATAGTGTCAGGGGGTTTACAACAACTCAGACCCCCTTGCTCAACCAATTGAGCTGGACTCCACCACAACATTTATAAAAGAGTAAGGGTATGTTTTAGAGTTAGGAGGGAAGGGAAAGGGAAAGGGATCAAGAGAGAAGGAAGGGTCAGTTAAAGGAAATGAATGTTAAACCTTTATTTTGTTTTGAATGTTAACTATGTACAAGTAAGAGGAAATGGAGAGTTAGTTAAATTTAAATGATCATATCGTTCTTCTAAAAACACTAACAAAATCAATCCAATATATGCCCATGCATGACTTGGGAGAAGTTGTAAAAGCATGTAAGGCAGGGTTTATAAAAAGTCTCCATTACCTTTCCCTCCTTTTAGAAGACTCCCAAACAAGGGGAAGGCTAACCAGAAGTTTTTAACTTCCCTTTCCCTCCTAAATCCCTCATCCAAACATGCCCCTGGTGTTCTGACATCTTCAATCTGAAGTTTACTTCTCTAATTCACAATTTATACAACATCAGATGTTCTTGGAAAGGGGTATTGTGCCATTATGGTTGTTGGATAATTTTAAATGGAGAATGTCTTATTAATTTATATATATTTGAGACAAATATTTATAAAAAGGACGGATATAATTTCAAATTTTATGCATTCATTGGGCTGAAGTTATCAAAAGTAAATTTAATAATAAAAATGTTTATTAGAACAAACGATATTAGAAACAAGGAGGATAAGATTTCATCCCAAGAGAAAAGTTAAAATCAATTTAATCTGAACTGACTTATCTGCTTTGGATGTGTCATACATGTCTTGATTTCAAGAGTGATCCAAGTTTTCTTTTGTCTCCTTTCTTACCTTCCTGTTTAGAGCTGTGCATGTTGATGAGTCATCCTAAAATAGTTTATGAGTTATTCTCTTTTGTTATTTGTTCTCAGATCCCGAAATGCAGAACCACATAGAGAAGGCTTTTTATAGTGGACATGCTTCATATAGAGTTTCTCTTTCGGTAATTCAATGAAAGTAGTTTTCTTAATTGTTTTGAATTTCTTTCGAATGTTAGTGTCAAAATATTTTTTTACTTATCAGTCTTCTTTATGAAGAACTCCTAACAGTTTTATAAATATTTTTGGTTTGATATTACAGACTGGATATCTTGATATATGGGAGCCAGCCACATTGGCTATTACGAGGGAAGGTTACAGTATCAAATGCAGTGGACCAAATGGAGTTGTAATCACAGAAAAATTTTCACCGTCCACCACTGTAAGATGTTTTATTCTTTGATATTCTGTATGGATATTTGGCTCATTTATCATTGATTCTAGGAAATGAAGTAAAATTCTTTAATGAAATGTCCCTTTCCTCTTTTAAACACAATTTTCTCTATTATTTCCTCTCATGCCAACACTATATATAGGCAAATCTTTGGAGAAACTTTCTGGCAGTATGGCCTGATGTTTGAGAATAATAATCATAATGTTGTGAAAGCAACAGTGTGTTTAATCTCATGGCATTTGGGTTTGTCTGAGGATATATATTAGCTATCTAGAAGAATGTTGTCAGATTATGATTACAGACTGTCTGAAATTGTAAGAAGCATTATATTGTAAAATATGTGATTGTCTGTTCAACTTTCTGGGTTGTGTTGGATGAACTGAGTTATCTCACCAGATAGGTATGATGGAAACCAAAAAGAGCTCATGAATTTGACAATCAGATCATTTCTGTACTCTGTTTATCTCTAAGAAGTATGATATTTCCGAATATGTGATTGTCTGTTGAACTTTCTGACCTTTGTTTGGAGTTATCTCTCAAGATAGATATCAGTAAAGCCAAAGAGTTCATGAAGTTGACATTAGATAATTTTTTACCTTTTTTATTTCTTGATGACAGAATTAGTTAATTATTTAAAACGGAAATAACTGTTGAGAGTTGAGACATATTACATTTAATGAAAGTTAATCAACATTGTTGCTAGAGCATTCCCTGAGATACTTTGAAAACTGTTGTGTATTTAGAAGACGTGATCTTGAGTGGTTAGCTAATTTTTAGATATCCCTTCTGCATTTACTTCTTTAGGTTATGATTCCATATGGACATACTTCAGAGTTTATTATAATTGGTTCCAGTGGTGCTGAACACCTTTTAAAGACAGATTTCAGTGGGTAAGTGTTCTCACAGTTGCTTTGTTTTGTATGAATATATGTTTATGGATATGGAATAACTTTTGGAGGAATTCTTATGCAGTTGGGTTTTTACTCTAATTAAGTAATAATATATAGATCTGGGTTGACTCGACAAGAGAGACTCACCCAACGTTTCATGTGCATTTATTTCATCATTGACTGGAATGCTGAGACTTTATATTCAGTAGCCAATATGCTTTTTTGCCTTCTTGTTTGTGGTTACTTCTGCATCAATCTTTAAATGTAATACAGACCTTGAGCAGAATTGTAATATTTTTCTTTCGTAATAATATACTTGTGTATTTTGGTAATCTTTATCACCCAAAGTTCATTGCAATTATGAGGAGTAATAATTTTAGCTCTTGCTTCTGTTCGTTTTGGATAACAAAGGAAATACATTTTTTGCTGAGGATGTCATAGTTTATTTTTTTCTGCAAATAAATGGTGAAGAAATTCTTTATAATATTAGAACAAATCTATTTCTTTTTTAATTACTGTTCAGATCCCTACTCCCCAGTGTCAGAACTTTGTGGAACCTCAAGTTGTAAAGATAATTAGTATGGAGAAAGAGAACTAGACAAGTGAACAAACTTGTAATGTGATACTATTATTTGCTTACAATGCATTTGGAATTATTATTCTTTAATCTCTAAGTAAAACAGAGAATTACCTCTTTAAGCAAGAGAAGTACCCCATGCCAAGTTTTCAAATGGTTGCAAATTGCAATTTGTAATCTCATTTGTGATTTGTCTATTTATGATTTTTTGTTATTGTTTTGCCTTCTGCTTTTAATAATGTTTAGGTTTCTCCTTTTGCAGTGCTAGAGACACTATTGTGCTCACTTTGAGATTATTCATCCTGAGGAGGGTATATATAAATTTTCTCCTTACTTATTACTGATTAATATAAATGACATAGTTTATATGCTAGAAAATTTCCATTTGGCTTTCTTTTGCTTGGTGTGTCATGTTATAACAACAACAACAACAAACTTGTCCAAAAAAAATGTTTTTTTGGTGTGTGATGTTATAAACACTTAAAAAATTGTTTTTCATGCTCAACTGTGGCATGTGCCCATGCACTCTTACCTACGCATGATAAACCAAAAGAAAAAGAGAAAAAAAATATATAAAGGTAGAAATCAGTTTTCCAACATCATAAATTTTGTTTAGTTTAGCCACTCATTGCTAACGATGAACTCTACTGTTACTTATGTAGAAATTAGAAATAACTAGCATTGATTGTATTTGTTCCCTGCTTGGGTATATGGGATTGTTTAATTAGATTCCTTAGTTCTCTTGATTTGAAGTCAACTAAGCTTTATAAGGTTATGATTCTAACCTGTCCTTTAGTCTCTGACTTATTGCTTCAATTCTTAGAATTGTATTGGAAAGCCAGAAAGAATATTACTTAACTACATTTGTTCATGCATTCTGTTTATTTCTTTTTTTTTTTCCCGTCCTTTTTCATTTGCTTTTAGAGTAGAATATTTTGAGCCAGCATTGAAGAGCATATAATGAAGGTTTCTTCTGATTTTTCTGCTTCTGCAGCCTGGGGAGAAAAGGAGAGTAAAGAAGAAGGGATTATTCTTTTAACAGGTGAGGGAATGTCAGGACTGCTTGGCAGAAAATCTCTGCTGTGCGTTGAATGTGCAGACCACCGAGATGGGGATTGGGAGTTGTGCTTTGTGTGCTATCTAAATATTGCTCCTTTTCATATTCTATAATAGGGCAGAATTAGCTTGAGCTGTAATTGTGAATTTATGCAATCATTTTTTTTTTCTTTTTCAATATTTAGCAATTCTTTGTAGCTCGTTTCCTTGCCATGTAAGTCCATTGTTGTACTGCATGCTGCTCTTGTCATTTTCTGCTTCTCTTTGGGTGGGCCCGTTTGCCATGTGCCCGCATTCACATGCTATGTTCCCCCACTTTCATTAACTAAAATGGTCCAGAGGAAAATGATATAGTTGTCGTTTGAATTTCGCGGGACTTGCCCCTATGTCAACGGTCAAATGGTTGTGTTTATTTTAAATAAATACTCCTTAAATTGGTTACTTTGTCCTAGGTGTCGTGTTGGGGTGTTTTAAAACAAGAATAATTTCTGTACATGATGGCATTGTAGATTGGTTATATGCATTTGGATCGAATATCTTTGATAAAGTCATTTTCTAATAACCTCAACAATAATTTGTCTTTGTAGGCGTGAATTATTTGACGAAACTTGATATTTTTCAAGGAACTAAAATTGTATTTTTTTTCAAATTTCTATAACATACATTTTAGTTCATAAACACCAAAATTGAGGAACTATATATATATATAAATGTATATATATGTATATATGTATATGGGGGGGGGGGGGGGGACCAAAATAGATTCATCCCAAATTTCAGGTACTAAATCAAAATTAAGTCTTATGTTTTTAAAAAAAATAAATTTTACCATATAATTTAATATATTAACCTTGTCAATCCTGATAATTCAAAAATTTAGGTGATAGAACATTCATTTCAAAAGTAACTTTTAATGGATATGGATTGTTATTGGAAAAGATTTTATATTCTCACTGCAAAATTAGTTTTGGTGTGACTTTTAGGATGATCATTATCAAATTATTATCATACATAATAGTTTACAATTTGGTGATATTGTAATTTTTTTTTTTACATTATCAATATATACTTATTTTTTCGTTTAAAGAATTTAATGATTTTTTACCTTTTAATAATATGGAGATAATATATCTTTTACACTTCTACAAACAAATTAGATTATTTTTAAATTTTGTTTATTCCATTTTTTTTTATTGTCAATACAAAGTGTACATGTCCCTTTACGTCAAGTGGAGTTGACTCACAACCTATGAATCAACTTAATGTTCCGTTTGTCTTTGTGTAAAACTCTGTTTTTTCAAGTTAAACATTATTCTTGTCACTTGACAAAACTAAGAGTGTGCAACAAACAATCTTCACTGTTAAAAAATATATCTAAGAAATCGTGTTATGATATGGAACTCAGCCGAATTTAAGTTGACCAAATAAAAACAATTTTTTCCCCAAATCTAAGCCCAACCAAGATATCTCCATTCTTCATTCGGTGGAAAAAAAACCAAAATTTAAATTAAGAACTAAAAAACTAAAAGTTTATAAAATTAACTGATTTAATTAAAAATATTTGATAATTGTAACTAATAAATTAGTTGATAAATCTTAAATGACTTAAAATGACATATTTAATATTTTTAATAACACTCATCATCTTAAAATGTAGGATGATAATTTTGTATTATAAAAGAATAGTAAGATTTGGTGATTTTATTCATATTATTTAAAATCATTTTTTAATAAACTAAGATTTTTAACATCAAATTTTCCTTTTTTGAATAAAATTATTATCAAGTTAAACAAATTTATATTGGCTATTTTTTTTAATAATAATATCATTTTAATTATTTATTTATAATTTGATTATTTATCAACTTCTGTTTAGTAATAAAATATTTTTTTAAATAAGAATAAAAATAAATAAAATATATTAGTTCATTAAAATAAATAGTTCAACATAAAAAAATAATAAAAATATTAGAATTTCAAGTTTCATAATAACTAAGAAATAAATATGTCATCTAGTGTGTATCTAGTGTGTGTACGAATGTTAAAATAGGTAAACAAAATTAAATTGAATAAAAAAGGTAAAAAAAAATTCAAATGAATTTGTGAAGATAAAATTGATTTAAGAAAAAATAGCAACATACAAGTTAATTTATTTTTTATAAGCTAATAAAATAAACTCGTATACTAAACAAACTTCTAAACTTATTATTCTAACTTACAACTTTTTCTTATAAAAATTATTATATGACGACACATGGATGATATGATAGACCCAGTCCAATCGTTTTTGATCTCAAAGTGCATCATAATGCGCTGTCTAGAATTAGTTTTCAAATAAAGCCTTAGAATTGCCTTTTTGGGCACAGGTTTTTTTCGTCATATATGATGGGAAGTATCCAATAAAAGAAAACTACAATATCACCTTTAATTCTTCTTTATTATGAACAACAGATCACTCCTCTTCAACTACAAGTGGATAACGGCCAAAACTTTTATGTATCACAAAAGCATACCAAACAACATTCTTTTTTTTGTCTCATAATATTTTTGTGAATGGAACGAATAGTTAATCTTTATCAACTTTAAGATCCTTTTAAATCTTTTAACCCTGTACAATGTTGATGTACAGTATAATCTCCTTTATATATTTTTTTGCTAAATATATTTTAAAACAATACAATATCCTAAAACCTGCTTGAAATGCAAGCATTTTTTAAAAATATTTACAACAATTAATTTGAGGTTTGGGAGATGAATTATCATGTGTATCTCTGTATATTTTACTTTGTGAACAAATTGAGAGTATGATAAGCAAATTCTATTGGGATGACAATGTAGAAGGGCATAAAACCATTAATACAATTTGGCTCTGGGTAACCCATCTTGGAACATAACATATTAATTAAATACTTCAATTTTCTTTATATATATATATATAAAAGGAGAACATAAAAAAATTGACATGTAAATAATAAAGTTTTTTTTTTTTTTTTTACTTATCTTACTAAAGCCTATAAGTGCATACTCATCAAATGTCCCATCCCAGGCCCTTTAATTAGATTGGATAAATTAAAGGAACCAAAGAATGCATAGTAGTTCCACACTCATCATATGTATATTTAATTTATATATTGTAAAACTTGTGGATTCCACAAGCGTATGCAGGTTCCAAAAGAATAATAATTCTTCGAAGACAACATGTATAATAGTGATAAACAGGACCTATATATACATCTATCTATATATTTATATAGGTAGGTAGGGAACATAAGTATCTTTTTTATAAGAGAGAATCTGGCTTGAATTGTGTAAAAAGGATAATTTTTACTTTTTAAATATTTAAAATAATTGTATATTTTTTTTTAAGGAGAACAAACTTATTTCATTTGATAAGAATAATAGAAGATTCAAATGTGGCAATACAATCATGATCCTGGATGCAAACATGAAATCTAGAGTTATTAGATTAGCTTGTGTCCGTACAAAACTCATCCTTGAGTTGGATATCAAGATAAGATTGTTTCTATAACTAGATAACAAGAAATGGAAAGGATTGAGATCAGTTGTTGCTGAGTTCAGATTGTCTGTAATCATCTTATAGTCTGTTTAAAAAATGACTTTTTGCATTTGTAGCTAAGAAATCCATTCGATAGCTTTATTTAGTATGAAAATTTCTGCCTCTGAAGCATGAGCGACACCAGGGAGACAATATGAACGAGCTTTTAAGAAAGCTCCATTGCTGTCACGGAGACACAATATTGCAGCTCCAAAGCACATTTTGTCCTTGATTATGCTGCATCCAAGTTGCATTTGTAAAAACCTTGTGGAGGCTTTGACCATCGTGATTGAGTTGCTGATTGCGGTTGATGAGAGTTTGTATTACAAGACCTGACTGTGAGCCATTCCTGCAATTATTTCATTGATAAAGACATGGCAATTTAGGAGGTGTTTCAATGTTTCATCATTCTCCCATATTATTTGGTTTTGGCATTTCCAAATGGTCCAAAGAGTGATTGCTAGTTGCGCTGTCTGCTGAGGTTGGAGCGTGTGGAGAAGATAAAAACCTAGCTCCTTGAAACCATCAACATTAATTATCTTGCTTTCGATAATATGCCATAGACCTGATGAAAGCCAAAACTCCTTAGCTTTTTCGCATCTTATGAAAAGATGCCACTCTGATTCTGCACACAGTAATAACAACATTCGAGTGGGCAATCCACACCTCCCGTATTCATCCTCTCTTTAGTAGGTAAACATCACCTTAAATCTCTCCAAACAAAGTGGTGGCAAGTGAAGATTCCAAATGAGTTTCCAATTCCCATCAGCTTTAAGATGATCATTGTCTAAGACTTATCCATGTTATGGTTTGCTGATTTGATAGTGAATCTCCCATTCGCTGTAAATTTCCATAACAGTTTGTCTTCCTCTAGGATATTAAAGAGTGGAATTGATTGAATTGCAGCCACTTCTGCTTGGTTGAAAATATTAGCAATCAAATTAGATTCCATTCATGCTTATTGAGTTGAATGAGGTTACTTAGCTTTCAAGACCAAATGGGAGGTATAGTGGAGACAAAATCACCATCATTCGAGTTCAACCATGGCTGATTCCATATGTTCATTGAATTTCCATTCCCTATTCTTCATCTCATACCTTGACTCACTACCACCCATATAGTGTGAATACTACGCCAAAAATAACTTGAACTATGCTCGAGTTGAATATTCAGCTTTGAAAATCTTAAAAACCATAGTATCATGATTGATTATTAATCTTCAACCTTGCTTCCCTAGCAAAGCAAGATTAATTAAAAGTATGAAGATGTTTAAAGCCCATACCTCCAAATTCCTTCCTCATATCAAGCTTTTCTCAATTTGACCAGTTAATTCCTTCCTCGATTGGCCTCTCGAGCCCCATCAAAAAGAGTTCATCATTTTTTGGAGCTCATCTTCAAGAGTAGATGGAAAGAGAAAAACACTCATGCAATATGTTTGAATGAATTGAGCAATTGATTTAATGAGATCTTCTTATAAGCTTTAGACAAATTTTTTGTTGACCAATGACTGATGCGCTTCCAAAGTCCATCCTTGAGGAAACCAAAGATTTGCTTGTTATTCCTACCAATGATTGATGGAAGGTCTAGATATTTGCCCGAACCAATGCTTTCTGTCACTGCTTAATGGGAAGAAATGCTTTGCCTCAAACTCCTCTGCATGTTAGAGCTGAATTTTTTTTCAAATTTCTGGAAATTGATTAGTTGTCCAAAGGCCTTGCCATAAGTGTCTAGGATTTTTTTTTTTTTTTTTATAATTGTTGTCTCTTGATCATCAGACCTGCAAAATAAGAAATGATCGTCAGCAAATAAAATGTATGTACACACCTCTAAACAATTGTCTCCTCTTTTCTCACAGTTTTTTTATAAGGGCAGAAAGACTCTCAGCCCACAGGATGAATAGATAATGGGACAATGAATCTCCTTGTCTAAGCCCTCTTTCTGGAATAATTAGTCTTACAGAATCACCATTAATCATCACTTAATATTGAATAGTCTGAAGACAAAATCTTATCCAAGCAATCCATTTTTCTTCAAAACCATTTTTCTCAAAAGACAAAAAAAATAGTTCCAATTTACTTTGTCAAAAGCTTTGCTAATATCAACTTTTAAAGCAGCCTCTCCAACCTTTCTTTTGTTTTTCCTCTCATATGATGGATAATTTCTAAGGCTAAAAGAGCATTAACAAGAATGTATTTGTCTTCAACGAAAGCAGATTGCTCCTGAGAAATACACTTAGGGAGAATAGGCTTAAGTCTGTTGACAAGGACTTTTGAAATAATCTTATAGAGGACATTACAAAGATATATTGGACGAAAATCATTCATGGAGGAAGGATTATTATTTTTTGGAATTAGAACAATAGTTGTACTATTTACTGAGATGGGAAAATCCATTCTCAAGCCAAGACACTCCAGTGTGAAAGATTTCATGTCCACATAAGTGTCCGAATTTCTTGTAGAAGGCTGAATTGAGGCCATCAGATCTAAGAGATTTATCTGAAAAAAGAAGTTTTAAATTCTTCTATAAAAAAATGTGCCAAAAGAAATTCATTATCATAAGAGGAAACAGAGAGAAATATTATTAATAACTGGCATAAAATCATTATAATTATTATCTAATTGGAACAACTGTTTGAAATAAGAAACAACAATATCACATTTTCCAGAATGATCATGAATAGTGGACCCATCATCTCGTGTTAGAGAGGAGATAAAGTTTGTTTTTTTCCTAGCAGTTGAGTGGAAGAACTTTGAGTTTATGTCACCATACTTCAGCCAGTAAATTTTTGCTCTTTGTCTCCAGAAGGATTCTTCTCGAGCAATGAGGTTGCATAGCTTATCATTGACTATAGAATAGAGAGAAGTAGCCTCAACATCATTTGATTGATGGATGAACTCAAGCTCCTTGCGACATATGCTTCTATCTTATCACGATAAATGCCTCAAATACCTTCCCCACAAATTCATATCTTTAGAGCAAGCTTCAAGTTTCTGGATGAGATCTCTAGAAAAAGGATTATTCCATCCAGTCTCGACCACATCGTTTAGGGTTGGTTCAAGAAGCCAAGAATTTTCAAAACGAAAATTTTTCTTGAAACATCTTTGGCTTCCAACATTCAGCTTGATGATGATTGGCGAATGATCTAATCTGGATGACACTTCATTCAAAAGTTTGAAATTAGGAAATAAATCTATCCAATCCAGTGTTGCAAGGCCTCTGTCAAGCTTCTCTTCAACGACGTCATACTCCCCTCGCCTTTGAACCCATGTGAGTTGGTACCCTTCCATTGGTAAGTCATGAAGGTTAAAATCTGTCAAAGCTAGAATCTCGAAAACCATGTAAGAGCCAAGTTGGTTGGTCCACGAGCCTAATTTTTTCATCATTAGAAAGCAAGTCATTGAACTCTCCAAAGATACACCAACGGAGTGTGATGTCATTAGCCAGAAAACGAAGCAAATCCCAAGATTTCTTCCTCTTATGCCATTCTGAATGGCCATAGTAGCCAGTTAAATGCCAAATTTTGACAGCTTGCTTGATGAACATGCACGTTAATGAAATGAGAAGAGAAATTAATTAACTAACATTCGAAGGCTAGGGCTTCCTCCAAAGAAGGACCAAGACTCCACTTTTTCCATTAGGGTTTACTACAAAACAAGAATCAAAAGCAAAACAATTGCATATTTAAAGTTTGAATTTTTGAAACTAATAATTAAATTAGAATTACCCGATGATTTAATTAAAACATCTTCTTATCATTTTTTTATATTTAATAAAAATTAAATAGAAATGAATTTAATTTTTTGAAATATGTTTTTTTGTTTAGTAATCATTTTCTTTTAAAAAATCCATCAGAAGAATTTAGAATGATTTTATAATAAAAATATTAGTATTATTTTAAATTTGATGTTAAATTTATAAATTCAAAAGTGTAGGTTAGTTAATTATTTTATAAAATAACAAAGAAGTATTTTATTTCATTGTATGAATATTTTTAAATTTAAATAATATTAGATTAAAATAATTAATTTATAAATTAAGCGAAATATATATAGTTCAATGTCTTCACCAAGCCTTTCCATACATATTCCTTTCCTTGTATTTACCATGTTAGGCGTTTGTGATGTACACAGTCCAACTTGTGGGGAGGATTAGCATGTGTTAAGTCCACCGTTACTCTATTAGTTAATTACTGAACCGACCAGCAAAATTTAGTTAATTAAGAGATTAATCTCCTTTGCCTTTACTAATTCCTGTATGTAAATCACGCCAACATGTTAATTTATGTAAATAAGATTTGAAATTATTTTCAACGACATTCACATGGTCAGCATTCACTAATGGCAACATCGTGACTTGGATTTAAATATATAAGTATTTTAATTTTGAAATCTGAAGACCTACCCACATTTTTTTTGAAGGACCTAGCCACATCTTAAAATAATAAATACTTAAAAAGTTAAATATTTGAAGTTAACTTTCTTAAATTGTTGAAACGAATATTAGAACATTCTTACATCACGAGAAAGGAATGGATAATTCTTACTTACTATAAAATTTAAAACGCACATTCTGACGTCATGCCCTACAATTCTATATTACCTAGTTACTTCTAGGATTATGCAATACATCATTTTTTGTGTGTTACTATGTAATATATCAGGTTGATTTGCATCACTCCCCCACTAAGAAACGTGCCTTGGATGAAGTTGCTGATTAATTAATGGAAATTAATATGAACTAATGCGGATCTGATTCTCTTGACCTCAAGTGGTTTATACCTAATTAAGTTCAAATAAAAAACCTCATTGAAAAAGTAAATCAAGCAAACCTCATTAAACAAAAAAAAAAAAATATAAATTTTCAAATAAAAAATAGCGCAAATATTCTGGTATTATTTTTTCCTATCCTTTGACAGCCCTCCTCTTTTTTCTTTTTTTTCTTCCATGTAGAGAAGTGCCAGAGGCTTAAACGAGTCAAATACGTATTCCGTCCCTTCCTTTTATAAGTGACGAGGTTTTAATATATACAGGAAGAAAGGATTAAAATCCTCCAAAAGTAATTTCTCATTTTTTAAAAATTTAATGATTATAATAAATAATTGATCTTAATAATTAAATTTTAAGAAAATAAAGAGTTACTCTTAAAGTAATTTAACCCCTCTTCATATATATACAGAGATGGATGCAGAAATTTTATTTAATGAAGACAAAAAATATTTGCAATAATTTTATAGAAAAAATTATTATAAATTTTTACAAAATACATATATCATAACAAAAAAATTCAAAATATCTATACTTTTACAGATTATAATTATTTTTACACAATTTAATATTTTAAAAAAACATTATATGCTTTTTTATTAAAAGGATAAAATTAATACCAATTTATTCTCTTTTTTATGTTTTTATGTTTTTTTATTCATTTATGAAATAATTATCTTGTAGGAATAACACTAAATTGTTTATCGGGACAAAATAAAAATTATTATATATACTCTTAAAAAATTGTGGGAGTAATTTTACCTCCCTATATATCCTCTAAAGTGTATATATATATAGATAAAATTATATCAGTATAAATTTGATAATTATCCATTAAATTATGTCTATATATTATCAAAATTATGTTAAATTTTATTAAAATTAAATAAGAATAAGAAAGTAATCAAATCTATATTTTAGCATATTTTAAAATATTTATATAACATTAATTTTAATATATATGGATAAGATAACAAATAATGTTAGATTAATATAAGATTTTACATGTAATTTATGTGAAAGGAATTTTCAATTAAATAAATTTTAAGAAAATATTATTTAGTTAAAAGTTATAAAATGATGTTATTCTGATATAATTTAATCACTTCTCTATATATATTAGTTGTATTTCTTTTAAGAAATCCAATAAAAAAATAATTATTTTATACTAACTTTATCTTGTTTCATATTAATTACTTTCTTTATTCAACTTTTATCTCATATTTTACTTCTTATTATCACTTCCACCTTTTATTAGATTATGCGTTTATATAAACTACCAGCATGTTTAGATTTATGTTCGCCTTACAGTTAACGTGTATCTGTCAGAACTAGAAGCTACTCTCTCTTGCTTAATTATGCTTTCTTTTGTTTATTTGGATGTGATTGATTATCGATTTCACTACTTTACATGTGTTTCAAAAGCAAACCCAAATATTTCTATCATTTGGGAAAAAATTGGAAATATAATCTTAAATATTTTAATACACTTTTCTAAATTTTAAGAGGCAAAATAAGAAAAAATTAACATGACAATTCAATAAATTATTAACGTGACTGTAATGTTATTGTAGTTGTTACTGTTATTTGACAATATAAACTATTTTTTAGATAATTTTTTATATTTAAACCTTAATTTAAAGATACATGATCTCTAAATCGATATGAAACTTCAATGCAATGCCAAAGGGAGAAAGGGGAGGGTGTCAGGAAAAGGGAGACGTTGCTTAAATATGCTAAACAAACAAAATCTGCATCGTTCATATCAAGGAAAATTACGTTAATTTTTTTTATCATAGAAATCGAAATTAATATTAAAATATTTATAATTATTAATGCATAGATTTAATCAATTAAGTTAAATTTTTTTCACACCTTAATTTATTAATTGAATAAAACACTATTTACTTAAAACCCAACGAAAAAAGTCGTAACAATGCAACTATGGTAAACGAATATATATAATAAATGCGGAAATTATTAATAGGCTATTTCTTAATATTACAGATAATTATCGTTAATAAGCTCGTCTTCGTGTACGTAACTTATAAACGGGGTCCTTTTCCTAACATTAATTAACCAACTTAAGTTCGTCTTCGTGTTCGTAACTTTTGATCTGTATTCCTAACTCTACAACCAAAAAAGAAAAGAAAAAATCTTTGTGCCTAAATTATTTATATTCGTAATCAGATGGCAATAACTTAATTAAGCTCCATTAGCAGCGCTACCACTAAGTAACCATGGGCACTAGAAAAGTTTCGTTCTCTGCATCTTTTTGCCATTTCATTGTTCCACTTCCGAGAAATTAATAGTTGTGCATGGTTTATTATATTATTTTCCGCACTCAAATATTATTACAATACTAAATAAAATAAAATCGTTGTTTAATTTGTGCAACACCTCTACAAAAAATTGATCCCCACTCACGTCATTTTCCTTTATAAATGCAACATCTTAGTCCAAAACTGACGAAACTTGTATTCTGGTAGGAGAAAGAATCTGGAAAGGGTCATTGCAAAGAGAAGCAGCTAGCACTGAAGCACACACACAACACCAATACCCATTTAAACTTGTTGAGAGAGATATTGAAGAAAATAAGAAGCATGGAATGGAAGGAATATTATTTGGATGTGGTGCTGGTACCATTGGGATTTCTTATAACCATTGGTTATCACGTTTTGCTGTGGCATAAGGTTCGAACACAGCCTTCTTCCACCATAATCGGAATCAATACTCATGGAAGACGCTCCTGGGTCCCTGCCATGTTGAAGGTATTCATTCTCTAGCTTGTGTCCATCAAAACATTAACAAAAAAATTAATATTATGATTTGATGGTTTCTTTTCTCATTAACTATTTTCTTTGGGTGAAGGCTAGCTTGAATATGATGGAGCTAATTATTATTCCTAATTCTACAACTAGATATATCCCATGTTCATATGAATTATCATATATACTAATTATTAATACTCTCCAGATATATCTTTTTGAATATTTCTAAGCTAAGTATAGTCAATTATATTTCTAATTTAAAGTTGTAAACTACTCTCTGTTTTTATGTCGTTGTTGAAGAGTTTAATTTCTTTGTTTCTGATAGGCCCCAAATATTGAAACCATTATTGATCTTATTGGCTCGTATGCGTATGCTTGAATCTAGTAGTGGATCGGTGGGTATTCATGATATGACCAAACGACTTATATTTATGATCTACCTCTGTCTTACATTTTTTAGCGATAAAATTTGATATAATCGGTCTGTTGCTAATCAAAGCCTCACTCTTCATACTAGTTATGTCTCTAAATTAATAAAGTTTTGTGAAAAAGTATATTTTACAAGTTAAACGTAATGTGTCCCTGGAATATTTTGGTCTAGAATTGACTGTTGAATGGTTCTAAATTATTTTCAAATTTGTTTAAGTTATCTTGGGTTAATCTTTCTAAGCTAGAATTTTATGTTTGAGAATAAGGGTGCCGAGATCTTTCATCTCTTATTCGATTTTACTGACCTTGCTTGTATTTATATATTTTTTTATATTAAATATGGATATAAGGCATGTTAAGTGAGAACTTTTAGTTATATTGAGAAATGAGCTATAAATTTAATCGATACATGCAATCATATAAAAATAGTCAAAATAAAAAATTAATTAGCAGTTATACAATTATTTAAATATAATATAATATAATGATTTGTATTTATAATTCTCATATCTCGTAATAATAAGAGTTTTCACTTAATATACTTTATATATATATATATATATATATATATATATATATATATATAAATGTAGTACGTTTTATTTCAAGAGTTATATAAGAAGTACTTTAATCTTTGAACTTGAAGCAACAAAACTGTTTCAAGCACTCCAAAGGAACTAAACACCAAATTTTCAAATACAGTTCACCCCGAATTAGTCAAAAACAAAATTAGGACGCCACAATCCTACCTTGATCAGATTCATAATACAAATCATATTAAATTATTCATGCCTAAACATTCATTACAAATTAACCGAATAGATCAGTTATAGAAAACAATATTAACGTTCAAATTTGTTTTACCATTTTCCCTTTAATCAAACTTTTATATATGCTGAAAAAATGTCATCGTTGTTGTTATTATATTATATAATTCTCAGTAGTCAAAGTCAAAGAAATATTATATAATTCTCATGTTCTCACTTTGTTTGTTTTATCATTTCGTTGATTTTAATTCATCATTAAAATTTTAAATGCTCACATTTTTGCTTAAATACTTATTGGAATATTTATTTAAAATCTAGTTGTTCTGTTTTATTTTATAATTAAGTTATACTCCAACAAGAATTTCTTAGGTTTTTTTAAAAAATAATTTTAGATAAAAGAATTTATTTAATGTATAAAATGTGTATTAAGTTATTCCTTAGTTTTTTTTTTGGTCAAAATTAGTTTTAGTTTTTATATTTTAAAAATGATGATTTTTTATGTTCATTAAAAATGATGGTTTTGTTCATCTTAGTTTCTAAATTCCACAAAGAGAAAAAAATTAATAATTAAAAAAATACCAAAATCATTGTTTTAAAGTATAAGAATTAAAATTATTTGATTTACAAAATTTTGAATCACCTCATTGCTGACTCATTATTTTTTCTTTTTAATTCTAAAGTTGAGATGTTGCCAAAAATATATAATTGTTTTAAGAATGATTTAACTAGCTATATGAGTTAGGTCCAATGCATGCCAAGCAAGCTTCCACTTCAAGCTTGGGGGGTTGGGGGGAAGAGACTTTATGACTATTTTTTTTATCCTTAACTTTATGAATATTTTTTGTATGCTTAAAATTACTTTTAAATCAACCAGAGTGAAAGGGTAAGGTAAAATTAACAATAATTAATCAAACAGGATCAGGTTCAAAGATAGTGCTTTAGTAAATGGATTCCAGGGCCCTGTCTTTGCCGTGATGTTTAGAATCTTGAAATGACAAACATACAAATATGAATATTCGAGAGAATCTGCATAAAACTGGCTTCCCTAGGATTTGGGATTTTTTTTTATGAGAATGGCCCATCACTTTCATATAAAAGTGGGTTAGTAACTTCATATAAAAATAAAGTAGGGTTAACGACAGCGCATTTTGTTTCTGTGGTCTAGCTCGTGCTGATTACGAGCATAAAGAAAAGATGCCATTCACGTACGTTTCTCACCACAATCTCCACGACGCAAAGTGGGTCACCCTTTTTTTGAAGACTTAATTGTTCTGAGGAATATGAGTTTGTGCTTTAATTAATTACAATATATATTTTTCTTTGTAGGTTCATTATATTAATTGAAACCATGTGTTCTGCACAAGCAAGGATACTTTTTTCTTTGAGGGAGAAGCGTGGATACTTATAATCAACATTATGTACCGCATAAATAGTTGGTAGAAGAAAAGAAAAATGTGATTTTAAAACTTTAAAAAAATTATAGGTGCCGCTGAAATTAATAATCTGTGTTTTGCTGTTTTGTTTTTCTTCTCATCAAGCATGCTAGCTTCAAATATACTGCATGACCTAAACCTGTACCTGTAGATGCTGTGATGAATGTGTACAGAAACTTAATTAGAATATACCAAGAGTAAAATACACTATTAATTATTCAATTATAGATTAGCTTAGCTACGGATTCTGTACGTCGGAAAATTCAATTTTTTTTGTAGTGAAAATTGCTGGATTTAATAATGATTATTTTAAAAAGTATATCTTAGAATGATTTCTAATTGGTCAAGTGTATGAATACAAATCATATACATACAAAGGATAATTCACACAAAGCAAAATTTAATTTTGTTCATGGCAGGACATTGAAAAGAAGAACATCCTAGCAGTGCAAACTCTTCGAAATCTGATAATGGGATCAACTCTTATGGCCACAACTTCCATTCTCCTCTCTGCAGGCTTGGCAGCTGTGATAAGCAGCACTTACAGTGTGAAGAAGCCTCTGAATGACGCTGTATATGGGGCCCACAGTGAATTTATAGTAGCATTTAAATACGTGACACTCCTAACCATATTCTTATTCTCATTTTTCTGTCACACTCTATCGATTAGGTTTTTCAATCAAGTGAGCATCCTCATTTGCACACCACAACAAGATGTGATCATGTCCTCTGCAGTGACCCCTCAGTATTTGACTGAGCTTTTGGAGAAGGGAACTATTCTGAGCACAGTTGGCAACAGGCTTTTCTACTCAGCACTCCCTCTTCTGCTTTGGATCTTTGGGCCTGTGTTTGTTTTCTTGTCTTCTGTGGCAATGTTACCAGTGCTTTATAACCTAGACTTTGTTTGGGGGAATAATAATGGGAAGGGAAAGATCATGAAGAATGACAAAGGGGAGGACTATGTTTGATGTATATTGAGCTAATTAGATCAAAACATTAAACAGATAATATGTTTATGTAGTTCTTTGGTTAGGTGCATCATTTACAACTTTTAAGTTGTAAAGGTGTTGTATTTTACTCGCACAGCAGCCACATGCATGCTGAAGCGTTTCCTAAAATAATAATTCAACTAGCTAGCTTTTCCAACGTAGCTTTCATTGTGCATGATTAACATTATTATCCCTTTAGCTGTTTTCTGATGGAAGCTTTTATAAATCTTATGGCACTAAAAAAAAGACTAGCTAGCACTACTCATTCAATATTTTTTTATAATATATTTCTTTTTCTCTTTCTATCTTCATTACATTATTCTACTTTATCTCACATATGTCTCTCCTCTTTCAGAGTGGAAATTTGTTATATAAAAACGATTTCCATTTAAATAATAATAATAATAATGCTAGATACAAGCTATCCACCCTGCGGTTTTGGTCTTTAATTTGTCTGGACTAGTTGACTGATTTATGTGAACCACATGTTTATAGATCACCAAGAGTCTTTGTTTAAGAGAATGAATATTCCGATCTAAGCTTCATCATTACAACACGTTCATTACTTTTCATAAACAAATAAAACATAAATGTTCGTGTAGCTCTATTTCCACCAAATAGGATACGGAAATAGATAATTATGTCCAGAATGTTTTTATAAATGCTTTATATAATATAAGAAGAGAAATAAAAATAAAATTGTGATTTAAATAATTTTTTTCGTCTTTAAAAAATCAGTTAATTTTGATTTTATTCATATAATTATTTATTTTATATTTATCAAATAAAACTGATTGCGAGAAAAAAATGTATTTCAATAACATAAAAATATAAGAATCAAAATTAAAATTAACTAATATTTAGAGAGAGAAAATTTTAACATAAAATTATTAAATAATAGGATGCCGTCTAAATTTATAAAATCATATTTAAGAATTAATTTCCACCAATCTCTAGTAACTTACTTTTACTTTCTTATAGTATTGATGTAAAGCCATCAATATTTTTTATTTATTTAAGCAACTATTTCTTTAAGAGATAAAGTAAATCCAACAACAGTTTTAAGTTGAAATGATTATTAATTAATTAAATTGCTGAGATATGTGAGATTATAGAGTCCATTTGATGATTTTCTAAAAGTTAAACCATTTAAAAAGAGAATGACTTAAATTACAAAAAGTAAATAAAGTAATTAACCTGTGAAGATACTTAAATTACAAAATACAAACAAAACCATTGTGATCCATGAATTTCAGGTTGGTTGGAGATGCTGCTAATATTTTCATATATATATTTATTTCTTTTTTCATAATAGCTACAAGTTTAATTTTTATGTGTTGCTAGTGTAAATTTTTTTATATTATTAATTACTAAAAATTTATGATAAATTTACTCTTAAAATAACTAATATAAAAATGAATTTATTATATAATTTATGATTAGATGATAATAATATAAAATTCGTGCATAAGTACACTATCCAATGAAAGTTTTAACTAACATTTGTTGATATTCGTCTTCTGTGACGTCATCTTTTCCCAGCCTTCATATCCTTAATCCTTAATTTAGATTTTAAGTTTTAGACTAAAGACCTCCCGAACAAGCAGGCAAGAGTCACAAGCCATTAGCCATGTGTCCCATAGATTCTTATCTATATATACTTTGGAAGCATTATAAAAACTCGATCATTTTGATAATCGATTTGACCAGAATATGACTTAATTAATGTTTAAATAAAAAGTATATAAATTTTAATGCAAAATTAAAAAATAACATAAAAGCATGAACATATGAGAATTATTACAAAGGTTATAACATAAAATTATCAGGCCTGGGTCAAATATAAATCTATGTAGATTTATAGATGTTTCATAACTCTATTTTTTTTAACATTTTATTTTCTTCATTTATTTTACATCTTTTTGGTTTTACTTCTTTCTCTTCATCATACTACTTATTACATTTATTACTTTTTCTTGATTCTCTTTTTATCTTTCGCTCCTTTATAATAATTGTATACACGCTATACGTAGTTTCGAATCATCTTAATTCAAGTTGCACACTTGCAATAAACAGTGAGGGGAATATTTCCACAGTATCTAGCTAGTTTGTGCATTGTTAGCTGGTTGGGTTATATGCAAGATTCAGTTGGGAAGAATATCCTCTTCAGTTTTGATAAAACCAGATGAAATCTCAGCTTTTGTTTTATTTTAATATTTAATAATTTTAAGAGTAAATTAAACTAGTACTCTCTAAAATTTTGTGAGATTACACAAAATTTTCCTATATTTAATTTTCAGCATCCATTTGTGGGGGGGCATAACTCAATATACGTTGATATTTAATACTACATTTTAAATTAAGGGCGGAGATAGATGTAAGTACGTGGGTGACTATGGGGTAATTGCTTCCCACAAAGTAAATTTCTTACTTGAATATATTAAATGATTATTATTTTTACTTGCACAAAAAAATAGGTGTTGTCTAAGAAAATATTTTTTGCAAAAAAAAATGTAAAATATTATAAAAGATAAAAAGAAAAATTAATAAATTGGTACTAATTTATCCTTTTAAATTTGTGAAAGCTTAAATATTTTGATTTTTTTTATTAGGAGATTGTGTTTTTTATAAAAAAAATTATAATATTTTTTGTCTATAAAAGTATTATAAACTATTTCTTTGTTCTCGTTAAAAAAAATTCTGAATCTGTCGCCACGGATGATTATGGGAATAATTTATAGTTACACATGTATATTACATTTACTCATACGATTTTGGATATTTTGACTCGTGTGGTGTCACTATTGTCATGAACTCTGAACTTGAAGCAATTTATCATGGTATTAGCATGGTCTGATTGGAAGGAATTGGGAAGCTAACATGTGAATCAAATTCAAAAACGGCTATGAACTTGATCTACAATGGACTTGTGGCCACTCACCGTTACTTTCCTATAGTGGACAAGATCCGAAGTTTCTTAAACTTGGACTGGCAACTTGTTTTCTAGCATTCTTTGTGGGAGGGCAATAGTTGTGCTGACTGGTTGGCGAAGAAAGGGGCGTTTATTCACGTCCATCTGCTCTTACACCTAAGTTAATGGCTGATGCTCTGGGAGTGTTTTTCCTAAGACAAAGCTACTTATTGTGTTTCCTTTCTCATGTAATTGTTTAAAAAATATTACAATAACATTCTTTTGCATATATATATATATATATATATATATATATATATATATATATATATATATATATACATGTGTGTGGATCGAGATTCATTTATACCAAGTATAAAACATTAGACTTAGACCAAATTTTAGCCACTCAATTTAAATAATCTAAAGAATAAAATTAATTCACTTAAAAAATGCTAATTAGTAAGTTACATGAGATGATTTTATCATTTTTAATTAAACTAATTGATCAAAATCAATTTATGATAGCACCAGATAATATTTCCTATGATATTTGTCATTTTATCTTCATCAAAATGAGATTTTGAATTTCATAAAAAAAAGATAACCATCTTTGGACGTTTTTTTCTCTACAAAAGCAAAGCTTTATCCGGTTCAATCTGGTGTATATCAATTATTTGTCAATCTTATCTTCATTAAAATGAGATTTTAAGTTCCAATTGCTAAGTTAATTCAACTATGCTAATTCAATTTGGGCAATTGTATGGTGAGAATTTTAAACTGGACATTCCAATTTTTCCAACCAGTGCCCAACGCATTAAGGATGAGAACTAACATATGCATGGTGTAAATATTTATTAATTATTACATTTATTCTTATAAGAAATAATATAATTTATTAAGATCAATAAAAATAATTAAATTAGTTAATTTTAATTAATAACATTAAAACTTAATTTTATTCTAAAAATACTTGTGGAACTAAATGATTTAAGTGATAGTTATATTTAATGACACTACTCATAATTCAAGAAATATATCTTTTTCAATCCATGAGTATGCATGACTTATATTGTTAATAACTCAATAAATACTTTCATTTTCATTAAAATAAATGGATATTTCATTAATAGATTTCACAATAAATAATTAAGAGTATAAAAAGAAAATTAAGTTTCTTATATAAAGGACCAAAGAGTATATTATCTTAATTTATTTTCTAAGTGACAGATTTTAAAATATTTTATTTTTTATTTTTCATTTTAAAATAAGACAATATTAATTATTATTTATATCAATTATACCCTTATTTTATGAAATTTTTAATTACTTTATACCTTTATCATGGAATTAAAGAAAAAGTGAAGAATAATAAATGATAAAAATAAATTAATAAGATATATATAAAATATTTTAATAAAATTATTGTATTTTTAAATTTTATGTTACAGACTTAAACAACACTTTAAATAGAACCAAGTAACAATATTATCTGTAGTACTTAGAATGTTGGTTCCAGGCTTCCAACATAAAAAAAGGGCTTTTAGTTGTATACTGTTTGGGTTTTGTTAGAGACACCCCGTGTTTGTCTAAGTATACACCTTTTAGTTTTTTTTATTGACAAAAATACCTTATACAAAAACAAGTATGTGTTGTTCACCAAAAATAACGGAAACACGATATCTCAATATAAAATAAAAACACGTTTCCATTTTATACAATGAACTTATATAATATAAACATGTTTCTATTTTGTATTAAGATCTCACACCTTCTGATATAAATCGAAAATACGTTTTCGTTTTGTGTAGTGAATTTTGAAAATAAATTATGCATATATCATCCATTATCAATTTAAGTACAAAATAAGTATAACATAACATAAAACAATACAAAATACAATATAGTGAAACAAACTGGTGACAATCACGAGACTCATTTATAATTTTTTTTTAATCATGGTTGAGTTAAATTGGTGATGGTCTCTTGTCTGGAGCTAGTTGTTGACTTTGGTTGACTCAAACTTGTCATGGGATCTATTTGGATAAAGTTTTCTAGAAACACTTCTAAAAGAAAAAAATAAGAAGAAAAAGATGAAATTAGTTTTTCCATAAATAAAAATAAGTTCTCCATTAACTAATTTTAAGAAGTTCACCAGCTTCTCTAAAAGATGAGATAACGTCTACAAATAAGCTAATGGAAAATTTATTTTAGATTTTGAAGAAACTCATTTCATTTTTTTATTCTTACTTTCTTATTGTAGAAGTCCTTATAAAGAAACTTATATTCAAACAGGCTCATAATCTAGTTGATGAATTTTTGTTGATGCAAGCAAGCTAAGATCTCATCATTGGATTTAACCGGTGTAACATATAACTCAATAGGCTCAACATTATATGAATACGTATTCAATATGCTTTGTGCGTACAGTGTGTTGATAAATAACATCAGCCACCTTAATTTTTGGTACATTCAACTCAAGCTTTTCATATTAATTTTCTTCAGGGCATCAAGTGTGATGCGCTTTCATTAATCCTAAATGATTTTGGGAATCACGTTGAAACGTGATCCCTTTAGAAGTTCTTGTAATCTCACCATTGTAATATACATATATAAGATGAGATCTTGGCCTTGGTTTAGCTACAAGGTTGGGAATGTTTCTTTTTCCTTTTCATAATGGTGTATGAATACATTGTCATGTATTTTGTATGTACTCAAAACATTCAGGTTGATATATACAGGTTTGAGTACCTCCTTGTACTCAATTTCAAAAAAGTTCTTTGGTTTATATAAACAAAATATAACTTGGGAAGCTCATTTTTTCATATCGGAAGGGTTAACAACACACTCTTTTTCAACATTATACTTTATCAAGATCATTAGTTAAAATTTATTAAAAACTATACAAGTAAAAAATAATCACTGAACAAAAAGTGAAAACCTAATTTCTATAATAAATTTCAGTCAATATACAATAAAATATGTGTATGTGTTACTTGCATTTCTCTTTTCCTGTATACGTCCATGGTGTGAAGTGTGAACTATGCAAGCCGCAAAACGTTCACTGCTTTCTTATATCTATTCTCCATCTTATAAGAAACAAACATATTCTCAGACCAAACGAAACCACCGAAAGCAGGTCCTGTGAAGTATCAGAGCAGTTTCATCAGCCATGGATACAAGTGCTTAAGGAAGAAGAAGAAGAAGAAACTTCCAGAGAAAGCTAAGAGAATAAAGGCACGTTTTATTATTGGAATGAATGGAATTACGTAAAAGATTACAAGCTAAGAATTTATAGGTAGTTACAAAGATAACAAACTTTGTAACTAACTTTCACAACTATGGTTACAGCACAACTCAACTAAACTAACCATTCAAGCTAACCTTTAACTCTAGTAAATGGACAATGTATATTGACTAATATATTGACTAAGAGCCCCCCTCAAATTAGGAATGGATGTTAGACATTCCTAGCTTGGAATACAAAAATTGAAAAGCACTAGGCAGCAAGGCTTTGGTATAGATATCATCAAGTTGATTTACAGAGGAAATGGGAAGCAACTTCACAAGACCACTCAAGACCTTTTCTCGAACAAGATGACAATCAATCTCAATATGCTTTGTTCTCTCATGGAAGACAGGATTAGCAGCAATGTGGAGGGCAGATTTGTTATCACAATAAATGGTAGCAGGCTATTGGAAAGAAACTTGGAAAGCTTGGAGTAAAAAGGTGAGCCACTGCACCTCACAAGCAGCACTGGCTAATGCTCTATATTCATCCTCTGATGAACTTTTGGAGACAGTCACTTGCTTCTTGGATTTCCATGAAATCAATGAATCACCAAGGTATATAGCAAAACCAGTAATAGACCTCCTAGTATCAAGGCAACCAGCCCAATCGGAATCACTAAAGCCTTTCAAATGAACAACACTACTGGTAGATAGAAAAATTCATGCACCTGGAGACCCTTTAATGTATCTAAGTATTCTTGAAGCAGCTTGTTGATGAGCTGAAGTTGGAGCAGCAACAAATTGGCTCAAATGTTGTAAAACATATGTAATATTAGGTCTAGTATTAGTTAAGTAAATCAATCTTCCAATCAATCTCATATAAGAAGATGCATCCTCAGCTGAAAGAATAGACCCTGAATTTTTGTGTAATCTAGTAGTGTAATCCGAAGGGGTAGATACAGGTTTGGAACCAAGCATTCCACTATTAGTAAGAATGTCTAAAGCATATTTTCTTTGACAAATATTAATACCAGCAGAAGTTCTAGGCACCTCAAAGCCAAGAAAGAATTTTAAATCTCCCAAATCCTTTATTTTGAAAGCATTGTCTAACAAGAGAGTATGCTTTGTATTTCAGCTAAGTCATTACCAGCCAAAACAATATCATCCACATATATCAGCAAAGCAGTAATTGTCTTAATCCCAAGCTTGATGAATAAGGAATAGTCAGAAGAGCATTGTTTGTATCCATGAGAAACTAGAAAAGAAGATAGCCTAACATACCACTGCCTGCTAGCTTGTTTCAGCCCATACAAAGATCTTTGAAGCCTACAAACCTGTCCTGTTTTAGCATTTTGCATTCCTTCAGGAATCATCGTATACAATTCCTCATTCAAATCACCATGTAAAAATGCATTGTTCACATCCAGTTGCTTCAAATGCCAATGATTGATGGCAGTCAAAGCTAATAATAGTCTCACAGTGGTCAGTTTAGCCACAGGGGAAAATGTGTCCAAATAATCATGTCCCTCTATTTGAGTAAAGCCTTTAGCCACCAATCTGGCTTTATACCTTTCTATGGACCCATCTGATCTGTGTTTGATTTTATAGACCCATCTGCACCCAATGGCTGTCTTGTGACTAGGAAGATGAGTAAGAGTCCAGGTATGATTAAGTTCTAAAGCCTCAATCTCTTCTCTCATGGCTTGAACCCAATTAGGATCTTAGAAGCTTGACTATATGTTTTAGGTTCAGTTTGTTGAGTAACAGATAAAATGACACTATGATAAGAAGAAGACAAGCTTTTATAGGAGAGAACAGAACTAATGGGATAGAGGCTATTACCTGCAGAATGACTGCCAACAGTTAATGAAGGATATGTGATATGGAAGTCTTTAAATTTGCTTGGCCTGTGAATTATTGTTTGAGGTAAAAGACTCATCTGGATGATTATTACATTGTGACTTAGAATGAGAATTAGTAGAAGAAACATCAATATCAAATGATGAAGAAGTTGGTACAGGCAAAACAGTGACAGGATCAATATCATCATTTCTAGTTGCAAAAGGAAAGCAATCCTCATAGAAGATAACATTTCTAGACACAGAAATAGCTCTAGTTTTAAGGTCTAGAGTTACATATCCTTTTGTATTAGGTTTGAAACCCAGAAAAACAGAAGTAGCAGCTCTAGGATCAAGCTTCTTTCTGTTAGAAGTCAAGGTACTGGAAAAACACAAACAACCAAAAACCCTCAAGGAATCAACATCATACTTAGTTCCATACAATTTTTCATATGGAGTTTTATTACCAAGAAAAGGTGTAGGCATGCAATTAACAAAAACAACAGAGTGAATGAGAGCATAAGACCAAAAAATGGAAGGCAAATTAGACTGAAACAATAAGGACCTGGTTATGTTAAGTAAGTGTTGATGTTTCCTTTCAACTATTCCATTTTGTTGAGGAGTTTCAACACAGGAAGTTTAATGAATAATTCCTGTATCATGATAAAATTGCTTCATGATAAATTCTGACCCATTATCAGACCTAATGGTTTTAACTTTAGTATTGAATTGCTTTTCAACATGATTGACAAAATTCTGTAAATGGTATTGTGTTTCGGCTTTTGAATGTAGCAGAAAAATCCAAACAAATCTTGTATGATCATCTACTATGGTTAGAAAATATTTGAAACCATTCATAGAGGTTACATGGCATGGTCTCCAAAGATCAATATGTATAAGAGCAAAAGCACAAGAAGCATAAGAATTACTATCAGGAAAAGGTAGCCTTTTTTGTTTTGAATGATGACATGTATCACATACAAAGTTTTTGTCTGAATTGAGAAGAGGATAGGACTGTTTTAACAACAACAACCTTTCAAAGGAAGGATGTCCAAGTCTAAAATGCCACAAATCTATGGAAATTTTATTACATGTGAGTGCTGATATACTAGAAGAAGCAAAATCTGTGATACAATTGGAACTGGACTCCTTGTTGAGGCTGAGAGGATCCACTTTGAGCCTATAAAGACCTCCTATCACATCAACTATACCAATCATCTGTAGGTTCTACATATCCTGTATGAAGCATTTGTCATTTACAAAAGTCAGTTTGCAAGGTGAACAAGAAAACAACTTAGATATTGAAATCAAGTTGAACTGAAAAGAAGGAATGTACAAGACATCCTCAAGGTACAAAAATTGAGACAAGTAGCACTGACTGTATGACCAGTGGGAAACTTAACAATTACAGGATCTATTCTTTTGCAAGAAAAAAAAAGGTAAGACAAGGATATGACATGATCTGTTGCTCCAGAATCCAGAATCCATTCATTTGGACTGGATTTACTTATGCTACAGCTAATAGGTAAAACTTTACCTTTGTATATGTTGTTTGTATCAGCTGAACCATTGACTATTCCAATTTGATTGTCATGTGAGCTTTTATGGGTTGAATTTTGCTGTTGCAGCAGTGTCATCAAAGCTTTGTACTGCTGAGAAGTCAATTTTACTTCATCATTCTGCACTTCTTGATTTTTCTCCAGAATGGCACCATCATCATCTTCTTCTTTAACAGCATTAACACTGCTAATTCTTGATCCTTGAGGCTTATAAAATCTGTGCCCAGGTGGATATCCATGTTCTTATAACACTCATCTACTGTGTGATTGGAATTTCCACAGTAAGTGCAAACCTTGCTTCCTCTTCCATTAGAATTTCCTCTACCTTGGATACCTTAATTGCCTCTTCCTCCTTTAAAAGCATAATTTGGAGGAAATCTATTTTTCTTAAAGCATCTATCCACAGTGTGATTATCTCTTCCACAATAAGTACAAGAGTTTGATGAAGTTGTGCTTACTGCATTGATCAAACTGGAGCTTCCTATTAAATCATTGCCATTGATCTGTCTTTCTTGTTGAACTGCATATGAAAATACCTTTGCTATGCTAGGCAGTGGATCCATCATCAATATATTAGATTTTACAGTGCTAAATTGATCATTTAAGCCTCTAAGAAATTGCATAATTTGGTCCTGTTTCTTTCTTTCTTTCCATTACATTATTAACAACATCACACATACATTTCGGTTCACATGTGCAAAAAGGATCAGGTCTATAGCTTTCTAGTTCATCCCATATAACTCGAAGCTGTGTAAAATAATCAGTAATGGAATTATCACCTTGTCTTATAGATGTCATGTTTTGCTGGAGCTCAGAAATTCTTAGTAAATCACCCTGCGAGTACCTTGATTTCAAATCTTTCCATATATCAAGTGCATCATCCATTCATAGTATACTCTGCCTGATTGAAGGTAAAACAGAGTGAACCAGCCAGGAGACCACCATATTATTACATCTCTTCCAAGCTGTGTGAAGCACATGATTCGTTGCAAGTCTGACAATTGAGCCATCAACAAATTCAACCTTATTCTTTGCACTTAACGCAATAAGCATCGAACGACTCCAAGAATTGTAATTGGAAGAATCAAGCACTGGAGAAACCAATGCAATCGCAGGATTTTCTCCAGGATGAAGATAGAAAGGGCTGTGTATGTTTTGGGGCTGATCTTGTTGTGATTGATTGTTACTCATGGTGAGAAAACAAAATCAAACTGAAATCGAAAAGCAATAAGATAGAGTATGCGCAGCAGAGCTCTTCAAGAGAAGAGCTCTGATACCATCAGAGCAGTTTCATCAGCCATGGATACAAGTGCTTGAGGAAGAAGAAGAAGAAACTTTCAGAGAAATCTAAGAGAATAAAGGCACATTTTATTATTGGAATGAATGGAATTACAAAAAAGATTACAAGCTGAGAATTTATAGGTAGTTACAAAGATAACAAACTTTGTAACTAACTTTCACAACTATGTACAGCACAACTCAGCTAAACTAACCATTCAAGCTAACCTTTAACTCTAGTAAATGGACAATGTATATTGACTAATATACTGACTAAGAAAGTATGGGTTAGCTACTAGATATGAGAATTTTTGTGCTTTTGAAAGTGTTGTGATATTAGATTCAAACTACATATAATAAGGGGCAAACAAATTTGGTGCGGTGAGGGGAATGAATAATGATGGTTGTGAAGTAGTAGTATTATTGAGATAACCCGATAACTATAGTTATATATGGTCCAGTGTTATGGTGATAATGTATGCGACCTCAGACTTCTTTGAGCACTATGAAAAGCGTGAAAGCAATTGGGCCATAAAGTAGATATGCATCAAGAAACAAGGAGACAGAACTTACCTCTCCATCATGATTGCCCTCAACAAAAAGGTATCAACAACAAGCCTAATGGGTCCCCCATTATATATTTTCATTGATGGACGCCAATCCTTAAGATCAGAAAAACGTTTGGCTCATATGTTAGATTCCTTGATATCTCCCTTTCTTCTGCAATGGTCCTGCCACAATATTCAATTTTTCATATGTCAATAGAAATTGCAATTGTTAATGGGCCCTAGTGGATTCAACTAGCCTGTAAAAAAAATCAGTACAATTCAAGTTGCATGATCAGACCACTCGGTATATATTAGAGATTTTGAGAGTTTTCAATGGAGACACTTTAGGTCCCCGATTGTGGAGAAACTTAATTAACTACAAACTAATTTAATGATACTTTGTTGAGGATATATTACTTGGAACTGTATCAATGGTGATGACAAGTTAACGTCTAAAAGTTTATTAAATCTGAAAGATTAACTTATTAGGCGAGCTAGGCATGTACCATAAAGGTCCCCTAAAGCTAAAACCAATAATCACGAGTCTAAATGGTTTAAATCTGTCTAGCAGACATTGAAACAATATAGGCAAGAGAGGAAACATATGGCCTATAATCTTTTTTATTTAATTGTACCATTATATTTCTTGTCTTTTGCTTTTCAAGAAATTTGCACGCAGGACATGAAAACTTTGTGGACTAGCTAATATGTAGGTCAAAATGATGGCTTTCTCCTAACCTCCATACAACAATATTTAGAAACTTTATGAGGTCAAAGTTTTGCATGGAGATCAAATATTCTAAGCAGATTTAAGGAGCAGGGAAGGGTAAATATAGTATAACTAAATTAATGCCTAAGAACCTAGCTGGCCGGAGAAGAAACAGAAGAGGAGTGTGTGTGTGTGTGTGTGTGTTGCAAACTCTTTCCTGACGCAGACATTAGTCAAACACATTATTGGACATGTTTAATCCTAGTTAATTAACATATAAAAGGTGAAAATTCGTGACACAGATTAACTAGCTAGGGAACATGTTCTAGACACGTTCATGTGGAGTTTGATTAGAGTAACTTAAGAGAAGTTCAACTTTGTTGACTTTGCTGTCATTTAACTTGCTGAGATGCGTTACAGAATAATTTGTTTTGTTAGAATCAAGTTTAACTAGATATGCTGGGTCTGACTATTACACGTTGTCTCAGTTCTTTCAAACTATACGTACAAGAAGATAGAACTTTATTACAGCTTCTGCACATTCATACGTGATGTTACCTAGCTTTTCAAAATTATTAGTATTTTTTTTCAGAGCTTTATTTATATTCGATAGGCCCATATTAATTTACTTACATGATACTTACATATTTTAGTCGTACTGTGAACAATTTTTCAAAATTTCTTTGCATGGATGCTTCGTATTATGTACTTGGCATGTTGCAAAAGTTCTGTTGTATAGTATTGCTCAATCATGAAACAAATCTCAAAGGTGATATACGTCTCTCATATTATTCACGCACTCGAAAAAGGTTAAATATCATTCAAAAACAAGTAACATTAAAATAATGTTCGGTAAAAAGGTTATCTAAATCTATTTCATTTGCTGCAAACAAGTCCTTTTGGTCTAAAGCACAATTAATAAAGAAAAAAAAGTTCAAGCAATGATGTGAAATTGAAATCAAAAGGAAACGTCTTGTCATAAACTTTATCCATAATAAGATTAATTCGCTTAACACAGAATATGCTTTAATTTGTAATACAACAAAACACTGTTTTTGCATATTATGTCCGACATTACATATGATAGTACTTGTGACCATGAAATTTTAATGCGCTCCACTATTAACCCTGTCATCATCCCTTTATTTTAGGGATTCCAACATGTCATGGGTCAATATCAAATCATATGCTCCTATTACTTTTTTTCCCATATAGACACCTAGCAATACGAACAAAGCTTCATGACACAAATGGAGATAATATAAATGATCATCTTTACATCCACACAAAGGCCAATGAAAGATTCCTATCTTTCTCTCTTCCATAACCTCCTGGATATGGATGACACAAAAAGGGCATAAGTGGGCCCAAAATTTCTTGACTTGGTCCCCAATCCGCTATAGCCAATCAAGCAAGTTTTTTGGATGAATTTGGCAATATGGCAATTCCAGCGGTGTTGCTTTGCAATATGGCTCTTGGTTGACAGATAAGGCCACTTGCTAGTTTTAGAATTTAGGTTTATACATGATATACTACTAGAACCTTATAAATACACATACAACCTTAAGTGAGTTAGTTGCATGATTGAATGCAGAAAATGAGCAGCATAGCCACCTAAGAGGGACTTGCATGAAGAGGCAGAGAGCGTAGTGCAGCCAAGGATGACTTGCCGGCATTATTATTGAAGTTGATGAGCATCATATATGACTCATGTTCTTGCCGGCAAGTTGGCCTTGGCTATATTGTGCTCTCTTCTTCTCATGTAAGTGCCACAATTAGGCTCAGTCATTGAAGCAGAAGCAATATTTCCCCTTAGCTAGTATACATGAGATAAGTGCGATTCTATTGAAAATTATTATCTGCTAAATAGCTAAAGTAATAATATCTATGTGAGTTTTAAAATGTCAATTAACTGTCCCTTTCTTTTATTGTCATTTTCTTTGACCAATCGAAAATTAATTAAACATCTACGTTATATATGGTAAGACCTGAAATTTAAAGTCTTAGTTAACTGCTGATAGAGGAGGAGGTCATATGCATAAAGTTATTAAGGTGTATTTAAGTTTTTTTGCTGTTAGAAAAACATATTTTAATGTGAATATCCACAGTTATGTGCAAATAGTATGCACGCGTGAACATATGTTGAACTTTTTGTACATGAGGAGCCATCCAAAGGGGGCCAAGCATTTATCACTTACCAGTCAGCTTGTGTATTCTGAGCCACCCAAATCGGTCCATCAATGTAACTTGTGCAGTCGTGTCAATAGGTCATAGATTCTATGGATGCTTCAACGGACTACGGTTCATCGCTACTTGCATATTCATAAACAAACAAGTGTAGATAACCAAAATTGACCTGAAAAAACTGTGAGGCACAGGTATGAAGCACTAATAAATTGCTTTTGAAAGATAAAAAAGTTTAAATTTAATCTTGTGTAAAAAGTATGATAAATTAATCTTATAGATAATTTAATGATAAATTAATCTCTAACTTTAGAGCTTAAATTCAAATTTATCCCAAAAATATAATTTATTGATTGATTAGTCATTCAACGTTATAACTTAACGATAAAATAATATCATAAATTTAATAACAAGATTAATTTGTCGGACTTTTGAATATTTAAGAATTAAATTTGTATTTTTCATCTTTTAGGAATCAATTTGTTATCACAACATACTTTAGAGACAAATATAATTATTTATCCTACAAACAATCATTCAATTTTCTTATACACGGTGGTGATGGATTATCGAATTTAATATGAAAAGGTAAATTGAATTCATCTCATCTACTCATAATTTTTAAATATTACTTTATAATATTTTTATAAAATAAAATAAATAATTTTAATGGCTAGAAACTCATACGGTAAGAATGTCACTACAGAGAATTTGAACTCAAACTGGATCGGGTGCAATCACTTTTATAAGCTTCACACGTTAAACCATGATGATCGGAGGGCACAGATTTCAAATGTGTGTTTTAAGGTTGATTTATCAAGACAAAATATGAGTGATCCGATCTTCATCTAAGATTCTGTTGTGTAAATACCTAAAAAAAAAAAAAACCCAAGTCCCTTAATGGGTAGGGGTACTTTTTTTTTTTTGTTTAGATATCTAGATGGGAGAAGTGCGTCACTACCCGCTAGGAGTGGGCCGCTATCATGTTGCATCTTTTTTTTTCTTCAGTTTAGACATCAAATAATTTTGTTTGAGTAGGATCTAATCATTATAAATGATAAAGAATTTTATTCGAATATTTAAGATAATTGCATATTTAAAATTTGAATTGAGATCTCTTAAGTTGAAACAATCACATATAAGTGGATCCACTCGTTCAGGATAACCTAATATAAATAAAGTAACCATTTTATTGGGTTTACACATCGGACCAACTACTATGAACCATGAAGAAAAGCTAAATGGGAAAAGATGTGTTTGATATCAGCAAGGGCTAAAGAAAAGAAAAGGATTGAAAATGATGGTTAAATTTGTGTCTTGTTAGACTTTGCATAGGTTTTACTTTTTATGCATTGGAAATTAATTTTGTTGATATCATGACAGTAGTTTATGAAAACTAAATGGAGGGATATATATGTAAGAGAGTCCTGGTTTAGAGTCTCATGTTGAAACGCAAAGGGAATCCTGTTGTTGGGAGTTTCATTCGTTCGGTACGCAAGAAATAACAAGAAAAAATTTAAAAATTGTATGTGATCCACTTTTAAAAAAAACCCATTCACTGAAATTAGAAGAAATGCGAAGAAGTTCATGGCTTTTAATTAGGTGACTAGCCTCCTGAACCTTACCTCTTGAACCACATAATCAATTATGTGTGGGAGCATAATCGATTAGCTGGATCCCACAAATTTCACGGGCTTGAAACTGTTAAAACTTGTTATTCGGAGAAAGTTATTCGGTGGAAAAAGTAAAATAAAAATAAAAACCACATGCACCATTGACTGTCTCGAAGTTTTGCAGGTAGATTAACCCACTTTTGTTTGCCCTTACATGTTGAATTGTGCTCTCAGATATTTATACTAGATATATATAATCAGCCAAGGGTGTAAAAACATGGGTGTAAAAGAAATTGTCATCCGTAAGTATATATTAAAAGGATAAAGTAATATTTTTATGGATATTTTTTTTTTTCTTTCTTTCAAATCAAAAACAAATTCTAAATTTTATTTATACTCTATATTTTAGCTGTTTCTCTTAAACTATATTAGTGTGTTTGATTTCTAACCAATAGCATTTGTTACATGTTCATGTGAAGCTACAAATATTAGCTTGTGCTTATCGAATAAATTTTGACCGGTTTTAAGATCAACGTGCATATTGAACGCCACACCAAAACAACTCATATTTTTATCCTCTTTTTTTACCTATTTCTTCTTTTTCTACTTTAGTCTCTACCAAATAGAGTAAAAGGAATGAAGCCACGGAAGAGTTATAATTTTCTTGTATCAAAAAAATTTAGTTATTAATTTTTATATATTAGTATTAGAGATTCAAACTTACATTTTTTTTCTTTTTCTTTTTAAGCAAAGGGCAGTAGAGAACTTTCATTAAAGTTCTGAAACCAGAATGAGGAGCTTCAAGGAGCTTCTACTGAGATTAGCTTGTAGCTGGAGGGAAGTCAGCCTGTTAAGATCATTTGCAACTTACAAGTGTAACGGAAATACTGCAAAGAAAAGCTATTTATATAAAAACGGCTGGAGTTTGTTCAATTCTAAACTCTTCGATTATGAATGATCATAGGGTAAAGAGTTCTTTGATTCCCACATCAATAGGATTCAATTAATTTCATAAGTCACGAAATTTCATAATAATAATAATAATAATAATACAATTAAAAATATGTTTTTAATTGCCACAATATTCACTTTCAATCCTTTAATAAAAAAATTAATTAATTATTCTTTTGTCTTCAATTATGAAAATGTGTAGTACCTTGCCCATATTTTCATAAACCAGTGACTAAAATGAGATAAAAAAAAAATTCACCAAAAAATGATATAATTTTTTGTAAAGAACAATTATCACATCAAATAAATTTTCAAAAACGAAGAATTAAAAAGACGATTTACTTTTTGTGAGACTTAAAAATAAAAATTATCTCATTTGTATGCTAAAAACATATTTGACACTACTTATTATAATTATTATTATTATTATTATTATTATTATTGTTATTATTATTATTATCTAAATCCATCAAAATAATAATAACTCAATTAAGATAGGTTTATGTACTCGTCAAACTGTCCTCTGAGCAATTTTAAAGGTGGCAAAGTAGATTGATATCACATTGTCAATTTTAGGGACTTAAATCTTTAAATTGATAAAAATAATTTAATTACTTATCTTACCATATATTTGAAATAATAACTATTAACCGAAATTAATATCATTAACGTATTGAAAAAATATTTTTATCAAATTAAAGATTAATGTCATTCTGAAGTTTACGTTAAGCTTAAACAAATATTGGCCAATCTTGAACTGTAAACGGCTGCGTTGGCAATTTTAGGGACTTAAATTTTTAAATTGCAAATCATTTTAATTACTTATCTTACCATATATTTAAAATAATAAATATTATACAAAATTAATCTCATTAACGTATTGGAAAATTATTTTTTATCAAATTAAATATTAATGTCATTCTAAAGTTTACGTTAAGCTTAAACAAGTATTGGCCCAATCTTGAACTGTAAATGGGCTGCGTTGGCAATGCGGTTTGTTGAGAATTTCTTTCTCCCCCAATCAAATCTTGCATGCATCATTTAAATAAAATAAAAATAAAAAAAATATCCTGAACATTACATATTGAAAGTTAGTAACTAACTCAACTAATAGATTAATTATATTAAAAATAATTAATGTCTCTATATATAACTCTAAATTTTTTAATATATATTTAATACACATAAATTTACATAATAAAATTTATAACAATTAATTTTGATCTAATAATGTATTTTTTATATATAAAAATTTATATTAAATTTATAATTTTTTATTAACCCTATGATTTTATTTAAAATTTTATTAAACCTATGATTTTTATTTAAACATATAATTTATATATGTAAAAATATATTATTAAATCAAAATTAATTGTTAAAAAATTTATTATATAAACTTATATGTATCTTAAATATATTAAAAAATTTAATGTTATATAATAACATTAATTAATTTTAACATAATTAGCATATTAATTCATTTTAATTGGTTGGAACGTCGTATTAACAATACAAATGTCACAAATTTGAGACCTGCATGAACCATTATTTTTAATTATTTTATAAAATATATTTTAACATAATGTTGACATTATGAATTATCAATCAATAAAATTCTTACAAAAGAGTATTTTTTATTTTTCCTTTTACTTAAATGGTATATATGAGATTTGACTAAAGAAATTCCCACATTTATTTTTGTTAATGGGAATCTTTGTTCATCTGAAAAAATAATAGCAGAGATTAGAGAACCTAAGATTTTTTTTTTTTTATACTTAAGGTAAAGCCTATCAATTTAAGCTTTGGAATGGGGCGGGAATCTTTATTTCACTTATAAAATCGGTATTGTTTTCATAAAGTAATATCAACTCGGAGTAATTCTTTTGGGATGAATATTCATTACACTTGTAAAACCGACATTGTAAAATAATATCAAATCGAAGACAATTGTTATGAAATAAATATCAACTTAACACTTAAAGGTCACCCTAAGTAAAAAAAATTAAGACTCAACTTAAGGCGTCTTACCCATAAGTTAACAAAGCCAACATTACAACTGGACCCAAAAGAGTAGGAACCTTAACGTAAGTAGACACTAGTAGTAGTCTGATATATATGGCCACGAAGGATCCGGTCAGTCACAATAAATATTGGAACTATAACTGAATACACCTAACACTCATTTCACACTGAATTAGATGGATTTTTTTTCCCCTCAAATTCTTTCCACCTTCATCTTGTAATTCATCCCTTTGAGTCTCATAAGTTCTGTGTCTTGTGACCTACACCATAACATGCACTACTACAAAATCTGTTTTTCGGACGCGCATTCAAGAACGATTGTAACAAAATTGTGTTAAAAATTAAAACGGTGACAATATTGTAAATAATTACAATATTTTAAAAGCGGTTGTAGCAAAACCGTTTTTAAATCATGTTTTCAAAAATGATCTTTAGTGTAACCATCTTTAAAATAAGGGACTCAACTCATTTCAAATAAGTAACCATTAAATTAATTTTAAGGTCCAGATTTTCCACTAGTTTTAAAAAAAAAATTTAATTTAATTTTTTTTATACTTAAAACCATAAGAAATATAGTATACATAAATTAACCGGTACAAGATCATTTCAACTAGTAGTTGTTCTTAAATTTCTAGAAATTTCTTTTATGATAAAAAAACTCTAACGTTCAATATTTTTTAATTTTTTTTTGACAATTTTACACTATCATTTTTTTAAAACAAATAACAATTTGGACATTACTCAAGATCACAGGTTAGAGTAAAATAATTGTGTACCAATTAATCTACACAGTCAATAATATTTTTATAATTGTAAAATTTTAAAACTAGATTAATAAATGAATTAAAAATATCCTTTGAAATAAGTGAGTAAATCTAGACCATTAAATTAATGTAACGGTCCAAAATGAGAGAAATTCACCAAAAAGCCATTTTAAACCACTCAATCCGTTCCCACCTTCTTGCATGATTACCTTCAATGCCCATTCCACTAGTATCTTGTTCTATCTCAAAAGTCTTAATTACCAAAATATGAAATGCTTTTCTTACACTATTCCCCACTTAAAAAGGAGATTTTCTTTTGTCAATCCATTCATGGGCAACTAGAATGTGAATTGAGCACTAAATAAGAGGATAATCAATAAGAAAAAAGAAGAGAGCGAGCTGAAAGAAGTAAAAGTGAATGTCAAATAATATATATTGTCAATACTTTCTAATTTAGTTAATTTAAAAATACATGTAAAAGTGATTTGTTACATGATTTTTTTCACTACCAATTTAGGAAGTTATTTTCTAGATCATTTGTAACTACAATTAATATAAACATTTGTTTGCTTTTTGTAATCGCAATTCGCAACCAACATAGAAAGTTGACTTTTTAAATTGATAGTAAATCTAACGGATGTAATCACTTTTATATTAATTATATATATATAAATTTGAAATTGAACTAAAAAGTATTGATTTTCTGTATTAAATAGTTGTATTTATATTCGCTCATAGCACTATATAAAAAAAATAACTACTGTTAAAAACTTTTTTATACTAATGATTTATCCAAAAATATTTATCCATTAGGTATAACTACCATGATTGGATTAAAATAAAAATAACGTAACCTAAAATATTTTGTTATAGGAGAGAGATGTATGGTGGGCAAAATTGATCAGCTTTCACATTTTTTACCTGCTGCTTATATATTTTTTAAAGGAGACCCGGGTGGTAGCCGCTTCAGTTTCAACGCATGCAAGCTGGCCACGTGATTTTTTATTCAAGCTACGTGATACGTGATACATTAAGATATTATAAATTTAAATATATTTTTAATAATTTACTAATAAATTTGTCACATCTATCTTTCTTTCTTTTTAACTTTTATGTTGACCAGATCTTCTTCCTTTTTAATTATAAAAAACAGTTCTGACAACAATCATATATGTCTGTGTGCCGAGATTATAAATGGCCAAAAAGAAAAGATACTCTATATATACTCAGGCAAGTAAAGAAAGCTGAAAGCAGATCTAGAGTGAAACAAAACCCAGGCCATAACCAGAAAGCAAAGGCTCATCATGAGCTCTAACGCAGCCCTTGACTCAACACAAAGCTCCAGTGATTCCCCTCAGTGGAGCATCAAAATCTGTGACTCGATTGTAGCGGTTACCGTGAAAGAGCTTGCTATGGAAGATTCCCTCACAGTTTGCATCTGCCAAGTCCCGGAATCGTTGAGTTGCAGCAAGAAGGAAGCTTTCGTCCCTCAGTTTGTGGGCCTCGGTCCATACCATCATTCTCGTAAAGGGCTCATGAAAGATGGACAGAAATTGGCCGCAGCCAAGAGGGTCCTCAAAGACCTCCTATCCAACATGGAACTATTCCAACAACGCATCTCAAAGTTTGACTCACACATTCAAAGTTTCTACCACCCAGATGTCAAATCAACATATGATAACGACACCAATACCCTCTTCTACGTGCTCACCGTCGATGCCTTATTCTTGTTGGCTTTCATAACGCTTCTCAGCAGCGACAACTCTGACGGCGGGTTAGGATTCTCTTTCTTCTTAAATGGAAAACTAGCCATGCCCTTCTTTAACACTGCTGGGATAGAGTTGACCAGGAATGTTCTTATCAGGGAGGTTTTCAAGCTTGAGAACCAGATTCCCTTTCATGTTCTTCAGCAGATCACTGGAGCCAACGAAATTCAATCAGATGATGAGGCTCTAAGTTCAAACGTGCATAATTTTTGTAAACAACAGTGTCCACTTGTCAAGTTTGAAGAGCTCTCCAGTAAACTAGCACTAGAAGGGCGTCATCATTTGTTGGATCTCATGTACCATTTGATTGTACCCAAGCCTCAGCCTGAGACTCAAGCTGACGCTCCGGCTCTGGTTCAAGTTTCAGCCGGAACTGGGGCTCAGGATGAGGGGGAGGCTGGGAATGGGACTAGGACTGGAACTGTGGCTCAGGATGAGGGGGAGGCCGGGAATGGGACTAGGACTGGAACTGTGGCTCAGGATGAGGGGGAGGCCGGGAATGGGACTAGGACTGGAACTGTGGCTCAGGATGAGGGGGAGGCCGGGAATGGGACTAGGACTGGAACTGTGACTCAGGATGAGGGGGAGGCCGGGAATGGGACTAGGACTGGAACTGTGGCTCAGGATGAGGGGGAGGCCGGGAATGGGACTAGGACTGGAACTGTGGCTCAGGATGAGGGGGAGGCCGGGAATGGGACTAGGACTGGAACTGTGGCTCAGGATGAGGGGGAGGCCGGGAATGGGACTAGGACTGTAACTGTGGCTCAGGATGAGGGGGGGGCCGGGACTGGGACTGGGAATGGGACTGGAACTGCGGCTCATGATCAAGTTCCAGGTAAGGTTGTGGTGCCTCAAGTTCAAGCTCAGTCCAGTGGTAATGGTATGATAAGAAGATGCTGTTCCGGATGCTTTAACATCCTTTTTATTCTGGCGTTCGCATTCATTGTTCTGGGATATATTTTTTGGCTCATTTTTCGTCTGGTTATGAAGGTATTAGGATTCTTTTGGAAATGCTTAATACCTGTTCTTGGTTGTGTTTACAGTATTCTATGCGGTTTGGATGAAAAATTTGATAAACCATACCTGAAAACCTTGAAAGACTTGGTTGGAAATCTTTTGCGTATCAACGAAACGCAGCAATCAACAGATTCGGGTGTTGGACCCGTTGTATTGATTCCATCTGTGGAAAAACTCCACCAAGCTGGGATTTTGTTCAAACCAGCTCAAAGTGGCATCTTATCCATTGATTTCAATGACGAAGAGTGCATATTTTACTTGCCTAGTATCAGATTGGATGTCAACTCAGATGTGATCATCAGAAACCTCGTGGCTTACGAGACATTAATTAAATCCAACACCCCCTTGGTCTTCACAAGGTACGTTGAGTTAATGAGAGCTATTATAGACACTCCTGCGGATGTGAAGATTTTGGCAGACAGCCAAATCATTGTAAGCGAGTTAACTGATCAAGCAATCGCGGACCTTTTCAATGGAATGAGCAAATCGATTAGGCCTACCAAGACTCCAAAGTTGGATGAAGTGATTCACAAAGTTAACGGCAAGTTCGAGAGTATACAGAAGCAGAAAAGGGTAGTCAAAAAGTATACGTCTAGCTCATTCTTAACAGGTGTTGGGGGTCTCCTATTTTTGCTTTTCACGGCTCTGCAAACTTACTGCACCGTTTATAACTGCTCTGGTTCCTCAAGACTTGGTAAATTGCCTGATGAAGATGGGGAATATTATGGTAGAAATAATTATTTCATTAGCTCTATGTAAGTTTTAGTGTTCATGTTTTTAATGATTTACTAGTTGAATGTGAGTGTGTAGTCGTAGTACTTCAGGGTTTAATTATTGTATCTCGTTAATTATTGTGATTTGCGTGTGTAATATTTATTTAAGTTTTCATGAAACTTATTGTTGCAGGGAAGCGAGTTATAGTATTTATAAATACAAGTGGTGCTATTAAAATAGAAAAATTAGCTAGCTAGAATTATGATAGAATCTAGCAAAATTTAAGAAAGGTTATTGGATGAATAAATAACTCGAACCACTCATGCATCCGAGAATTAAAAAAACACACCATGGCCCAATGTATTCTATTAAAATTAATTATAAATTTCTGACTTCCTAATTTGTTATAAACAAATATTCTTCTTTTTTTACAAGTAGTTTCATTTTAATGAGTGAATAAGACAATTCCACTATCCAGAAAAAAAAAATCTTGTATGTTTTAGTCTTCGAGTTTTTTTTAATTATTTATTTACTAGTGAGTGTGGATCATATGGTTAATAACACTATTTTCAACTGTCTGCTTCAGACATATTTTTCCTTATTCATTAAAATTCATGTTATTTTCTTTTATTTGAAAACAAGTTCACCAAATAAAATTGTGTTTAGTAAAACATTTTAGTTAAACTTTAGTTCTTATAAATTCAAAAACTTGTTTGATCTTATAAATAATGTTTGGTAGCTAAACAAGCTTTTAGTAACTAGTAACACTTTTTTATATGCTATTTGAATTAGCATTTTTTATTATAAAAATTTAGTTTCTAACTTTTTATATTTATTTCTTTCTTGTCCTTATAATACCTATTAAATTTGTGTTTTGACCTTTGTAAATGAT
>PYAF01004995.1:4613386-4636918 GCA_007407185.1 Glycine tomentella | reverse complement strand
AATCAGTATAATATTTACTTAGGTGTGTTTTTACTATTTTATACTCATTTGGAAATATTTTAAGATATTGTAAAATATTAGTAGTGGAATATACAATATGAAAAATATAATAATTGAAACCAAAAAATATTCAAAATAATGATTCATAAATAAAAAAATATAAGAGTTTAAAATTAATTAAAAAAATTATAAAGACCCCAAAATATATTTTATCAATCAAATTAAATTGAATTTTATATAAAAATATCATTTGAACGTGTAATTTTTATCATTTTTGTATTTATCAATTACTTAAATAAATAATTTATCAATCCTTATTATTTAATAAGTTAGCTTAACAATTTTTAGCTATCAGTTAATTTTTCAGTTTGTAATTAACTTTTTAAATAGTTTTGTTAAACATAATCTAGGACTAGAACGTGCAATTCAATTCGTTGGTGCAACTAGTGGTAATATGATTCCTCAAGAAATTAAGGAGAAGACACAAGGTATGTGTAATAACTAACTTTTAGGTTTGATCCGCCTCAAATAAACTCTATATAAATTGGATGCAATATATAATATGTTGGCAAATCCTCTCTAAGATACAATGGAGTTCGTTGATATGGATTGCACATAATCAAGCATGTCATCAATGACTATTTACAAAATAATAAGAAAGGAAATGATTTTTTAGGAGTAAGAAAGAAAATGCTTTGAAAGAATATGGTGAATTTTGTGGTTTTGTTGTATTTTTTATGTAGATTTATTCTATTTATATATCACCTCATTTCTTTTGGTGAAAGAATTTGACATTTCAAAAAAATACATGTCATGACTTATGCTGAAATTACACTTCATAACTCTTATTTAAAAATCACATCTCATGACTCTTAATAAATAAAGTCACATCTCATAATCTTTGATGATTAGTTACATTTATTCACACTTATACCTTAACATAAATAGACACATAGTTGCATGAAAGATAATCTTTCATTAATTTTTAAAATCTCACACAATTCATATGATTAGGTAAATACATATAATTTTTTTACTCAATATATATAAAACAAAGTGTGTTATAAAAATTGGTAACAAAATTTCTCTCTTGTTTAATTATTATGATTTGCTTATGTACTATTTATTAAGGTTTCATGTGACTTTTTTTACAGCAGATTCCATGTAACTTGTTGCAAGTTATATTATTTATAAACATAACCAATGCTAGAAAAATAAAAAATGCCTAAAATTAAGATATAGTTAATTTAGCAATTTTTAGGCGTGGCTGTTAGATGAATAAAGAGGTCAAATACTCAAATCCTAATTCTCTTATAATAAGTGAGTAGCCGCATAACCCTCTCCCTAGAAAGAAAAAAGTGTTAAAATAGTTTTTTCTCTCTCTGATTTATTATTTTGATTTAATTTAATTTTATAATTTTTATTTAATTTGATTTTCTAATTTTTAAAAAGAGTTTAATTTAATTTTTATTGTCTATTTTTTAACACAGTTAAATTTGTGTTAATGTGATAAATTAATAAAATTGATGAGATGACTCTATCCAACTATCAAGTAGACTCCAAACACAAAAACGTTAGACAAAATGGACGGCCATGACTAAAATAATTTGAGTTCATAGCTTTTAGTTTTTTGTTAAAGTAGGAGGGGAGAAGACCAACAATAATATTGACATCGGAATAACAAATTTAAGCAAGCCATCGTTAAGTATTTGACGTCGTCACAACAATGGTTTCCGACGTCACAACCACACGTTGCAATTGCAAAGGGCTCATTGTCATGTCTTACATCATCCTAAAGAAAAATTATCTATGAATAACATTGACCTACGTAAAGGGGAAACGGATCCTCCGCCGTCATATTACCGCAGCAAATGATCTTAACCATTTATTATTATATTTTATTCATATAATAATTTTTATTATAGAATAAATATTTTAAAAAGAAGGGTGAGATTGAAACATTGTAGGAAAGTGTTGTGTTTTTTTCGCTGCATGAGATCCCCTCCCAGATAAAGGAAAAGTAGAGAGAAGTATAAATAGCTCCCTTGTTTTGCATGGTGTGTAAAAACAAACAGAAAAAGACTATATTGATTCGCGAGGTCCTATATGTTTATTAAATTTTTAACTAGGTATTTAAAATAATTTAATTGGATTTTAAATTTTATTTTTAATTAAATCTTTCATCTAATTGTGATTATGAAAAAATAACTACAAACACCTATTAAAAATGCAAACAGTGAATTGATACTTTTGAAATATGTGATAAGTATAACTAAGTCCATTATAAGCATTTTTAACAGAGTTTAAAACCTTTTCATGCCAATACCCAAACATTCTTTCACAACGTAGTTTTTAACAAAACATTATTTAATAAACCACGAGTTTGTTTGTTGAGAGATCAACACATTTTTATAATGAAATTCAAATTAATTATGTAACCATGAATTAAACGTTAGTATTGATTATGTTTGACAATACAACTAGCTAGTTTCTAATAAATAATTTTTTAATAATTTTTAATATTGGAGTAGTATTCTTTTAAAACACTTTAGCTTTTTTATATTTTAATATCTATATACTATGTCAAACCCTCTTCACTTGATCGATCCTAGTGTTTCTTACTAAATTGCAATGTAGAGAGTCATTTTTGCATTAACTTTAAAACTGATCTAAACAATGATATATTTTCTTTATTTTTTTTCCAGCAAAAATAATATATTATATATATAAATAAAATAGTCCGTAGGTACCAACCAGCGCAGTACCAGGAATCGCATCTCATAAGCCTATCCGTGGTTGACTTTACATACACTTGCTAAATATTAATCAATCTAAATTAAAATGTCAAAAACAAACAATATTAAAAACTTTTTAATTTCTTGTACTAGTGATTTATCCTTAAAACATTGTTCATTAAGTTTAGCTATCATTGATGTTGAATTGTTGGTTTAAAATATTTGGTTACATGAGAGAGATGGTAACATTAGTTGGCATTCATATTTTCTTTTGCATGTTGCTTATATTTTAAAAGGATGGTAGCCACTCCGACCGTTTGAAAGTATCATGAATTTACACACTATTCAATTAACTAAATTATACTCTCTTTATAATTAGTCACACGATTACAAATATAGAAGTAACTGTTGCAATCAATTAAAAATAAAAATGTATATGAATACAATGACGCCATTTTCCCATCTTCATACTGGTAGACACCAACCAATGCTACTAAAAAGGATTGTCCCAAGTATTACATAAAGAGTTGCACTTTTTTATATAAAATATATATATATATATATATATATGTGAAGTTTCATTTTAATTTAAGAAATTTTTTACAATTAAATTTATGAATATTTAATAAACATATAAATACTAACGTTAGTTTTGATTATGTTTGACAATACAACTAGCTAGTTTCTAATAAATAATTTATTTAATAATTTTTAATATTGGAGTAGTATTCTTTTAAAACGTTAGTATTGATTATGTTTGACAATACAACTAGCTAGTTTTTAATAAATAATTTTTAAATAGTTTTAAATATTTTTTGAAATGCTATTTGGAGTAGTATTCTTTTAAAACACCTTAGCTTTTTTATATTTTTCTTCTTTTATTTTTAATATATTTATCAATTTTTTTATTATCCTTTTTAAATATACAAGAGTTTTATTAAACTTTTCTTCACTCATTCATATGTTTGAAGTATATGCGTGTTTATCACTCTATTTTTTTTTTCAACGTGTCCACTCTCTTTTTTCTTTTTTCTTCAGGTAATTTTTAATCAACTAATTTTTTTATTTTTGATCAATTGTAATTATTTTCTGCAATTGATAATCAAACTTTCCTATTCTTTTTTTAGTGGTGTGGTGGTTTATTTGTTGACAATCTTCGAAACTTTTCGCAACTGATAATTTTTTCTCGCAATTCATAACGAGCATATATTTTTTACATATTGGATGTGTACTAGCAAGGGGTAGTGTTATCACGTTTAGATGTGTAATAATTGGAACTAAAAATGAAATTAAAATAATTTATATAAAAATAAAAATTAAAAGAGTTCAAAGTTAATTAAAATAAAAATATAATTTTACCTATTTTAATAATTAATTTTATTCAACACTTATTAATAATTTAATAATTAACTTTTCAGCTATCATTTTTTAACTTTTAACTAATTTTTCAGTTATTTTTTAACATAGTCATTTTCTGTTAGTCTTACACTATGTTTGATAAATCATTTTAGTTAATTTATAGTTTTTTTATTAACTAAAAAATTTATTTGACTATTTGATAAATAATTTTTATTTAGTACTTCAACATTTTTAAAATACTAATCTCTAGTTTTTTTACATTTTTTATTCTTAAAAATATTTATTATTTTTTCCTATTACCGTTTTAAAATAAAACAAAGTTTTATTATTTATTTATTTTTTTCACCCATTTCTCCTACGCATTTTTATATTACACTATTTATTTTAACCATTATATTATTTATAATATTTTATTTATTATTTCAATATTATACTTCACAAAATTTACAATGATAGATATTAGATTTATTTTATTTATTTATTACTGTTTTAATAATTTTATATTAAACAATTTATTTTAACTATTATGTTAACTGACATAATAAAGTTATAATGTTTACTTAACTGGAAGCTTTTTTACTTTATTTTAAAATTGATTAAAGGTATCTTAAAATATAATATAAGATTAATAGTAGAATCCATAATATAAAGAATGTAATAATTGAAACTAAAAATTTAATGAAATTTATCTATAAATAAAAGTTACAATAGTTTAAAATTAATTGAAAAATTTAAAATTATAACATCTCAAAATATATTTTTATTAATAAAACAAAATTGAAAATCATATAGAATATCATATAAATCTGTTTATTTTTTTATTTTATTTTATATATTTAACTATTTCAATAAATAATTTTATCAAACACTCTTATAATTTAATAAGTTAGCTTAATTTTTTAAATTTTTATTACATTTTTAGTTTCAACCTAGTTTTTTAGCTAATTTTCTCAAACACAATTTTATTCATTTTTTTATTAAAATTTTGTTAATTAATTACGCATATATTTTAGAAAAAATAATTAATATAAAATGACTTATAAAATGGGCTAACGCTGTCTGCGACCACAATTAATCTAAAAAAAGTAACTTTTTAGATCAGTTATAATTATAATAAATTTTTTTGCAATTATGATGAGGTTTTAAATGTAAGCTTCTTTAGAAAAAGAAAGTAAGAAGAAAAAAATAAAATGAGTTTCTCCATTAATAAAAACAAGTTTTTCATTAACTAATTTGTAGATATCATCTCATCTTTTAGAAAAATTATATTGGTGAATTTCTACAAATTAACTAATATAGAACTTATTTTTGCTTGTGGAGAAGTTTATCTTATTTTTTTCCTCTTATTTTCTTCTTTTAGAAGTACTTCTAGAAAAATTTACCAAACATGCCCATGTCAAACCCTCTTCACTTGATCGATCCTAGTATTTCTTACTATTTTAATGTAGAGAATCTTTTTGCATTAATTTTAAGACTGATCTAAGCAATGATATATTTTCTTTCTTTTTTTTCAGCAAATATAATATATTATATAAATAAAATAGTCCGTAGGTACCAACCAGCGCAGTACCAAGAATCGGGTACAAGATCAAGAAGTATAGCTTAAAAAAATATCAACCATCTCATAAGCCTATCCGTGGTTGATTTTACATACACTTGCTAAATATTAATCAATCTAAAATGTAAAAAACAAACAATATAATTTTTTTTTCTTGTACTAGTGATTTATTCTTAAAGCATTGTTCATTAAGTTTAGCTATCATTGATGTTGAATTGTTAGATAAAACAAACTTGCTTACATATATATAGATAACCTAAAATATTTGGTTACATGAGAGAGATGGTAACATTAGTTGGCATTCATATTTTCTTTTGCATGTTGCTTATATTTTAAAAGGATGGTAGCCACTCCGAAATTATCATGAATTTACACACACTATTCAATTAACTAAATTATACTCTCTTCATAATTAGTCACACGATTACAAATATAGAAGCAGCTGTTGCAATCAATTAAAAATAAAAATGTATATGAATACAATGAGGCCATTTTCCCATCTTCATACTGGTAGACACCAACCAATGCTACTAAAAAGGATTGTCCCAAGTATTACATAAAGAGTTGCACTTTTTTTATAATATATATATATATATATATATATATATATATATATATATATATATCTTTGTGTGTGTGTGTGTGAAGTTTCATTTTAATTTAAGAAATTTTTTACAATTAAATTTATGAATATTTAATAAACATATAAATACAATTTTTACTATAGTGTTGCGTAATCCCTTTAATCATGTATAAAAAATTGTGTGCATCGCTATTATGTTTTATAAGCAGATACATGCAGGAGCATAAGTGAAGTAAAATGGTTTATTTTATAAATACTAACGTAACTCTATTTTGCTCATTAAAAATATAGTAACAATTGCTTTACTTTAAAAAAAAAAAGATAGACACACTTAAAATTACGATTATTATTATTACTGACAACACGTAAAAAGGTAAAAGAGAGTATAAACACAACACTTAATTTACCATATAATATATTGGTTATTTTCTAGGTATGGTACGTCTATGCGAACAGTTGATGCAAGCAATGTAGAATATATATTTTTTAAAACTGTATCATTTCCCTTCCTTTCATCTCACTCGAGAGTAGAAATATATTTATGATGTCATCACACACTTTTGTTTATAAATCTTTCAACTCTTTTTTATGTCAACAAAACATAACCCTTCTTTTAGAAATTTTTAGGTACAGTAAGAAATTTTGTTGCTCTAATCTATTTATTGTTTATTATATCAATAATCTATCTAGAAAAAATAAAAATTGTCATTAATTTATCTAGAAAAATTAAAAATGGTCATTAATGTAAGAAACAATAATAATCTACAATGCTGACATGACGAACAATGAAAGGATTAGAGCAAGAAAAATATCTTACTCCTCCAGCTGTGCACATAAGAATTTCTCCCCTTCTTTTTATCTTTATTCTCTCCATTCCATTTCCTTCACTCTATCATTGAAGCTCTCAAATTTTATTCTATTCCGCTCTATCAAACCAACCTAGGTGTAATATAGTAACATATTTCCCTACACTCTATATATACCAAGTTACCCTCACACTTAAAAGAAGCAAGCAGCTAGCCCTGAAATCAATTAACAAGAGCATAACCTCAAAACAAAACCATGGTGAGCTCTAATGCAAACCTAGATGAGAACTGGGCAGAACTTATTTTGGACCCGCCTTCTGCGACTGAGGGTGATTCGGAAGAAAATCCCCGCGCAGTTTGCATCTGCGTGGTACCGGAATCGTTGCGTTGCAGCAAGAGGGAAGCTTTCATCCCTCAGTTCGTGGGCCTTGGTCCATACCATAATTCAAGTCCTGACCTCATCTTGACCAAGCAAAGGAAGTTGGGCGCAGCCAAGAGGGTTTTCGAAGCCCTCATCTACGACAACGTGAAGCAAATCCAAAATCGCATCATCTTACAGTTTGGCTCACATACCCAAACTTTCTACCACCCAGATTTCAAATCCACAAATAATGATCATAAACTCTCCTTTAAGGATGATACCCTCTCCTTCTTACTCGCCGTTGACGGCTTGTTCTTGTTGGCTTTCATCAGGCTTCTCACCACCAGCAGCAGTACTGGCGGGGACCCTGATGATGCAAAGTTCTCTAACTTCCTAACTGGAAAAATCAGGATGCTCCTGTTTAACGCTGCTGGTGTAGAACTGACCAAGAATGTTCTTATCAGGGAAGTTTTCATGCTCGAGAACCAAATTCCCTATCAGGTACTTCAGCAGATCCTTGGCAACATTCCATCAACTAAGGATAAGGAACTGCGTTCAAACGTGAAGAATTTCTGTAAAAACCACTGTCCGGTTGAGGTCAACTTAGAAGAGCTCCCCGATGTGAAATACGATCATTTGCTGGATCTCATGTACCATTTGATTGTACCTAGGGCTCTGTCTCCGCCTCAGCCCGGTGAGTCTGAAGCTCAGCAAAACCCTGTGCCTGAACCTCAGCTAGAAACTGAGCTCAATGATGGCGAACCTCAGCCAGAGCCCGGGATTAGTCAATATTTTCCATCAATCTTTGGAGGCGGGATATGGGAATTAATTATAGTGCCGCTGATGTTTATATGCATCATTCCATATGTTGTGGCAGCCCTTGTTCATCTCATCTTTGTGAAGCCCTTTTTGCCGGAGCCCCAGCCTGAACCTCAGCCGGCTGAACCAGAGCCTGAATCTCAGTTTTCAGAGTCCGAGTCCGAGCCTGAATCTCAACAAGAGGCCGAGCCAGAGCCTGAATCTCAACAAGAGGCCGAGCCAGAGCCTGAATCTCAGCCGTCAGAGTCCGAGTCCGAGACTGAACCTCAGTCAGAGGAACTTGAGCCTGAGACTGAACCTCAGCCAGAGCCCGAGAGTGAAGTACAGCTCTTCGGATCTTGGGAAGACCTTGGATATGTTCTGCTGGCCGAAGTGTTCCTTCCGGGATATTTTATTTATCTCGTTGGGAAGCTACTTTTATGGTTGATATGTTCATTAATATATTACCCAATTAAAAGGGTGTTCAGTTATTTATTTGGTTTGCTCAAAAGAATATTTCGGCGGAGAAACTTCTACCCTGCGTTCCGATGGTTACATGAAACTCTAAAGAACTTGGGAAGTAAGGTTAATTATCCACTGGTGAAATCCTTAACAGAAGCGGTTGCAGGTCTTGAGGAGCTCACACGAGAACAGCAGCCAACAGATTCGGACAAGGGTGCTCCACTGGCTGATGGGATTCCATCTGCGCAGAAACTCCGCAATGCTGGGATCTCCTTCCAACCAGCTGGAAGTGGCGCCATCTCATCTATTGATTTCGGTGAAGAAAGTTGCATTTTCTACTTGCCACGTATCAGACTGGATGTCAACTCAGAAGTGATCATCAGAAACCTCGTGGCTTACGAGACTTTAATTAAATCAAACACCCCCTTGGTCTTCACAAGGTACATTGAGTTGATGAGAGCTATTATAGTCACTTCTGAGGATGTGAAGATTTTGGTAGATAGCCAAATCATCACAAGCGAGTTAACGAATCAAGCCGTCGCGGACTTTTTCAATGGGATGAGCAACTCGATTAGGCCTACCAAGACTCCAGAATTGGATAAAGTGTTCCACAAAGTTAAAGCCAAGTTCGACAGTACGCGGAAACGAAACTGGGCTGTTATCAAGCATATGTCTAAGACATTCTTTGCAGTTTTGGGGGGTCTTTTACTTTTGGCTTTCACGGGTCTGCAAACTTATTGCACCTTTTTTGGTTGCTCTCGTACCTCAAAACTTGCTAAACTACCTGAAGACGGGGAATATTATGGTAGGAATAATTATTTCATAAGCTCTATGTAAGTTTTAGTCTTCATGTTTTTCATGATTTATTTGTTGCATGTGATTGTGTGGTTGCTGTACTTGATAGTTTAATGTATCTCATATAGTTATTCTGATCTGTGTATGTAATACTTTAAGGTTCACGTAAGTGTGCATGTAACTCGTTGCAAGGAAATGAATTCTAGTATTTATCAGTGAGTGGTGCTATTATATAACAGAAAAACTGGTTAGAATTATGATACGATTTAGCAAAATTTAAGGGTGCTTGTTGGATGAATAAAAGAAGTCAAACCAAACAGGTTAGAGTTAATTATGATATGATTAGCAAAATTTAAGGGTGCTTGTTGGATGAACAAAAGAAGTCAAATAACCCGTGCATCGGAGAATCAAATGAATACCAACATGCATATATTCTACAATAAATTTCACTAATTATTTTCAAGGTTTCATAAATTTATATAAACTTATCCATTTTTTTATTTTTACACTAATTCTTTAATTGTTTTTTTACAGAATTCCTTAATTGTTTAAAATATATTAACACCTTTTATACATTACACTAATTCTTTTAATTAATTTTTAGTCCACTGTATTCCTATAAGGGAGGATATTGTAAATGTTATTTTTCCTTCTCAATACAATTTTTTATAATATATTATAGAAAATGGAGAAATGCAACAAAACATATCTTCAAATCATGATAAATGGGGAAGGAATATTTTTCATACACTACGCCCACGAAATTTAACAAGTTTTCCCTATTTCTCTTCGACCAAGGAAGTGAAAGTCACTTTTTTTTTTCTTCATTTCTCTCTCTCTCTCTCACTCTCAACTTCCTAATCTATCCAATCTAAACATGGTGTAGTATAGTAAAATTATTATCTAATATCTATATATATAAATGAAAACCACGAACATAATTACAAAATTGGATATCTTATATTGTTATATTATTGACGTATGGTAAAAATTGGGGTAAATTGTCTTTTACTGCTTTATTACTCGGGCAAATTATCTTTTATTGCTTTATTATTATTATTATTACTCATACTCAACTCGGTCTATTACTTAAGTTGCGTTGTTGGAAGTTTCTAGTAGCTTTGGCTTTTTCACACTCCCTTTTTTCGTCCGCACACAAGTTGTTTTCTCTTTTAAATGAGAAGGTAATTAAATCATTATCTCTTTATATTACCGTACTCAACCTAACCTATTTACTAATATAATATTCTTTCCTAATACATGAGCACAAGTTACATCTAAATCTGGACCACTCCTTTCAAATGAACATGATTATCTTAAAAATAATACCGTAAATTATCATAATTATCTATATTGATTTTACTATGAAGTGTCTATGAATATTTATTTTCATTGTTATCCAGCAATCTCTGTCAATTAGTGCTAATCATAACTATCTATGCTGATTTTAATATAATTCTAAATGTTGTAGTTGTCATAGTTTTGTTTAAAATAATATTTTTGTACTGTTATGGTGTAGTTGATTAACTGGTGATATGAAACAATAGAAGATGCAATAGTCACAACTAATGTGAGGTATTATTATATATAGTCTATTATAGTTTTAAGAAATTATACAGTCAAATATTAGAGTGCATGTTGCAAAGTATTAAAATTCATAATTAAAACGTATGGTTGGAATTATTAAATGAATATAAAAATTGACATTATAATCAAAATATTAGAGGATAAGGATGTATATACATATATATCATCATTTAATATCAATAAAAAAATGAATATCAGATCTTCATGAAATAAAATTATTAAATTTAAATTTATAGGATAATTAATATAATCATTGTTTCAAATAACATCTGGTGTCAACATTTTTGTTTTTTCCTTTGACTTTACTCTTAAACAACTACTGAAACAATTATTTTGTTGCTCTAAACTTCAATTAATCAATAAATGTATAACTTTGTGACAAATTTAAAATAACCATTGAATTTTAAATATTTTTATTTATCTTAAATTAATGTTTGTCTTTCATAATATATTATCATCTTATACATAATACATATTATCATAACCTTAATAATAATGTTCTCCAATTAACCAAATCCATAATCAGATAAACCAACGTGAATCACAGCAGCATGTGCGAACGCATATCTTACCGACTTGTTCTTATCTAAAAACAAGTCATTTGTAATTTTAATAGAGATTTTTTATATGCAAAATTTGAATTCAAAGTTTTATTACAATGAACCAAATATGCATTACTTTTAATTTGTCCACACCTGATCATTGAAAGTACTTTTTTTTTAATCAACTTTACCTAACCTAAATGAATGATCTCTTTTCTTAAAACTAAAGAAGTGAAAGTCATGTAATATTTCTCATTTTAGTCTCTCTCTCATTCTCTCCTTAATTTACCCAATCTAAACAAAGTGTATGATAGTAAATTAAAGTATTATTATTTCATCTAAAAACAAGTAATATTATATTTAATAGAGAATTTTTTATGTATAAAATTTGAATTCAAAGTCTTATTATAACGAATCTAATATGCATTACTTTTTATAAGGGAGGATGAGTATCATTTAACTTTTTTTTTTGTTTCAAATCATAAAAATTATATTTTTTTTTCTACAGGCTGAGATCACTAGTAACAGGGAGAAGATTAATACTAAAAGTTATCTCATAGCAAAAAAGGGATGCTCCAATTATCACAAGTGAAAAGTGCACCAGTTCAGGAAAAAAAAAAGTCACACTACAGCAATTATAGAAAATTCTACGACTTATATAATATTATACGACATATTACTTGAAAGCTTGTTACAAGAAATTGGTAAAGATAAGGACAATTTTTTTTTACGTAACACACAAAAAAAATCTTATAATAATTATATAAAAGCCAATATAGACCAAGTCAACTAATCAGATAACCTCAGACTTTAAACTATGCGCATTACTCGAGAAAAAAAAAAAAAAAACCCTATCATGCGCATTGACGTTTTATCAGTTTAATTAAATTCGGAGAGAGACAGTGTGTGAAATGACTAAAATAATATGATTTCTTCTGTTTTACTATTTGGTGGGGAGAAAACCTATAATACTAACCTTGGAATATCGAACGTGAGCAATTCTTAATTAAACATTTGACGTCATGACACGCATAATTTGTGATGTCACTACTACACATTGCAAAATAAAAAAGGACTATTTGTCTCATTGTCTAGTTAGGGTAGTGATATGTCAATTTTTTTTTAAAAAATACTATGACGTACCCTCTAGGTAGTATGTCGACTCTCTGTAGAAAGATAATGAAAAAAAAATATAGAAAGAAAGAAGAAGAAAAGAAAAGAAAGAATAATAACAATAAAAATTAAAAGAATAAAGAAAAAATAGGGAGAGAAATAACATTATAAAAGGAAGAGATATGAATACATGAAATATACATAAGAGAAAAAAAAAACTCAAATCCCAAGAAAACAATAATCAATAAAGTTGTCATTTGGTACTACAACCAAAGGAGAAATTTACAGATATTCTTTCGTTCCTTTCTTCTCTCCTTTCTAGTTGTTATTTTTCTAAAATAAAATAAATTGTTATTTGTATCCCTTTGTTTTTATACATGCATCATTGATTGGAACCCATTTTTGTTAAATTTGAAACAAAATAAAAAATCTAAACTACTGTTTACACCTTTTTTTTCTACAAATGCACTCCCTACATCTTCATTTCTACTATCCCTTTTTTATACTCATGTTACTTATATGTTGACCAGTATTCCGCTTCATATAACATTGTCGATCATACAACTGTTCTATAGAATTTTCCTTTTGTTGTCATACAAAAAACTTATATGTACTCTGTTATTTCATCCACTGCACTCTAATTCTATAATTTACATCCTTATCAATCTCACCATCTTTTTGTAAAATTGATCTCAAGTATTGAAAAATATTTTTCTTAAATACCTCTTAACCAACTAGATGCAATGTGTCTTGATCACTATCTCTTATCTGCAAAAACTTACACTTCATATTATCCATCTTTCTTTGACTTATCTTGAACGGCTGAAAATATTTACTGGTTATGTTATCAACAATTGCTGAATTTTAAGACGTTGTTGAACGTAGCATATGGAATGATTCGAAACCCAATCATAGCATATGGAAAGATTCGAAACATAACAGGACGGTCCAATTCAGACAGTACAAATGCTAACCTTTACACAGCAAAATGAACAAATACAAGAACAAATCCATGACCAACCAAAGCCCAAATAATTCACGCACATAAAAGGAAACTTCCAGGGCTGGCATTCCTCTGCTGAAAAGAGAATATGAAATCTTTCTGGTACCCTTTTAACCACGACCAAACAAGAAACAGAATTCTCTGCATCAGAGTCTGTTTATCCAATAGCTTTCCTTGGAACACAGTTAAATGTCTCTGCTGTCATAGGCTCCAAGAAACAGTACACCAGAAAATAGGGCACCATTTTCTCACCCTAACACCTTGCAAACCATGAGAGTGTTGCCAATAATATGTGCTGCTGCCAATTCTGGGAGCACCGAATAGACGCCAATAATTGGTAACACCATTTCCATACTTGTTGCACCTCCCCACATCTGCATAAAATGTGTGACATCGTTTCTACCATATATGCCATGGAAAAACGGACAGGAAATACATCATTATCCACTAGAACGTGCCTTTTATACAGATTTTCTTTAGTGGATAGTCTATATATCAAGGAAAACTCTCTTAATTTTTTATGTAGTTATACAGATATATAAAAGGATGTCAAAATAATGTTAAAAAACAAATATACATTAAATATACTTTCTTAAATTTAGGAGCATATAAGTGTAATTTATCTTTAATAGTATTATATGTTTCCACACAAATGAATCGTTATGCTGAAATTTAAAATTTGTAAAGTTGGCGAGGTCCGGTCAAAGATAACTCTTTCTCTCCTAAGACAGACAAATCGCTATTACTTATAAAGTCAATATAATCTTAGTCAGATGATCAATACAACTCAGGACTTTAAACTATTGTCTCATTTGTGTGGATTGACGTTTTATCTAGACAGAAAAAAAGAGTTTATCAATAACCCTGGAATGGAGTTTATATTAATAAGGAGAGATCGAGATGGTTTGTGTAAAATGAATTTGAATTATCTCTTGTACGTTTCGTCAAGACAAATACATTAGTCTGTGTTTGTAGGCATTAACGAGTAAAATATTAATTAACATCATTAAATTTATCGTGCACAACAAACAGGCATATTTTTTGTTTGAAGTTGCTGGATCCTTACCTAGAAAAAGACATTTGTTAATCAACAACTTGATCATTCGTTCATATTAAGTAAAAAAAAAATCTATAATATACTGAAAGTCATTCATTAGGCTTAGGTAAAGTTGATAAAATTAAAAATAAATAAAGCTTACTTCCAATGAGTGGGGAATACAATTTGATTCATTAATTATAAATAAGATTTTGATTTCAAATTTGCTATTTTTAAAAATTGTTTTACCATGTTTCAAATACAAGTTCATTATTGAAATTGTTAGAGCCACATATCTGTAATATTATCCACTTTGACATTAGTGGATCGTTAAGGTTTTATTCTTATATGATTTCCAGTGGATTAATAGAAAAAACTGTTTTAAAATCATCATCTGTCTTATCTTTTAAGTAATTATATATACTATAAATTCTTTAATTTTATAAACTATTTCCCATAACTAATGGTTATATTGGAATAGAGTAATTTTTCACAATGAGGTGGCTGATGCTGAAGTTGTTCTGTTGAATATTCAGCGATTATATATATATATATATATATATATATATATATATATATATATATATATATATATATATATACTTTCTTTTCGTGCATGTCATTTTCTTTTCGTGCATGTCATTTATGGAGTGAGATGTGTAAAACCAAATCATACATACAAAAATGATTTTTGAATACCAAAATGCTATTTGACACCTAATGAAAAACAAACTATAAACATAATAGGTGATATAAGGATAGACAGAAAAAAAAAGATAAAGAGGAATAAAGAATGTTAATAGAGTATTTTAAAAAATAATTAGGGTACGTACTGTTCAAATATATTGCTCATCGTGTATTTTAAAAAATTTAGGAAAAATATATTAACAAAATGACATACGATTTTATGTTACTGCATATATATATTAAGAAAACCATTGAGCTTATATATCATTTTGTATATATGGAGTTATTATTATTACAACAAAGTCTTTCAAAGTTAATTTTTAACATTTTTAATCATGATTTTTAATAGTTTTTGAATTTCTCATCGTAAAAAATGAATACTTTTCATAATAATTTTTAAATCGTTTTAAAATGTCTTTTATTATATCAATTTTTTTTAAATCATCTTAAAATATGTTATTTTTTGGTTAAAAAATGTTAAACAAGTTTTTTTACAGTATGTTTTAGGTTTTTTTTTTCTTAGTCCTTTTTGTAACAATTTTTTTGTTTTGTGGCGTCACTACTACATATTGCAAAATAGAAAAGGATAAAATTATCTCATTGTCTGGTTAGAGTAATAATGAGTTAATAAAGGCCACTAATTTCTCACCCTAACACCTTGCAGTCCAGCACCTCAAGAGTACATATGTGTTGCTATTTTTTCCAGATTCACATCTGCACATCTTGCGGTACTTACCAGGATAGACAAGCACATTAGGTTAGTCAGCATTCATATGTTTATTTTTTTTAATTTTTTTTTTACCTTTTGCTTATATTTTTAAAAGGAGACCTCAGACCCGGATGGTAGCGGCTCCGGTTTACGTGATCACGAATATAGAAGCCACTGCTGCAATTAATTAATAAAAAACATATAAATGCATAGTGAGGCCACTTTCCCATCTTCATACAATCATACTGGTAGACACCAAGCAATGCAACTAGAAAGGATTCTCCCAAGGATTACTGGTAAGCATATAAAAAAAGTCTCTTCTATCATTCATGTCAGTATTTAGGTGAATGACTATTAAGTAATGCCATGTATTACATTAAGTGTCAAGTAGTATTTTAATTATTCTGTCATGTAGCGTTCACGTCACCAAAAAGACTAAAAATAAATAAAAAAATTTATATCTTATTTATGTATTAGTTGTTAGTTGAAGCTTCTAGCTTATTTATTTTTGTGACAAAAGCAAGTTTCTTATAATTATAGAAGGTCAATATAAAGTAATTAAGTCGTCTAAGTTTTAAAAGCCTATTGGGAATTATCATGAGTAGAGATGAGAATAGATCGGATAGCTGATAAAAGTTTATGACCTAATTTATTTAAAGTCTAATCTGGTTTTATCTGTTTAATAAAAAGAATAAATTTAGATTTTTAAAAAGTCTATGTATTAAGTCTAATAGATTGACTTATTTATTTATGTATAATAAAAATTAATATATATATATATATATTATTTTTATATTTAATATCTTTGTAAGTTAATAATCTTATATAATAAATAAAATAAATATTTAAAAAATGCTTTTAAGTAGACTAATAAGTCAAATTAGATTTTTAAAAAGGTACAATCAGATATAAAAAAAGTCTATAAACTATTAGGTTAGGTTAGACCTTAATTTTTTATAAAAGGCTAGACCTATTTATACAAAATATGATTTAATCTATTTCCATCTCTAATTATAGACATTGGGGGCTACTTAAAGTTAGATTAATTCTAGAAAACTAAAACACAAGCCCATTTTAACTCATACATGAAGGGAAGAAATGAGAAGAGGAAGAGCTCACCAATAACCAAGCTTCCAATTAACATAAAAGGAAGATTAATTCTATTTCCCCTACCCTTCGTTATGATCTAAAATTAACACAATTGAAGGAAATATGTTAGGTAGATAATTAGATAGGGCCGTTGCTACATGATCTAGGGTCTTTTTCCATGTATAGAAAAAATAGTGTCTTTTCGGGGGGGTCCAAGTAATTGCTCACGCGATGGTGACTAGGCAAATATATTGTATAAACATAAAAGAAGTATATATAATGCGTTGACTTGAATCTGAATGCCTATTTCTTTCTGACGAAAAGTACTTAAAAAAGAGGAATTCATTTCGGTTTTCACTATTTTTCTATTAAAATGATCCATGTAAGAACTAAACTAATTGATCGAATCTGTCTTAGGATGACAAGATACAAATTAATATAAATCTTGGTTTTCTATGTCGACAATTTGTTAGAATGGTATATACATGATGGGCATTTTCATCTCCACTTCATCAAACTGGACATCAAACGTACAAAATAGAGACGAAATGTTCGTCATTTGCACAAAATAAGTGTTTGTCAATCCGCCAATTAGGATCACGATATACGACCGATTTAATCACTGATATAAATGTTCGTCATTTGCACAAAATAGAGACTAAATTTGCGTCCAAAATCTTCAAGGTTAAGTGCAACAGATTCAATGTGTTTAAAAATTTGAATGATTTCCTGACTGATTTTGCGATTGAAGTTTATATGACTGTGAACGAAATATTTGCGGTCACTAATGGGATATATCATTCGTCATATAGCCACGCAATAAAGTCACTAATGGTTAGCAAATTATTTTTGCAACTGATTATATTTTATCGCTACTTCGGTCTTTAACAAGAATAGCGACCGAATATCTCTGTTTAGCGTCTGAAAATGTTAGCCGCTATCCGTGTTTTTTGGAGGTTGCCTTACTTTTTCGTTATGTCTATATTATAAAGCAATGTTTAAAATTTTATTGCAAAGATACATTGTTTTACTAGTATACTTTTAGGTTATTTGAGTAATTCTTACATGGATGTAAATATTTAGAAAATGATTGTAGTTCTTGAAATTTGAGATGAATCTGGATTTTTTCTATCAAATTAAAAAAAAAATCTGTTAAATTTGAAAAAAATACGTTTTTAGACATATTCAATTAAGTTTGTATATAGGTTACTCCTAAATGTGCCATTTCGTTGGTGCAATTTTATTTTTATTTTTTTATGAAAGATAGTACTGGCGATAAGATACTCTTTAGAATTTTTAGAATTGGACTTAGCACAATATAATTGTAGGTACTGAGGTGATATGTGTGTGATGATGCAAAATTAATTGTAGAGAAAATACAAGACATGTTTTTTGAATGCCCTTTTTTTTAAAACAATTTATCATTTTTTATCAACTTTGTATTTATATTGTAACTTAATATGATATTGCATATTAAAGATATGCATTAAAATTTGTTTTTGCTCTCCCAAAATTTTAGTTCAAACTCCGCTGGTAGTCTAATTAATCAGTCTAGTCCGCTTTGGGGGATGCATATTATGCCTAGTTTTTTTTTTCTTAAAGATATTCATTGAAAATGCTAAACTATATTTATAAAAACATAAGATGTTAAAAGAAGAGACCATTATAACTATGTGCTTGGATCTTAAATGGGCCAACCCAATTTAACCTGCCCTAAACTCATAAAAATATGTTGAATTGTGTTGGACCTACCAAAATATTTAAAAAAGAAAAAATATATAAAAATAAATGATCCATAAGTTGACATATTAAATAAAATAATAATTTAAACATAATGTTTCAATCATAAGAATATTATCTTAGTATAATTTCTTAACATAAAATCCTTTTATGAACTATCATCACGAGTTAAATAATTTTATAGAATAAGACAACAACATGAAATTCATAATACTTTATTATTTTCAATAAAAACAATATTTAATTAAACAAGCTATAAAATCCTAACAAAAAATATATCAACTTAATAGATCAATCTAATTTTACTTGATTCTTATTCTGTTGGAGGAGTTATGTAGGTTGAATTTAACCCAATCCAACTCATTTTGGTGGATTAAGTGAGTTGATACATGAATTTTAATTTAGTTTGATATCTCTACCAATTCAAAGTAAAATAGTTAAACATAATTGCTTCAACTGAATTTTAATCTAGTTGATACATGAATTTTAATCCTTCAACTGCTCGTTTATTAGTGAACGGAAGCAGAAGATTCTCTGCGTTGACGGAGCAAGTTACGAGGAGAAACCTGGTCGAAAATGGCCTCGGCCAAACACCTCCCATGGGGTAATTGCTTTTTTTTCCTTTAGTTGAGATCAAACTTTTATTTTGAATTGTCTGCATGTGCACATACGCTTGTACTTAGAAATTTATATAACGTAAGAAAATTTGGTTTTAATAAGGAACTAATTTACATTGATGTCCACGTTCCAAGTGATTGACGCAGTAATTAAGTTGCCACAATTACACAAGTTCTTTGTAGTTTTAAAAAAAGTAAGTGAATAACAGTAACCTCACGAGAAATTGATAAATTATTATTATTGCTTTTCATGATTTGTAGGTTTATAAGTATTAAAAAGGAAGAATATTAAATGCGTACGTAACTGGAAGGACGAGGGTAGGAGGAATTTTATAGCTAAACTTTATGGTTCCTTTATTGGAATTCAAGTCCTCCACCGGCCATGAATGAATAGGCGGACCTACGGTATTGCCACTGTTAGCAAGTGCCGACATAAAGTTCTTTTCTTTAAGGGTAACAAATTTTTTTTAAAGCTAACATAAATATTATTTTCTAATATGGGTTATAATTTTATTTTATTTGCAGACAAATTTGTTATTTTTATATGTATTGAAGGAATATTTTTTTTAAGAAATATTTTTCATTTATAGATTTTTTTTTTATTTTTTAATATGAGTTATAATTAATTTTGTTTTATTTTTGTGTGACTTTTTTATAATTGAGATTTTCTTGTTATGTGTTATATTATAACTTAAAAAGAAAAAATTGATGTCAAGTTTGATATTCTCAAATGTCTAAAAATGAGAATATTAATGTGATTTTACTTGTCTTTTATATAGATAATATTATTTTTTTTATTCACCATTATAAATAGAATGATAATATATGAATGTAATAAAGTATATTTTCATATTTATTTTTAAGGATTAGAAAATTTTGAAGAACTAAATAATTTGTCAAATTATTATTTATATCTTGGTATATAAGCAACTATAAAATTTAATTGACGGCCATGACTAAAATAATTTGAGTTCATAGCTTTTAGTTTTTTGTTAAAGTAGGAGGGGAGAATACCAACAATAATATTAACATCGGAATAACAAACTTAAGCAAGCCATCGTTAAGTATTTGACGTCGTCACAACCATAGTTTCCGACGTCACAACCACACGTTGCAATTGCAAAGGGCTCATTGTCGTGTCTTACATCATCCTAAGGAAAAATTATCTTTGAATAACATTGACCTACGTAAAGGGGAAACGGATCCTCCGTCGTCATATTACCGCGGCAAATGATCTTAACCATTTATTATTATATTTTATTCATATAATAATTTTTATTATAGAATAAATATTTTAAAAAGAAGGGTGAGATTGAAACATTGTAGGAAGTGTTGTGTTTGTTTTCGCTGCATGAGATCCCCTAGGCCTCCCAGATAAAGGAAAAGTAGAGAGAAGTATAAATAGCTCCCTTGTTTTGCATGTTGTGTAAAAACAAACAGAAAAAGACTATATTGATTCGCGAGGTCCTATATGTTTATTAAATTTTTAACTAGGTATTTAAAATAATTTAATTGGATTTTAAATTTTATTTTTAATTGAATCTTTTCATCTAATTGTGATTATGAAAAGATAACTACAAACACCTATTACAAATGCAAACAGTGAATTGATACTTTTGAAATATGTGATAAGTATAACTAAGTCCATTATAAGCACTTTTAACAGAGTTTAAAACCTTTTCATGCCAATACCCAAACATTCTTTCACAACGTAGTTTTTAATAAAACATTATTTAATAAACCACGAGTTTGTTTGTTGAGAGATAAACACATTTTTATAATGAAATTCTAATTAATTATGTAACCATGAATTAAAAGTTAGTATTGATTATGTTTGACAATACAACTAGCTAGTTTCTAATAAATAATTTTTTTAATAATTTTTAATATTGGAGTAGTATTCTTTTCAAACACTTTAGCTTTTTTATATTTTAATATCTATATACTATGTCAAACCCTCTTCACTTGATCGATCCTAGTGTTTCTTACTATATTGCAATCTAGAGAGTCATTTTTGCATTAACTTTAAAACTGATCTAAACAATGATATATTTTCTTACCAACCAGCGCAGTACCAGGAATCGCATCTCATAAGCCTATCATTGATATTGAATTGTTGGTTTAAAATATTTGGTTACATGAGAGAGATGGTAACATTAGTTAGCAACTTGGCATTCATATTTTCTTTTGCAAGTTGCTTATATTTTAAAAGGATGGTAGCCACTCCGACCGTTTGAAAGTATCATGAATTTACACACTATTCAATTAACTAAATTATACTCTCTTTATAATTAGTCACACGATTACAAATATAGAAGTAACTGTTGCAATCAATTAAAAATAAAAATGTATATGAATACAATGACGCCATTTTTCCATCTTCATACTGGTAGACACCAAGCAATGCTACTAAAAAGGATTGTCCCAAGTATTACATAAAGAGCTGCACTTTTTTTTATATAAAATATATATATATATATATATATATGTGTGTGTGTGTGTGTGTGAAGTTTCATTTTAATTTAAGAAATTTTTTACAATTAAATTTATGAATATTTAATAAACATATAAATACTAACGTAACTCTATTTTGCTCATTAAAAATATAGTAACAATTGCTTTACTTTAAAAAAAAATAGACACACTTAAAATTACGATTATTATTACTGGCAACACGTAAAAAGGTAAAAGAGAGTATAAACACAACACTTAATTTACCATATAATATATTGGTTATTTTCTAGGTATGGTACGTCTATGCGAACAGTTGATGCAAGCAATGTAGAATATATATTTTTTAAAACTGTATCATTTCCCTTCCTTTCATCTCACTCGAGAGTAGAATTATATTTATGATGTCATCACACACTTTTGTTTATAAATCTTTCAACTCTTTTTTATGTCAACAACACATAACCCTTCTTTTTATCTTTATTCTCTCCATTCCACCTCCTTCACTCTATCATCGAAGCTCTCAAATTTTATTCTATTCCGCTCTATCAAACCAATCTAGGTGTTGTTAGGTACCAGAGTGACGAAGTGATAACAAACACAGCTAAAATAAGAGATGAGAAAAGGAGAAATGGACACACAAATTTATAGTAGAAAACCCTCAACCAATAAGGGAAAAACCAAGGGACAAGAACAGAAGAATTTATACTAAGTGGAAGAAATTTCCACACCTCTCTCTCTAAAATAAGGAGAGTACAAATTTACCACTCTCTCTTATACTAGGAGAATACACTCTTACTCACTCTAACTATTGAAGAACACTTGGTAATTCTCAAGTGTGGGATACTAAAATGAATGCCAAGCGCTCCTTTATATAGGAGTTACAAAATGCGTATGCACAGTAACAAAATAATAAAATAATGCGTGTTACTGTGCACTTTTTGAAAAAAAATTTCGGTGCACGCGGTTTTTGCACGCGGTTTCAACAAATCTCCCACTTGGAGATATGATTGAGAATCAATCAATCTCCACACAGTTCTTTCTATCTTGCCAGTTCCATGCTGTTTATGTCTCCAATAGGCCATACGAGGATCGACACCATATGAACTTGTCAGCATTGATTGGTTTTGTCATGACATCTGCTAGGTTATCTTTGGTGTGTATCTTCTACATGTCCACACAACCTTCCTCTACTACTTCTCTGACAAAGTGGTATTGAACTCCTATGTGCTTCGTCCTGGAATGAAAGGCTGGATTCCTTGCAATGTGCAAGGCACTCTGACTATCACAATACACAATCATTGATTGCTGTTTGTGTCCAAGTTCTTCCAATAACCTTTGAATCCAAATTGCCTCTTTGCAAGCCTGAGTAGCTGCCATGTATTCAGCTTCTGTAGTAGACAAAGCCACCACAGACTGTAACTTTGATAACCAGCTTACTGCTCCTCCTGCAAGAGTAAACACATAGCCTGTAGTAGATTTCCTTTTATCAAGATCACCT
>PYAF01004995.1:4570136-4613286 GCA_007407185.1 Glycine tomentella | reverse complement strand
CACACTACCACACTTTATTTCCAGCAACAAGAATAATTCTTTTCTGATGTGGAAGATCAGACAAACTGCAACCACAGAGCATACTAAGAATTTTCTTATGAACCCGGCACCTCCTCACTTTGTTGCAGCAGCGGAATAGTGACCACGAACCAATGGCTCTGATACCACTGTTAGGTACCAGAGTGACGAAGTGATAACAAACACAGCTAAAATAAGAGATGAGAAAAGGAGAAATGGACACACAAATTTATAGTAGAAAACCCTCAACCAATAAGGGAAAAACCAAGGGACAAGAACAGAAGAATTTATACTAAGTGGAAGAAATTTCCACACCTCTCTCTCTAAAATAAGGAGAGTACAAATTTACCACTCTCTCTTATACTAGGAGAATACACTCTTACTCACTCTAACTATTGAAGAACACTTGGTAATTCTCAAGTGTGGGATACTAAAATGAATGCCAAGCGCTCCTTTATATAGGAGTTACAAAACGCGTATGCACAGTAACAAAATAATAAAATAATGCGTGTTACTGTGCGCTTTTTGAAAAAAATTTTCGGTGCACGCGGTTTCAACAGGTGTAATATAGTAACATATTTCCCTACACTCTACATATACCAAGTTACCCTCACACTTAAAAGAAGCAAGCAGCTAGCCCTGAAATCAATTAACAAGAGCATAACCTCAAAACAAAACCATATATGGAGAGGTCTAATGCAAACCTAGATGAGAACTGGGCAGAACTTATTTTGGACCCGCCTTCTGCGACTGAGGGTGATTCGGAAGAAAATCCCCGCGCAGTTTGCATCTGCGTGGTACCGGAATCGTTGCGTTGCAGCAAGAGGGAAGCTTTCATCCCTCAGTTCGTGGGCCTTGGTCCATACCATAATTCAAGTCCTGACCTCATCTTGACCAAGGAAAGGAAGTTGCGCGCAGCCAAGAGGGTTTTCAAAGACCTCAACCCCGACAACATGAAGCAACTCCAAAATAGCATCATCACAAAGTTTGGCTCACATACCCAAACTTTCTACCACCCAGATTTCAAATCCACAAATAATAATCATACCCTCTCCTTTGAGGATGATACCCTCTCCTTCTTACTCGCCGTTGACGGCTTGTTCTTGTTGGCTTTCATAAGGCTTCTCACCACCAGCAGCAGTACTGGCGGCGACCCTGATGATGCAAAGTTCTCTAACTTCCTAACTGGAAAAATCAGGATGCTCCTGTTTAACGCTGCTGGTGTAGAACTGACCAAGAACGTTCTTATCAGGGAAGTTTTCATGCTCGAGAACCAAATTCCCTATCAGGTACTTCAGCAGATCCTTGGCAACATTCCATCAGTTAAGGATAAGGAACTGCGTTCAAACGTGAAGAATTTCTGTAAAAACCACTGTCCGGTTGAGGTCAACTTAGAAGAGCACCCCGATGTGAAATACGATCATTTGCTGGATCTCATGTACCATTTGATTGTACCTAGGGCTCTGTCTCCGCCTCAGCCCGGTGATTCTGAAGCTCAGCAAAACCCTGTGCCTGAACCTCAGCTAGAAACTGAGCTCAATGATGGCGAACCTCAGCCAGAGCCCGGGATTAGTCAATATTTTCCATCAATCTTTGGAGGCGGGATATGGGAATTAATTATAGTGCCACTGATGTTTATATGCATCATTCCATATGTTGTGGCAGCCCTTGTTCATCTCATCTTTGTGAAGCCCTTTTTGCCGGAGCTCCAGCCTGAACCTCAGCCGGCTGAACCAGAGCCTGAATCTGAACAAGAGTTCGAGCCTGCAGAGCCTGAATCTCAACAAGAGGCAAAGCCAGAGCCTGAATCTCAGCCGTCAGAGTCCGAGTCCGAGACTGAACCTCAGCCAGAGCCCGAACTTGGGCCTGAGACTGAACCTCAGCCAGAGCCCGAGAGTGAAGTACAGCTCTTCGGATCTTGGGAAGACCTTGGATGTGTTCTGCTGGCCGAAGTGTTCCTTCCGGGATATTTTATTTATCTCGTTGGGAAGCTACTTTTATGGTTGATATGTTCATTAATATATCACCCAATTAAAAGGGTGTTCAGTTATTTATTTGGTTTGCTCAAAAGAATATTTCGGCGGAGAAACTTCTACCCTGCGTTCCGATGGTTACATGAAGCTCTAAAGAACTTGGGAAGTAAGGTTAGTTATCCATTGGTGAAATCCTTAACAGAAGCGGTTGCAGGTCTTGAGGAGCTCACACAAGAACAGCAGCCAACAGATTCGGACAAGGGTGCTCCACTGGCTGATGGGATTCCATCTGCGCAGGAACTCCGCAATGCTGGGATCTCCTTCCAACCAGCTGGAAGTGGCGCCAGATCATCTATTGATTTCTGTGAAGAAAGTTGCATTTTCTACTTGCCACGTATCAGACTGGATGTCAACTCAGAAGTGATCATCAGAAACCTCGTGGCTTACGAGACTTTAATTAAATCAAACACCCCCTTGGTCTTCACAAGGTACATTGAGTTGATGAGAGCTATTATAGTCACTTCTGAGGATGTGAAGATTTTGGTAGATTGCCAAATCATCACAAGCGAGTTAACGAATCAAGCCGTCGCGGACTTTTTCAATGGGATGAGCAACTCGATTAGGCCTACCAAGACTCCAGAATTGGATAAAGTGTTCCACAAAGTTAAAGCCAAGTTCGACAGTACGCGGAAACGAAACTGGGCTGTTATCAAGCATATGTCTAAGACATTCTTTGCAGTTTTGGGGGGTCTTTTACTTTTGGCTTTCACGGGTCTGCAAACTTATTGCTCCTTCTTTGGTTGCTCTCGTACCTCAAAACTTGCTAAACTACCTGAAGACGGGGAATATTATGGTAGGAATAATTATTTCATAAGCTCTATGTAAGTTTGTCTTCATGTTTTTCATGATTTTTGCATGTGATTGTGTGGTTGCTGTACTTGATAGTTTAATGTATCTCATATAGTTATTCTGATTTGTGTATGTAATATTTTAAGGTTCACGTAAGTGTGCATTGGTTAGAATTATGATATGATTTAGCAAAATTTAAGGGTGCTTGTTGGATGAATAAAAGAAGTCAAACCAAACATGTTAGAGTTAATTATGATATGATTAGCAAATTTTAAGGGTGCTTGTTGGATGAACAAAAGAAGTCAAATAACCCGTGCATCGGAGAATCAAATAAATACCAACATGCATATATTCTACAATAAATTTCACTAATTATTTTCGAGGTAATTTCATAAATTTATATAAACTTATCCATTTTTTCTATTTTTACACTAATTCTTTAATTGTTTTTTTACAGAATTCCTTAATTGTTTAAAATATATTAACACCTTTTATACATTACACTAATTCTTTTAATTAATTTTTAAAAAATAGTCCACTGTATTCCTATAAGGGAGGATATTGTAAATGTTATTTTCCTTCTCAATACAATTTTTATAATATTTTTAAATATATATTATCAAAAATATTTTTCTTAAAAAAATGGAGAAATGCAACAAAACATATCTTCAAATCATGACAAATGGGGAAGGAATATTTTTCATACACTACGCCCACGAAATTTAACAAGTTTTCCCTATTTCTCTTCGACCAAGGAAGTGAAATTCACACTTTTTTTTCCTTCATTTCTCTCTCATGACTCTCAACTTCCTAATCTATCCAATCAAAACATGGTGTAGTATAGTAAAATTATTATCTAATATCTAAATATATATATATATAAATGAAAACCACGGACATAATTACAAAATTGGATATCTTATATTGTTATATTATTGACATGGTAAAAATTGGGGTAAATTGTCTTTTACTGCTTTATTACTCGGGCAAATTATCTTTTATTGCTTTATTATTATTATTATTACTCATACTCAACTCGGTCTATTATTTAAGTTGCGTTGTTGGCAGTTTCTAGTAGCTTTGACTTTTGCACACTCCCTATGCGCGTTACTCGAGAAAAAAAAAAAAAAAACCCTATCATGCGCATTGACGTTTTATCAGTTTAATTAAATTCGGAGAGAGACAGTGTGTGAAATGACTAAAATAATATGATTTCTTCTGTTTTACTATTTGGTGGGGAGAAAACCTATAATATTAACCTTGGAATATCGAACGTGAGCAATTCTTAATTAAACATTTGACGTCATGACACGCATAATTTGTGATGTCACTACTGCACATTGCAAAATAAAAAAGGACTATATTGTCTCATTGTCTAGTTAGGGTAGTGATATGTCAATTTTTTTCAAAAAAATACTATGACGTACCCACTAGGTAGTATGTTGACTCTCTTTGTAGAAAGATAATGAAAAAAAAATAACGAAAAAAAGAAGAAAAAAGAAAAGAAAGAACCATAACAATAAAAATGAAAACAATAAAGAGATAATAGGGAGAGAAATAATATTATAAAAGAAAGAGATCTGAATAAAAAAATATACAAGAGAAAAAGGAGACTCAAATACTAAGAAAATATAAGTAGTCAACAAAGTTGTGTCATTTGGTACTGCAACTAAAGAAGAAGTTTTTAGGTATTTTCTCATTCCTTTCTTCTCCCCTTTTTAGTTGTTGTTATTTTTCTAAAATAAAACAAATTTTTATTTGCGTTCCTTTGTCTTTACACATGCATCCTCTACCATGTTATGTTGAACCCATTTTTGTTAAATCTGAAACAAAATAAAAAAAAAACATAAACTATTGTTTACACATTTTTTTCTACACATGCACCCCTACCATTTTGGACCTAGCTCGTTATTGTTAAGTATGAGGAAAAATAAAAATTACTATTTACACCCTTATTTTGCTCATGAACCTTTTTTCTTAATAAAAATTATACATTACTCGAGATCGTTTCGAGGTCCAATGTCTTAAGCGATTCTCTTTGCTTTTTCTTAAAATTAAACTTCATTTTAAGGTTGAACGCCTTAACGACTCTTTTTTACGCAATTAAAACAAATCTTTCAAAAATAAAAAATAAAAAAAGGAGATAAAATCAACCCAACACACAAGCTATTTTCTATCAAATAATTACGTAAGTCTGATTTCCTCATTACACTTGGGGATAGTAGGAGCGAGGACAAACCCCTTGTCAACCTAAAAAAATATATAAAATCTTCTCTTTTCTAAAAATAAAAATTTGATTTCTTCCTCTGAATAAACAAAAATAAAAAAGATATAATTCATGTTCTTAAGAGAATATAAATAATTAAAAAGTCACTTTATTTTTTTACACACTCGATTAAAGGCTGTCGTCTTCATGACAAACACGTGAGGTGTTGACACCTTCTCCATGCGTAAATGACTTCCGAACTCTTTTTCTCTCAAATCGTAGACTATTCCTTATCTTTTGATTTTTTCTAATGTTTTACTTAAATAAATGTTTGACGACTCCCACAAATTTTCCTTTTTAAAAAAGACTCTTTATCTTCTTCTTTTTTATCATTGTCCCATCGTGGTCAAATATATTACCATCGAAACACAATGTTAAATTGTTAATCATTCCTCCCTATAAATACTCTATTAACATTTATTATTTTTATCACATTAGTTCACCTATTGTAATTTAAACTATCGCAAAGGCTATAAAGAAAGACACTCACTTCTACGAAAACACTACAGCAAAAACCACTTTTAGTGGCAATAAATATTTCTTTTAGTGTTGATAAAAAATTGCCACAATTTTTTTAGCGAATCTTAACATATACTCAGCAGGAAATAACCAACCAAAGTTAGGTTGAATTATTAGATATCGAATAGAAACAAAAGCTTAAATGTCGCTAGGATGATAATAAAAAGTCTTAACAAATCTCCTTGTTACTTTCGACTAAAAAAACAACTAAACGTAATTTCTTATAAACAGCAATATCAACAGCACACGAGAAAATAAGATAAAAAATAGAAAAAATAAGCTAAAAGAAAAAAGAAGTGAATGGAAGAGAAAATAAATGAAGATGAAAAGAACTAAAAAATGGAACGACTAAAACATAGAAATACTAATTGGTTTAGTCTTTTATCAAACTTATAATTTTTCTCCACTTTGATCTAAGATACACCGTCTGTCAATCTATATCTCACTCCATTAGGTCTTGTTTAACTACCTTCTCTCAAGTAAGTTTTGGTCTACCTTTACCTCTTTTTATGTCGAGCTCTTGATAATAAACTTTTGTTCTTACAGGAGTATCTAGTGGTCGTCTCATAACGCGCCTAAACCACTGTAATCTATGTTCCTTCATCTTTTCACTCATCGGTACCACTGTTACCGTTCGTCGAATGTCCTCATTTCTTATCTTATCTATCTTCGTAGGGGTGACAAAATGGGTCTGACTTAGTAGGCCAACCCATTTGGCCCACCAAAAAAGTGGGCTAGGCAGAGATTTTAAACCCACACTGACTAAACCGGTCAGGCCAACCCGGCCCACAAAAATGCGGGCCAAATCCGACGAGCCAAGGAGAAGCTGAATTAGTAGGAGTCTCTAGAATTTTCGAGAGACGGACTCAAAGAGAGACACACTCATGAGAGCCTGAGAGTGAGATCCAAGGTCCTTGCAGAGAGAGAGATATCGCTCCCGACCTTTCACAAACCCACACCCGCACTGTCATCGACGTCTCTATCCCGCACCGCCGTTGAGTTGTCATCTGTCCCAGAAGCAAAAGGCAGTGTTTCTCACACCAACCACCAACAAGCACCGCCAGTCCGCTACAGTGCCACCACACCTACCACTAGGTATGCTTTCGACTTTCTCACACTTATCATCATTCACTGATTCACATCTTTTTTTCCCTAAGTGAACTTGCGATTTCATCCCTGAAATCACGAGTGAAGTTGTGGTTTCACATCCATGAGCCTGATTGAGTTTACCCGTGATCGTGAGCCCATCGGAAATGAGTTTGCTTACTAGTTGAACAAATTGATGGCTTTAAACTTGTAGAGTCATCAGTTTGCTATTTGATGTTTTTTTTACATACTGAACTATTGATTGTTGATCTCATTGTGTGTGCTAGTTGAGTGTAAATTGAGCATTGAGGATATAGTCTTTATTCAATTTGGAAATTGTAAAGAAAAGAAAGCTCTAACTCTGAGCTGGTATAGTGTTATGTGTTCATGAATTTGTTAATCATCCACACCAACAATGGTTGCTATGAACCAATATGCTATGAAACCCTACAGATTAAACGATTTGTTTGATTTATGAACACAAAAATATTGTACATAGCTACTAGAATTGAACTGTTAGGTTTTGGAATCCTTATATAGCATGCTATAGTTGCCATAAACTGCATAATACTAAAGGAGAAAGTAAATGCCCTTCCAATGGATGAGGAGGATCACATCTGGCTTTTATTCATTGATACTTGATACAAATTGTTAATATCTTTGCTCTGTTATGATTGAAACAAATTACAATTGCTCTGTTATGATTGAAACAAATTGTTACTTTTTATTTTTAAGTAGCTATAGAGTAGTAATATCCTAAATAAGTTGTCCAATAATTGTTCTTTTATGACTCTTTTTTTATGGCTTACAAAGGCACTTGCTCTTTTATGACTCTTTTTGATGTTTATTGTCCAATAATTGTTCTAGCTATTATCCTAAATAAGTTGTTAAAACATGAATTCGCATTCACAATGCCTCTTGAAGAAAGTTATGAATTTATGTTGTTGGTTATCAAATATTTGACTAGTTAAATATTTTACTAGATATACATGTACAATGTAAAATATTGTTTGACAACATTTAAACTAAGTAATTGTGGAACCGCATCAAGTTTTGTGGTTATTGTGTAATGTTACAATTTAATTAGATTGTTGTTTCTTGCATCTTCAAGTTACCTTCTCTATATGAATTAATTGATGATCATTCTTTTGTATTTTTTAATAATTTTTTAGTCCTTTTCTTTTAAAATTAATTTTTTAATTTTTTAAAATTTTTAAATGAGCTGATCCGCTGGTCCACTAACCCAACTTAAAGTGGGACAGGATGGCATTTCCAGTCCACTTTGGAAAAGTGGGTCAGCTCGGCTCATCCCGTATTTTTGGTGGACCAGGACCAATCCGGCCCATTTTTTGTGGGTTTGCCAATTTGCCAACCCTACATCTTCTTATAACCACACATTCACCTTAACATCTTCATTTCTACTACTCCTATTTTATGTTCATGTTACCTATATGCTGACCAGTACTTCGCTTCATATAACATTGTCGATCATACAACTGTTCTATAGAATTTTCCTTATGCTGTCACACAAAAAACTCATATGCACTCTGTTGTGACAAAAAACCCATATGCACTCTGTTGTTTCATACACTCTGCTCTAATTCTATGAATTACGTCCTTATCAATCTCACCACCTTTTTGTAAAATTGATCCCAAATATCGAAAGACATCTTTTTTGAATACCTCTTAACCAAGTAGATGCAATGTGTCTTGATCACTATCTCTTACCTGCAAAAACTTACACTTCATATTATCCATCTTTCTTTGACTTATCTTGAATGGCTGAAAATATTTACTGGTTATGTTATCAACAATTGCTGAATTTTAAGACGTTGTTGAACGTAGCATATGGAATGATTCGAAACCCAATCATAGCATATGGAAAGATTCGAAACATAACAGGACGGTCCAATTCAGACAGTACAAATGCTAACCTTTACACAGCAAAATGAACAAATACAAGAACAAATCCATGACCAATCAAAGCCCAATAAACTCACTCACATAAAAGGAAACTTCCAGGGCTGGCATTCCTCTGCTAATATGAAATCTTTCTGGTACCCTTTTAACCACGACCAAACAAGAAACAGAATTCTCTGCATCAGAGTCTGTTTATCCAATAGCTTTCCTTGGAACACAGTTAAATGTCTCTGCTGTCATATGCTCCAAGAAACAGTACGCCAGAAAATAGGGCACCATTTTCTCACCCTAACACCTTGCAAACCATGAGAGTGTTGCCAATAATATGTGCTGCTGCCAATTCTGGGAGCACCGAATAGAGGCCAATAATTGGTAACACCATTTCCATACTTGTTGCACCTCCCCACATCTGCATAAAATGTGTGACATCGTTTCTACCATATATGCCATGGAAAAACGGACAGGAAATACATCATTATCCACTAGAACGTGCCTTTTATACAGATTTTCTTCAGTGGATAGTCTATCAAGGAAAACTCTCCTAATTTTTTATGTAGTTATACAGATATATAAAAGGATATCAAAATAATGTTAAAAAACAAATATACATTAAATATACTTTCTTAAATTTCGGAGCATATAAGTGTAATTTATCTTTAATATTATTATACGTTTCGTCAAGACAAATAAATTAGTCTGTGTTTGTAGGCATTAACGAGTAAAATATTAATTAGAATCATTAAATTTATCGTGCACAACAAACAGGCATATTTTTTGTTTAAAGTTGCTGGCTCCTTACCTAGAAAAAGCATTTGTGATTAAACAACTTGATCATTCGTTCATATTAAGTAAAAAAAAATCTATAATATACTGAAAGTCATTCATTAGGCTTAGATAAAGTTGAGTAAATTAAAAATAAATAAAGCTTACTTCCAATGAGTGGGGATAAAGTAATACAATTTGATTCATTAATTATAAATAAGATTTTGATTTCAAATTTGCTATTTTTAAAAATTGTTTTACCATGTTCCAAATACAAGTTCACTACTGAAATTGTTAGAGCCACATATCTGTAATATTATCCACTTTGACATTAGTGGATCGTTAAGGTTTTATTCTTATAAGATTTCCAATGGATTAATAGAAAAGACACTTTTAAAATCATCATCTGTCTTATCTTTTAAGTAATATGAGAGTTTTTGACATAAAAAATAATTTTATATACTATAAATTCTTTAATTTTATAAACGATTTCCCATAACTAATGGTTATATTGGAATAGAGTAATTTTTCACAATGAGGTTTCCTGATGCTGAAATTGTTCTGTTGAATATTCAGCGATTATATATATATACTTTCTTTTCGTGCATGTCATTTATGGAGTGAGATGTGTAAAGCCAAATCATACATACAAAAATGATTTTTGAATACCAAAATGCTATTTGACACCTAATGAAAAACAAACTATAAACATAATAGGTGATATAAGGATAGACAGAAAAAAAAGATAAAGAGGAATAAAGAATGTTAATAGAGTATTTTAAAAAATAATTAGGGTACGTACTGTTCAAATATATTGCTCATCGTGTATTTTAAAAAATTTAGGAAAAATATATTAACAAAATGACATACGATTTTATGTTACTGCATATATGTATTAAGAAAACCATTGAGCTTATATATCATTTTGTATATATGGAGTTATTATTATTACAACAAAGTCTTTCAAAGTTAATTTTTAACATTTTTAATCATGATTTTTAATAGTTTTTGAATTTCTCATCGTAAAAAATGAATACTTTTCATAATAATTTTTAAATCGCTTTAAAATGTCTTTTCTTAGATCAATTTTTTTTAAATCATCTTAAAATATGTTATTTTTTGGTTAAAAAATGTTAAACAAGTTTTTTTACAGTATGTTTTAGGTTTTTTTTTTCTTAGTCCTTTTTGTAACAATTTTTTTGTTTTGTGGCGTCACTACTACATATTGCAAAATAAAAAAGGATAATATTATCTCATTGTCTGGTTAGAGTAATAATGAGTTAATATAGACCACTATTTTCTCACCCTAACACCTTGCAGTCCAGCACCTCAAGAGTACGTATGTGTTGCTATTTTTTCCAGATTCACATCTGCACATCTTGCGGTACTTACCAGGATAGACAAGCACATCAGATTAGTCAGCATTCATTTTTTTTTTTTTCTTTTGTTTTTTGTTTTACCTTTTGCTTATATTTTTAAAAGGAGACCTCAGACCCAGATGGTAGCGGCTCCGGTTTACGTGATCACAAATATAGAAGTTTCACTGCTGCAATTAATTAATAAAAAACATATAAATGCATAGTGAGGCCGCTTTCCCATCTTCATACAATCATACTAGTAGACACCAAGCAATGCAACTAGAAAGGATTCTCCCAAGGATTACGTAATAAATTGCATTTCATTTTTTAAAATTTTATATAATATGTGAATTTTTATTTTAATTAATTTATGAATTTCTTTTACAATTAAATATATGAATATTTAATAAACACATAAATGCAAATTTTTCTATCCTGTGGCGTAATCCCCTTAATTGAAGATTAACGGTATATTTGATATAGGAAATTAAATGAAAGGAAGACGTTAAAAAAACAACAAAAAAGCTGTATTTTTTCTTTGATTAAACCATTATTTTGATTTTGACCGTTGAATGTGTATGACAATTTTTGTTTAGTCCTATAGAAAATTAAAAAAAAAAAAAAAAAAGTCTCTTCTATCATTCATGTCAGTATTAGGTCAATGACTATTAAATAATGCCATGTATTACATTAAGTGTCAAGTAGAATTTTAATTATTCTGTCATGTAGCGTTAACGTCACCAAAAAGACTAAAAAAAAAATCTATATCTTATTTATGTATTATTTGAAGCTTCTAGCTTATTTATTTTTGTGACAAAAGCAAGTTTTTTATAATTATAAAAGGTCAATATAAAGTAATTAAGTCGTCTAAATTTTAAAAGCCTATTGGGGATACTTAATTATCATGGGTAGGAATGAGAATAGGTCGACAGCTGATAAAAATTTATGATCTAATTTGGTTATAGTCTAGTCTAGTTTGATTTGTTTAATAAAAAGAATAGTTTTAGATTTTTTTTAAAAAGTCTATATATTAAGTATAATAGGTTGAATTATTTATTTATTTATTTATGTATAATAAAAATTAATATATATATATATATATTATTTTATATTTAATATCTTTGTAAGTTATTAATCTTATATAACAAATAAAATAAATATTTAAAAAAATGTTTTTAAGTAGACTAATATGTTAGATTAGATTTTTAAAAAGGTCAAATCAGATATAAAAATAGGTCTTGTTTGCATATTGTGTATGATTTAAATAGGTTCTAATTTGTGGAAGTTTTAATTATCATGTTCCTATTTCGGTATCATTGGTACATGCTTCTATTACATATAAATATACTCTGACAAAAATAAATAAATTAAAATCACTTAATCACACATTAAAAAAATCACGGTGTTACAATAAAAATATTTTTTTATAGAAAAAATGATTCATTTTAAAATCAAAATTAATGCAATATATATACGTAGAATAATCAAGCCATACATTAACATCAGATTAATGATTGGTGGACAGCCCCTTACTTCCTTTTCTTTTTATACATAATATTTTTCTTATATATCACTACTGCAAAGAAGAGCTTCAAAGATGGTTCTGGAATACATACAAAGACAGTTCACAACCCGTCTTTGTTGTGAACGTTTTTGAAAATTTGGTTTTCAAAGACGATTAAGTGATCATTTTTGTACATAAGATTCAAAGTCGGTTTCCCTGGCCAACCGTCTTAAAAGATCTGCAAAAAAAATAACAAAAAAAGAAGTTGAACAAATTTAAGACGGTTATGTACGCCAACCGTCTTAAAATGGTACCAATCAAAGACGGTTAATGTCATAACCGTCTTCGAATGGATTTTTTTGTGTTTTTTTCAAGAGTCTTCTAAGACGGTTATATGTACAACCGTCTTAGAATGTTGGATTTCTAAGACGGTTTCTATGTATAATCGTCTTAGATTTCATTTTTTTTTTGGGTTTTTTTTAACAGCCTTCTAAGACGTTTATATCTGGTTAATTTCCAAGTTAAGAAATTCAGAAGTCATGAAAGTTGTGCCTTTTCATATTTTCTAATTGAAAAGATCTAATCCTGAACTTTACATTAGAATCGGCAAACCAAAATATAGAGTAGGTATACAAGTATAGTAACCAAGCTACTAAATTGACTGAGAGTCTGAGATTAAGCTCAAATTTTCACTCATCAAGACACAAGTTGAACCTTAGCAGCATATTTTATAAACAAGCTGAGCCCAAGGCTGCTACTTGACGGCTTTACCTACCCCAGAAAATGCAAGACATTGCTAATATACTCTTTTACAGTTTTGCTTCGTCTAGTTTTTAAATGTTTCACTTTCCCCTCTAAATTTCAAATTGGTGCTACTTTGTCCATCAAAGTGATGCTCATAGGGCAAATTTGGAAAGCCTAATATAACTAAAACGAAACAAGAATGTTGAGCAGTTGTTGAAAAGAGAAAGAACAAACAAAACAGCGAGGAACTTCCATAACTTCGTAGCTTTCTAATATTGAAATGAAGTCAAAGTAATAAAAACAAAAATACAAATAAACATGAAACGATAATGGTGTTGAACCCCTAAACACAAAATCAAAAGCACAAGTAAAACAAAAACCCCAACCCTCGAAATCTCAAACCCTTAAATGAAAATACGATAATGCTATCAAACTTGGTTTTGCGCAAGACCCGCAGACGTGACGAGACCAAACACGTCAACAAGGAGAAGTGGCGGCCACCACTGACTAAGGGAACTTACGACAGACCAGGGGGAGGGAACCACTGAGAGTGCACAGACTTACAAGTGGGTGCACGAAGCCAGGGAATTTGGTCACCAGAAAAAATTAAGTGTGACAGAGACTTTTAGGGCAATTTTAATTCGAAGACGGTTTTCACTAATCATCTTTGAATACCAGAAAACAAAGACGGTCCTCAACTGAAAACGAGGTCATTTGAAAGTATCTAAGATGGTTCTTATATAACCATCTTTGTAAATAAGACAGTTTTGGTCCAACCGTCTTTGAATGCGCGTCTTAGAATGCATTTATTGTAGTAGTGTATACACCTCATTACTTTAAATACCTTACTAATATTCATCATTTCTTTCTATTTTTTAATTATATTGTATCACTTTTCATATATACAATTCTCTATATTTATATGTTTTTCTTTCATTGTAGGTGTGTCAATAGGTGATCGTGTGTAGGGCTGTGCAAAAAAATCTATATCCATAAAATAATCTATATTCAATCTAATCTAATCCATTTTAAATGGATTAATTTCATATCCAAATCTATTTTTTTGGATTTTAAATCCAATCCAATTAATTGGATATGAAATGGATATGGATTGGATATTTGTTTGGATTTTTAAATCTTTTTTTTTACCATCTTTGATTGAGACTATTTTTTTGGTCGACGTCAACTAATGATGAGCCTATTTTTTGATTAATGTTGGTAAGATTTTTTTAGTCAACATTGATTGAGACTATTTTTTGCCCGACATCAATCGATGCTATTTTCTTTTCGACATCAACTAAGTCTTTTTGTCAATGTCTATCGAGATTATTTTTTATCGACATCAAGTAGGTTTTTCGCTCAACGTGGAGTATATTTTTTTTTTGTCGACGTCAGACGAGACTACTTTTTGGCCGACATCAGTTGAAAAAATCATTGACCGACATCATCCAAAAAAAATCTAGTTGACGTCGGGCAAAATATTTCCCCAATTGACACCGGTCCAAAAAATCCTAATTGATGTCAACAAAAAATATCCCTAGTCAACGCCAGCCAAAAGAAATAGTCATGGTTAATGTTGACCCACAAATCCTAGTTGTTGCCAACAAAATATAGTTTGAACCAACATCGGCAAAAAAAGATAGCTAACGTCGACCAAAAGAAAGTCCTGACAAATGTTGGCAAAAAAATAACAATGATTGACACCGACAAAAAAATACCTTATCAATGTTAGCCACAAAAATCCTAACCAATGTCGGTAAAAAATTAGTCACAATCGATGTTGATCGAAAAAATCATAGTCAATGTCGGCCAAAAAATGCACTGACTAAAAATCCTTGCTCAACCAAAAAGTAACCCTACCTAAGATCGACAAAAAATATCATTGTTCAATGTCGATTGAAAATGCACTGATTAATGTTAGCAAAAAAATAGTCTTGGTTGATATTGGTCTAAAAATGTCTGGACCAATATCTATCAAAATTGCTTTGATTGAAGTATGCCAAAAATACACCAACCAATATCGATAAAAAAATAGTCTTAATCAAGGTTGGTTGAAAATAACTCTTAAATGAATAGGTACTAAGTTTTCCCTTTTTAGCATTTAATAACTAAAATTTGTAAGAAAAAAAAAATCTTATAACATTTAAGTGAATATAAATTGGATAAATCCAAATCTATATCCATTTAAATGGATTGGATCTTGAATTTAAATTATTTTTTAAAAAATATGCATATAAATATAAAATTCAATTCATTTAAATAGATATGAATTGGATATAAATTTGATTATTAAAAATCTAATCCATGTCCTCCTCTAATCGGGCATCTCCCAATCATTTTTGCTAATTAACGTAAACCAAAGCAAATACATTTACTTCATTCTAGGGCCAAAGAACAATGTTGTTGTGGATACATGTGCTAGTTTACCATTAGAGTGAAAGACATCAAAGAGAAGAGTGATAATGTGATAGGAATATAATATGACAAGTGAAATGGAAAAAAAATGAAAAATATTAAATAAATTAATTCTTATATATATTATCGAGATATCCATGTATAACCGTTCTATGAACAAATTAGCCCTAAGTTAAAGTATAATAAGAGAAACACGAACTGCAGTACTTCAAACAAAAATTAAATAAAGTAAGAATTATTATTATCATCATCTAATATCTATTTTCTCTTTCATCTCTTTCCATCCATTCTTTTTATCTCTCTTTTAATTTCTCGTTACAACTATTACTTTCTCTTTGTCTTTTTCATCCACTCATGCACTCCTAAAACATTAATTATTTTTCATAAAATTAATTAACTAAAAAATAATAGTGCTATTATTATTTCATAAATATTCTTATAATATTTTTTTATAATATATTTTGTACCGTAAGAGGCCCACTTGGACCAGTGAACTGAGTAATCCATTATCTCCACACTATCCCAGTGGGCGATACCTCGGTAACCGGTATATTATAAGCACAGGAACAGAAGAAGGTAAGTTATTATCTTCTATCACTAGTCACATACAGACTTAAACATAGGAGTCTCTCTTTGCAAGTAATCTCACATTGATCTCGTCCAAGGAATATCAATCAACAGAAAGAGATAGGAATAGACGATGAAGATAAGGAGCAAGGAGCTCGGACATACTAGAAGTAGGTAAGAATATATATATTTTTTTCCTAATTTTTTACACTGCTGGTTTTATTCTATACTTGTATGACTTTTTCTCACTTTTTTTTTTTATGATAGAAATTCGAGAAAGGGAAAATGGAAGAAGCTTATTCTCTTTAAAAGAAGCAAGCAGTTAGTTAACCCTTAAACAAGCGCATAACCTCAAAGCAAAAACCATAACCATGATGAGCTCTAACGCAAACCTAGACTCAACACAACAAAACACTGATGGGAACTGGGTAGCCCATATTTGGCACACGCTTTCGGCGACTGAGGCTGATTTGGAAAATCCTCGCGTGGTTTGCGTCTGCGTGGTACCGGAATCGTTGCGTTGCAGCAAGAGGGAAGCTTTCATCCCTCAGTTTGTGGGCCTTGGTCCATATCATCATTTCCGTACTGACCTCATCATGACCCAGCAAAAGAAGTTGGCCTCAGCCAAGAGGGTCCTCAAAGACCTTCTCCCTTCCGACATGAACCAATTCCAACAACAAATCTCAAACTTAGGCTCAGAAGTTCAGACTTTGTACCACCCAGATGTCAAATCCACATATGATGATCATACCCTCTCCTTCTTATTCACGGTTGATGGCTTGTTCTTGTTGGCTTTCATAACCAGCAGTGGCGAGCCTGATGCAGAATTCTCTAACTTCTTAACTGGAAACCTCAGGATGCTCCTTTTTAACGCTGCTGGTGTAGAGTTAACCAAGAATGTTCTTATCAGGGAAGTTTTCATGCTCGAGAACCAAATTCCCTTTCATGTTCTCGAGAAGATCAGTGGCAAAAAAATCATTCGATCAGAATCAAATGGTCATGAGGGTTTGGGCTCAAACGTGGTAAATTTCTGTAAACTACACTGTCCAGTACTTGTCAAGTTAGAAGTGTTCCCCAACAACACTGTTCATTTGTTGGATCTCATGTACCATTTGATTGTTCCTAGGCCTCAGTCTCCTCCTCAGCCCCACGATCCTGAAGAAGCTCAGCAAAACGCTGTGCCTGAACCTCAGCCAGCAACCGAACCCAATCACGAACCTCAGCCAGAGCCCGTGTTTATGAATCTTTTTGAGAAAATTGGAAGCGGATTCACTGGAAGCTGGCAAAGTCAAATACTTACAATACCGGCGGTGTTTATTTTCGTGGCTCCACCGTTAATTGTGGCAGGTCTTGTTTATCTCATTGTGCTGAAGCCATTTTTGCCGGAGCCCGAACCTGAACCTCAGCCAGCTGAACCCGAGCATGAATATCAACAAGAGCCCGAGCAAGAGCCCGAATCTCAGCGGTCAGAGTCCGAGCCAGAGCCTGAATCTCAGCCGTCAGAGTCCGAGTACGAGCCTGAATCTCAACCATGGTCCCAGCCACTGCCCGAAACTTCTGAATTTCAGTTGTTCGGATCCTGGGAAAGTCTTGGATATGTTATTCTGGGCGAATTATTCCTTCCGGCATATTTTATTTATCTCATTCTGAAGCTATTTTGGTGGGTGATAAGTTCAATAATTCGCACAATTAAAAGGGTGTTGAGTTATTTATTTGGTTTGGTTAAAAGAGCATTTAGGCGGAGTACCTTTAACTCTGCGTTTGGATGGTTACATGATGCTCTATCCAACATGGAAGGTAGGGTAAATAATCCATTACTGAGACCCTTGACAGAAGCGGTGGCACATCTTAAGGTGATGACAGAAGAGCGGCAGACAAGAGATTCAGACGAGGGTGCTCCACTGGCTGATCAAAGGATTCCATCCGCAATGCAACTCCACAATGCTGGGATCTTCTTCAAACCAGCTGAAAGTGGCATCTCATCCATTGATTTGGATGACGAAAACTGCGTGTTTTACTTGCCTAGTATCAGATTAGATGTCAACTCAGAAGTTATCATCAGAAACCTCCTGGCTTACGAGACATTGATTAAATCCAACCACCCTTTGGTCTTCACAAGGTACGTTGAGTTTATGAGAACTATTATAGACACTCCTGCGGATGTGAAGATTTTGGTGGATAGCGAAATCATTAAGACCGAGTTATGGAGTGAAAAAGTCGTGGAACTTTTCAAGGGCATGAGCAAATCGATTAGGCCTACCATGACTCCAGACTTGGATAAAGTGATTCACAATGTTAAAGCCAAGTTCGACACTACGCAGAAGCGAATTAACTGGGATGTTATCAAGCATATGTCTGGGACATTCTTCACAATTCTTGGGTGTCTTTTATTTTTGTTTTTCACGGGTCTGCAAACTTATTGCTCCGTTGTTAATTGCTCCGGTACCTTAAAACATGTTAAACTACCTAAAGATGGGGAATCTTATGGTAGAAATAATTATTTCATAAGCTCTATGTAAGTTTTTTATGATTTATTAGCTAGTTGAATCTGAGTGTGTGGTCGCTGTCTTTGATGGTTAATTTAATGTATCTCGTATAGTTATTCTGATTTGCGTATGTAATATTTTAAGGCTTCATGTAACTCGTTGCAGGGAAGTGAATTAATTCTACTAGTACTTATGAGTAAATATGAGTTGTGCTATTATATTGAAAATGGTGGTTGTTGTATGAATAATAAAGAAGTCAAAATTTAAGGTTGGTTATTGGACGAATAGGTAAACCACCCATGCTTCCGAGAATTATAAAGAATACCCAACATGCATATATTCTATTAAAATTTCCGACTTCCTATTTTTTTATAAATAAATATTCATTTTTTAAAAATTGTTTCATAATTTGGTTTTATAATAAAAATATTCAATCACTTTTAATCAAAATCAATTCTATTCAGAATCAATTTTGTCAACATTTTTTCAAACACACTAAAAATGAATATCAACATGCATATATTCTATAATATATTACACTAATTATTTCTGAGGTTTCCTGAATTAAGACAAACTTATCTATTTTTCCATTTTTACACTAATTCCTTAATTGTTTAAAATATATTATATTAACACCTTTTATACATTAGACTAATACTTTTAATTCACTTTTTGAAAAATAGTCCACTGTATTCCTATAAGGGATGATATTGTAAATGTTTTTTTTTTCTCAATACAAAATTATTTAATATTTTAAAAATATGTTATAAAAAATATTTTTATTAAAAAAATGGAGAAATGCACCAAAACATATCTTCAAATCATGACAAATGGGGAAGGAATATTTTTCACACACTACGCCCACTAAATTTAACAAGTTTTCCCTATTTCTCTTCGATCAAGGAAGTGAAAGTCACACAATTTTTTTTTCATTTCTCTCTCTCAATCTCAGCTTCCTAATCTATCCAATCTAAACATAGTGTAGTATAGTAAAATTATTATTCTTATCTAAAAACAAGTCAATTGTATTTTAATAGAGGTTTTTTAATATGTAAAATTTGAATTCTAAATCTTATTATAATGAACCAAATATGCATTACTTTTAATTTATCCACACCTGATCATTGAAAGTACTCTTTTATTTTAATCAACTTTACCTAACCTAAATGAATGACTTTCTGGATAAGTTCTCTTTTCTTACAACTAAAGAAGTAACAGTCATGTAATCTTTCACATTTTAGTCTCTCTTATGTATTTTCTCCTTAATTTACCCAATCTAAACTAAGTGTAGTATAGTAAATAAAGTATTATTATTTTATCTAAAAACAAGTAATATTATATTTTAATAGAGAATTTTTTATATATAAAATTTGAATCCAAAGTCTTATTATAACGAATCTAATATGCATTACTTTTTATAAGGGGGGAGGAGTATCATTTAACTTTTTTGTTTCAAATCATAAAAATTATATTTTTTTCTACAGGCTGAGATCACTAGTAACAGGGAGAAGATTAATACTAAAAGTTACCTCATAGCAAAAATGGGATGCTCCAATTATTACAAGTGAAAAGTGCTCCAATTATATAATATTATACGACATATTAGTTGAAAGCTTGTTACAAGAAATTGGTAAAGATAAGGGAAATTTATTTTTTTTGTACGTAACACAAAAAAAATCTTATAATAATTATATAAAAGTCAATATAGACTAAGTCAACTAATCAGATAACCTAAGACTTTAAACTATGCGCATTACTCGGGAAAAAAAAAAAAAAAAAAAACCCTATCATGCGCATTGACGTTTTTATCAGTTTAATTAAAAAAATACTATGGTGTACCCTCTAGGTAGTATGTTGACTCTCTTTGTAGGATCAGTGATCGACTCTTAAGTCGACGACTGACAGATCCTCTTTTTTCAAAGATCATTTCCAAGTCACCTCCAAAATCATGTTAGATGTCGTTGGTATAATAACCTTCCTCTTCGTACCAGCACAGTTGAAGCTGTCGTCCTTGAGGTTGAGAAATTTTGTACCCTCTTTATTATACACAGTTAAATTTCTCTGCTGTCATATGCTCCAAGAAACAGTACACCAGAAAATACGGCACCATGTTCTCACCCTAACACCTTGCAAACCATGAGAGTGTTGCCAATAGTATGTGCTGCTGCCGATTCTGGGAGCACCGAATAGAGGCCAATAATTGGTAACACCATTTCCATACTTGTTGCACCTCCCCACATCTGCATAAAATGTGTGACATCGTTTCTACCTTATATGCCATGGAAAAACGGACAGGAAAGACATCATTATCCACTAGAACGTGCCTTTTATACAAATTTTCTTTAGTGGATAGTCTATCAAGGAAAACTCTCCTAATTTTTTATGTAATTATACAGATATATAAAAGGATGTCAAAATAATGTTAAAAAACAAATATACATTAAATATACTTTCTTAAATTTCGGAGCATATAAGTGTAATTTATCTTTAATAGTATTATTTTTATATGTTTCCACAAAAATGAATCGTTATGCTGAAATTTAAAATTTGAAAAGTTGGCGAGGTCCCGTCCAGGATAACTCTTTTTTCTCCTAATACAGACAAATTGCTATTACTTATAAAGTCAATATAAACTTAGTCAGATGATCAATACAACTCAGGCCTTTAAACTATTGTGTCATTTGTGTGAATTGACCTTTTATCTAGACAGAAAAAAGAGATTATTGATAACCCTGGAATGGAATTTATTAATAAGGAGAGATCGAGATGGTTTGTGTAAAATGAATTTGAATTATCTCTTGTACGTTTCGTCAAGACAAATACATTAGTCTGTGTTTGTAGGCATTAACGAGTAAAATATTAATTAACATCATTAAATTTATCGATAACTTGCACAACAAACAGGCATATTTTTTGTTTAAAGTTGCTGGCTCCTTGCCTTGAAAAAGACATTTGTTAATCAACAACTTGATCATTCGTTCATATTAAGTAAAAAAAATCAATTTTATAATATACTGAAAGCCATTCATTAGGCTTAGGTAAAGTTGATTAAATTAAAAATAAATAAAGCTTACTTCCAATTAGGGGTGTTCGCGGTCTGGATTGAATCGGTTTTGAAGCAAAAAATCATCCGATCCAATTCCTTAGGTTTGGTCATTTGATCATCCATTCGGTTTGAAATTTTTTTCAAATCCAATACAATCCAATCCAATTTTTTTCGGTTTGGATTGGATCGGTTTTCGGTTTTTTTAAAAGTATAAAAATAAAACTTATGGGACTTATTTTTATCAAAATAAGGAGTATCTAACATAAACAAACACATTCATTGGACAAAAACAAACATTATTTTTTAATTTTCATTAGACAAACACGTTCATTGGACAAAATAAGGAGCAATGTATTGAATTTTTGATTTTTGGGTTATGATAGGGAATAGGCCCAAGTAGATAAAGGGTAAGGTATGGTTTACAATTGAATCGGTTTGGATTGGATCGGTTTTCACCGGCCAACCCGAAAATCAATCCAATCCGGTAAAAATTTTCGATTTTTTTTCGGTTTTCAGTTTTTCGGTTTTCGGTTATTTCGGTTTTCGATTTTTCGGTTCGGTCACCGCGGTTTGAATCGGTTTGGATCGGTTGATGAACACCCCTACTTCCAATGAGTGGGGAATACAATTTGATTCATTAATTATAAATAAGATTTTGATTTCAAATTTGCTATTTTTAAAAATTGTTTTACCATGTTCCAAATACAAGTTCACTACTGAAATTGCTAGAGCCACATATCTGTAATATTATCCACTTTGACATTAGTGGATCGTTAAGGTTTTATTCTTATAAGATTTCCAATGGATTAATAGAAAAGACAGTTTTAAAATCATCATCGGTCTTATCCTTTAAGTAATATGAGAGTTTTTGACATAAAAAAAAATTATATATACTATAAATTCTTTAATTTTATAAACTATTTCCCATAACTAATGGTTATATGGGAATAGACTAATTTTTCACAATGAGATTTGTTATGGTGTCAATAGTTTGGGCCTAGTTAGTGGCCCATTTATTGACAAAAGATCGTGGACTGAACTGACTTCCAAGGAATGGCATGACTTAGTCTACGCGAGTGGTTACAAACGTGTGGATTAAGGCCGGAAATCCAGGGAACAATTTCTACACCCGTTACGAGGTAATCTGCCTATAAATACACATTAATCACAGGTGAAAGGTACACACACATTCTAGCTCTCTCTCTTTCAATTACACAGAGCACACACCCCACGTCAATTGGTGTATCTCTGTGATCATCTGCTTCAAGATACCATTCTCCATTGGTATCCTTGAAGTTGCAGAGTTGGAGTGATCAAACAGAAACCATACAGTACTTCGTGCTGTACATTTGTGTTCTGGGAAACAATCAGAACATTGGCGCCGTCTGTGGGGAAGTTAAAGTTCTAGTCCCACGCAACAACAATGGTGAACACCAGAAACAGTCAATCTGTACCACGTTCTGACATGCCTAATAGAGAAATCTGCATACCAGAAAACCAGAATGCGGTACCACCCATGAGACGAGATGAGGTGCATGTGACAGAAGCGGTTTCAGACGCAGCTTCTTCTCCTGCTCAGACGGAGCAACGGAGGCAGTTCCCGACGCGAAGGATAAACGAAGAAGAGGAGTTGGGAGGTCAGCTTGTTAGCAGTGCTCTTGGTTCAATCTTAAGACGAATTGAGAACATGGAAAGAAGGCAAAATCTTCAGAGACAAGAAGATATCCGAAATCTTACACGTCAGATAAAAGAACGAAACGAGGAGTGGAGACGTGCCGAGGAGCAACGCATAGCACGGTTGGAACAAAGATGGCAGAAAATTGTGGAACAAGTACAGGCTTCAAACCGCGCAGAGGAAATACCACCTTTTGCGCAAGACTTGAGGGAACATTTGAACCAGCTAAGAAATACCGAGCAGGGAGAAGACCGGGTGCGGACCAAAGAACCACCACGGGAGCAAGCCCAGGTACAGGAGCCGACACCGGATGGAGCAAACAGAAACGAGACTCCGCCCAATCGAGCTGACGTCGACGGAAATCAATACAATCAAATAGAAGTTGATGCAAATCAATCACACCGAGTAGATGCAAATCAATCACACCGACTTGATGGGTCATTTTTGTCAAAGTATGATGGAACGCAGGATCCCCAGGTACATATTGATGAGTTCGACATGCAAATGTGTGTCCGGGGGATTGAAGAGCCCATCATATCAAGGATTTTCGCCACGACGTTGACCGAGCCAGCGCAAACATGGTTCCACACATTGTCGCCACGTTCGATTAGGAATTTTGAAGATTTCAGGCAAAAATTCTTGTTGAATTTTGCGACCAGCAAAAAACAACCAAAGTCAGAATTCACTCTAGGAAGAATAAGACAGCTACCCGTTGAAACCCTGCAGAGTTACCTGGACCGGTTCAAAGAAGCGGCGTTACAGGTGCACGGGCTCGAGGAAAAGGTTCATGTTTATCTCATCTCAGCCGGGTTGAATGTCTCTTCACGTTTTGCTAAATCCATCTATAAAGACCCAGTGAAGTCGTTAACGGAGTTCAGTGCCCAGGCGAAGAAATACCTGGAGCTCGAGCAGATGGAAATCACGAATAATCCAGTACGAGGGAAGGAGCGGAATGATAGAAGAAGCCCACCCCGAAGAATAGGGGCCAGTCAGAAAATCGACCCCGGAACAGCGACATGAAGTCCAGATCGGGGAGGTATGAGAATAAATATGACAAATACACTCCTTTGAACGTCTCCCGTTCACAAATCTGGAAGGAAGTGGCTCTCACGGAGATGAAGAAAGTAGAACGACCGCGCCCAAACTTCAATCGGGCAGGTTTAGATAAATCACGATATTGCGAGTTCCATAACGGGCCCGGACACACTACCGACCAGTGCTGGGACCTGCGGGACGCGATTGAAAAGTTTGTCCGAGAAGGGAGACTCAGACAATACGTGATCAGGACACAGGGGCGGAAGAACAAACGAAAGGACAATGAGAACCGGTTAGACCAAAAAGATGAAAGAAAGAAAGCCCGGGAAGAAGACGATACGTTCCCAGAGCCAGAGTTCGAATGCAACGTCATCTCGGGAGCTATGGGAAGGGCGGAGATACTGCCAATCAACGAAAAAAGTACTTGAAAGAGGTGTTATCTATCCGAGCATAGCCCAGGTTTAAAGCCCGAATAGAAGAACCAGAACCCCCACTCCTATACTTCACGAGACAGGACATGGATGGAGTAGTACCCGGACATGAGGACGGGTTGGTCATAACAGCAACGGTTGGAAACTGCCGAGTACGAAAGATGTTTGTGGATAATGGAAGCTCCGCCGACATAATTTTGTTGCACGCGTTCAAATAGATGAATCTAAACATAGAAGATTTGAAGCCATGCAAAACCACACTAACCGGATTCAATGGGGGGAATACGAACGTAATCGGGTCCATTCATTTACGATTAACTTTAGGAACTAAGGAAGCTTTCAGATCTGAGAGGGTGGAATTCGTTGTAGCAGATTGTCAGTCCCAATATAACATGATATTGGGAAGGCCCACTATCCACAAATGGGACATTCTGATGTCTACTAAGCATCAGAAACTCAAGTTCGTCGGCAGCAACGGACAGGTGGTGACAGTTTGTGGTGATCAAAAGGATTCTCGGCAGTGCTATTATGACACGGTTCGAAAAAGCGAAGCCGGACACAGGCCAATATCCGGGGAATCAAACAGGCGTCAGGAAGTCCGAGGTCGGGGACAAGTAAATTTGGTGGAGTTGGACATGCGAATAGAGCCAGACGAATGGAGGCCGGAGCCGGTGGAAGAGGTGGAACAGGTGCAGATAGGTAATGATGATGCCCAGGTTACCAATATTGGGCGAGCTATGGAGCCCGGATATAAAGTAGCCCTCATCGAATGCTTGAAGAGGAACCGAGACGTCTTTGCATGGAAGGCGTCAGAGATAGTCGGAATAGATCCGATTTTCTGTTGCCACAAGTTGTCAATTTACCCAGGATCGAAGCCGGTAGAGCAAAAGAAGAGGAAGTTAGGGCCGGAAAGGACACAGGCATTACGGGCTCATATCGAAGAACTGCTACAAGCAGGTTTCATACGGGAGATCTAATACACCACTTGGCTCTCCAATGTGGTAATGGTTCGTAAATCGAACGGAAAATGGAGAGTCTGCACAGATTACACGGACCTGAATAAGACATGTCCGAAGGATGCATATCCCATGCCGAACATCGATCAATTAGTGGATAGTTCTTCCGGGTACAAGGTCTTATCATTCATGGACGCGTTTTTCGGGTACAATCAAATCGCAATGCATCCGGAAGATCTGGAGAAAACGGCTTTTATTGGTGATAAAGCAAACTATTGCTACAACGTAATGTCATTCGGACTCAAAAATGTGGGGGCCACGTACCAAAGGATGATGAACAGAGTGTTTGAATCCCAGCTCGGCCGTAATATTGAAGCATATATCGACGACATGATAGTTAAAACCGAAAAAATCAATAATCATGTCGACGATCTGGAAGAAACTTTTGCCCATTTACGAAAGTTCAACATCCGTTTAAATCCCCTCAAGTGTACTTTCGGAGTCGGAGCCGGGAAATTCCTGGGATTCATGTTGACACATAGAGGCATAGAGGCCAACCCAGACAAATGTCGAGCCGTGCTAGACATGAAATTCCCAACTACTAAGAAGGAAATACAACAGCTGACAGGGAGAGTAGCTGCATTGACACGTTTCATGCCGAAATCGGCAGAGAAGGCCCTGCCATTTTTTAAAATGTTAAAGAAGCAAGCTGTCATAGAATGGAACCCAGAATGCGAAGCCGCGTTTGCTAACATGAAGGAATCATTGGCAAGCCCGTCGGTCCTATCGAGGCCGGAAGCAGGAGAAATTTTGGTGCTATACTTATCAGTAGGAGAGGAGGCCGTCAGCGCTGTCCTAGTACGAGAAGAAGAGGCAAAGCAAAAACCAGTATATTTCGTAAGCCGAGCATTACGAGATTTCGAGCTACGATATCAGAAGTTGGAAAAATTAGCATTCACCTTAATCGTGGTCGTCAAAAAGTTACGTCCTTATTTCTAGAGCCATACCATCATAGTTCGGACAAATCAGCCTATCCGCCAGGTGCTCCATAAACCCGACTTGGCCGGTCGGATGACCAATTGGGCAATACAATTATCCGAATTCTACCTGAAGTTTGAGGCCCGTCATGCGATTAAGTCGCAAGCGTTAGCAGATTTCGTGCGGGAACTTACTCCTCACTCCTCGGAAACAGGGAGTTGGTGGACATTGTTCGTAGACGGGTCGTCTAACAAAAAAGGAAGTGGTGCCGGAGTCATAATCGAAAACCCAGATGGGGTGGCAATGGAATTTTCGTTACAACTAAATTTCCCGACGTCAAATAATCAGGCCGAATACGAGGCACTCATCGCCGGGCTAATACAAGCAAGGGAGCAGGCGGCGGAGAAGGTCAAAGTATACACGGATTCGCAACTAGTCGCGGCGCAAATTGAAGGCCGCTATCAGGTGAAGGGACCCTTATTAGCAAAATATGTAGGACGAGTGAAAGAAATCATTGCTGAATTCGACGAGGTGAGGGTCAACCATATTCCTAGAGAAGATAATGCCAGGGCCGACATCTTGTCAAAACTAGCCAGTACTAAAAGTCCGGGGAATAACCGTACTGTCGTCCAGCAACAAGTAGTGCAGCCGTCGTGTATAATGGTGATCACCGCGGACCAAGATTGGAGACGCCCGATAGTAGATTATTTAGACAAAGGAAGTTTGCCTGAGGACGGGTTAGAAGCCCGGAAACTAGTCAGAACGGTCTCCGTGTTCACAGTAATTGACGGTGATTTGTACCAGAAAGGGCTACACGGCCCTTTGTTAGTTTGCGTAGCTCTGGGTCGGGTTGACTATGTGTTATCTGAAATACATGAAGGCATTAATGGACAACACATGGGGGCGAGAGCCTTAGCAAGGAAAGCAATCCGGGCCGGATATTATTGGCCGACCATGGGAGCAGACGCAGCAAAACACATAAAGAGATGCGACAGTTGTCAAATGCATGCGTCCTGAATCTTGTCGCCGCCCGAGGCTTTACAATCCATCTCGGTGCCATGGCCCTTTTTCAAATGGGGGATGGACTTATTGGGCCCGTTTAAGCCGGCAGAAGGGCAGATGAAATGGTTGATAGTCGCAGTGGATTACTTTACTAAGTGGATAGAGGTGGCGCCGTTAACCACAATCACTTCCGCCCGGGTACAAAGATTCTTCGAAAGAAACATCGTCTCGAGGTTCGGAATTCCCGGAGAGGTCATTACTGATAATGGCACACAATTCACAGACAAAGGATTCAAGGAAATGATAGAGGGTTTTCATATCCGGCACCGATTCGCGTCGGTAGAACACCCACAATCCAACGGCCAAGCAGAGGCCGCAAACAAAACAATCCTAGAATCTCTGAAGAAGAGGATGCACGACGCCGGAACCAGTTGGGTCGAGCAACTGTACTATGCACTCTGGGGGATCCGGACTACTGTTCAATCGTTAACAGGAGAGACTCCATTCCGAATGACGTATGGAAGCGTACCAGTTGAGGTCGGACAACCATCATGGCGACGAACTCGGGTATTACGAGAAGGAGAAGAAGCAAACAATGAAGTCCTGGCGCTGGAATCAGTATTCATTGATGAAATCCGAATAGCAGCTCACGCCAGAGAACTTCAGATAAAACAGCGGATGACTCGCACATACAACAAGAAAGTGGTCCCACGACAATTTGAGGTGGCTGAATTAGTATTGCGACGAGCCGATATTGGGAACAAGAATGCCCGTCACGGAAAATTCGCGGCAAATTGGGAAGGAACTTACCGAGTAGCTCAGAAGCTTGATAAGGGAGCGTATACCCTCGAAACTTTGGGCGGTATACAGATTAGGCGAACATGGAATGCGGATAAACTGAAAAAATATTATAGTTAATTGAAGAATGTGGATTCCCCCTTTATTGAGAGTGTGAATTCGGATGTTATATATCCGAGTGCATACGGTTCTCCTTAATCAGGGATACATTCCGCCAATAAAGCAATGCGAATGTTTTTACGGAAAGTACGAACCCCGACTCCGTTCGACGGGTTCGTATAGTTTTCTGTCAGAAATCATGTCGTGCTATTAGGACTGTGCTCAGAACGTTTGCCTCCGAGTAAAAAATTTATTATTTTATTATTTACAAATGCCGTTGTAAACCCCGAGTCTGTAATTTTCAATTGGAAGTATGGGCCGGGATACCTTCTCGGAACATATGGTTCTCATTTTTACGGATTTATTATGATTTACCGGTATCAATAAAGTGATTTTCCTCTTTTCTGATGGATTATCTTGTTAAGTAATATAATTACCCGAGTAGATTTTAAGAGCTTTGAATGATACACTAGCCGGTTCTGATCAAATCGGTGAAGGAGCATATCCGATAGCGGGGTTGTTCATGGTACGAATCTAATGAGAGAATAAATCTCATAATACAATGCAAATATATTAATTGGCCGTTGGAACCATAATTATGCGCGTATAATATTGATAACCGAATACGAAAGCCCAAATGAAACCATTGATATTAAAATAAACAAATGTACTAGGCTCGAAAGCCTAACATCAATGAAAAAGAAATACAAAATTAAAACGGCATCCCGGCCCTTCAGTTGGGAGCTTGGCTGTCGGCGGCAGGTTCTTCGCCCCGATTAGGAGGCGTTGGGTCGTTTACGGCGGAAGGCGGAGCCAAGGATGAAGTGTCATCTACTGGCATGGGCTCCTCAGCAGCCGCAACAGAGGAGTCTTCAGCCTCGGAAGGTGGTACCAGGCGGCCCTCATCTACATAGGCCATGAAATGCATCCCAGTAGTATTGAGGGCCACGTCGGGGTTCAGAAACTTGACCACCTCAAGGGTATTGTTAAAGGATTCCTCGGCGGCCACAGCAAGAGTCTTCTTCAAAGAACTCAGCTCCTCCTCGTGGGCGGTTTTCAAAGAGTCCACCGTGGAAGCTAAAAGAGTCGCTTTCTGCTCGGAAACTTCAAGGGCACCTTGAGCCCGGACCAGATCAGCCCGCAGCGAAGCTGCGACAGCCTGAGCCGAGAGTAGGTCTTCTTTCAGCTTCCGAGCTTCAGCGAAAAATTTTTCTTTTGCCTTATCAAGCCCGGCTTTAGCAGCGATGAGCTCTTGGTGAATCTTCTTTTTCTCCTCCACCGCGATCCCGTACCTGAAATCGACTTGAGTAAGAACTTACCAATTTACCAGTATACACTTAGCATTATTTAAAATACGCACCTTTCCCGCACGGTAACGAAGGCCCGAACTAAAGAGGCGGCCTCATAGGCGTTCTCCTCAATCCGGACAAGCTTAGCAAGCTCGTCGTCCACAGGGGCACCCGGTTCGAGAAGAAAGCTCAGAGGTTTGGTCAGCCTCACCAATTCTTCAGTTACCCCCTTTTTCCAAACATTACTCGACGCAGCACCGGGTTGGACGGGAGAGCTGGACGGAGGGGTGGGAACCCCGGCAGCAGAGACACTGAGTACCGCGGCTGGAGTACCCGAAGCCGCGGCGGGAGGAACGGAATGCTTGGAGGCCGCAGACTTGTTCTGAACTCTGGCCCTCTTCTTATCAGCCTCCAGGGCAACCCGGAAGGATGGAGGAGGACGCTTTTGCCCCTTATGCACATGTTGAGTCGGCGTCTTCTCGGCAGCCGGTCCCTTATTTTTGGGGTCGAGAACGGCTTCCGAGATCGACTTGGCGGTGGGAATCAGCTGCTGACTCATGTTAACTACATCAACAGAAGATGTGTTAGAGATAGCACTCAAATCAAGTAACAAACATAACAAATAGAAAAACATCATTACAGTATGTGGAGAAACTGCCGCGAGCACGGCGAACGTAATCGGCCGCGTGAGGCGACCCACAAGTGTTAAGATATTCTGTGATGATGGAGATGGCGGAGGCCTCGGAGTCGGATAACGACTCCTCTATAAATCTATAGCAGGAACGGTCTTCACAGTAATGGTCTCGTGACCAATACAGAGGAAACGACCACTCCACATCAGCGGATTCTTCTCCCCGGAGGAAAAATGGCTGCTGACCGGGAGTGGCAGCAACCTTGAAAAACTTATCTTTAAAGCCACGGAAGGAGTCTGTAAACGGAACAACCAACTTACATTTACTTTGACTTCGGAGAGAGACCCATCCTTTACGCTCGGGTGGCTCCCTGCCTGTCCTAGGGGTGTTTGGGTAGAAATAATAAAAGAAAAGAGGAATCGTGCAGGGGATCCCAAGGTCTCCACAAAATAGCTCGAAAGTCCTCACAAATCCCCAGCTATTCGGATGAAGCTGAGAAGGAGCTATTCGAAGATGGTTTAATACTTCCATTTCAAAAGAAGAAAAGGGAAAGGATACCCCTATTTGAGAAACTACGGCTTCATAAAAGAAAAAGAAGTTGGGATCATTACCTTCCCGGTAGGCACATATGGGCTCACCCGAATAGGGAGCCTGGACCCCAAACCCATCCTGCTTACCTACGGGAAAGGAGACTATGTCGGCTAACTCAAGGGTGGAAAAAGTTCTAAGGACTTCATAGGTAACCCAAGGAAACTTAGGGGCTAGACACAGAGCCACGTTCGACTCGGACTCGACAGACAAAGATTCGTCTATAACCTCCAAGGAAACATCCATTATACCTACGCAAAAGGAAGATAAAAATAGGAATTAGCACACATACCTGGAGATGACACGTCAAACTTGGAAGAAGCCGAGGACGGAACCTCCCGGTTGCCTACACGAGTGTGTGACCTCTGCTGTGGTTTTTTGGTGGACGAGAATATAGGGTTATGCCGACATGACCCCAAAACAGAGTCAGCGACGTCGTCAGAGCCACATTGAATATAGTACATGGCCCCCGAAACACAGTTAGCACAAGCATCATACTTAACCTCCATCACGTCATCCGAGGATGAGGAGGATGTCTCATCCGAAGAAGAAGAAGAGAGACCGGTGACAGGATTAAAACGACCACAAGGAATCCCTGCCGAAGGATCCCTTGGGTCATTAACGCTTATGGGCCCAGAAATTTGAGGGCCCAAGAGGGACGAAGGATTGGATTGGGTCAGAGCTAGGGTAGTTTGGCCCACTGAACATGACGGAAGAACACCGCCAGGTTTAGACCTACCTAAGGGACACGGCGGTAGAGGGATGGCCGGAATATTGGGTACGGCGGAAACTTTTGGTTTTTTGGAGGAGGAAGAGCCTCCAGTGTGGCTGCGAAGGGGGTCACTCTCGCTTTCCCCCGGCGGAAGAGGAACACCAAACAATAACCAGGCCCCCCTAGGGCCAAAACGTTTTCGCAATTCCACCGCCTCCTCAGGAGTCACTTTCATAGTAACTCCAAGAAACGAGAAACCAAGAAAGAGGAAGAAGAAAAATAAATGCAACACCTGAAGAAGGATAGAAGTAGAAGAAAAAGAAATCCAGTACAAGAAATAGGAGACGATACAGCCCTAACCACTGATGTTGGCGTAAATTATCAAATTATGAACTTATAAAGCAAAAGCTGAGAAGAAGAGTAGAGAAAATACCTGTTAAGGGGGAGATTTTGGAAACTGAAGATGGATGAACGAAGAAAGCACGCGAAGAAAAGTCGAAGGAATGCAGAGAGTGAAGAAAGAACAGGAAGAGAAAAGCAGAAGAGAATGACAGAAATGACAAGTGAAATGAAAGGAAATAAAAGCCGAAAACGCGGATTTTAGGGGAAGGTTTTTTTTGAAATATAATGATAACCTGCTGTAACCGCCAAAGGAGACGAAACGGTTCAGTGGATTGTAACTGTTCAAATGAAACGACGAAAGGGTGCTCTGGTAATATTGCTTCTAAGCTTGGGGGCAAAAATGTAAAAGCATAGGGGCAGCAATCATTGCAAAAGGAATGAAGCGACAGGTCCTTTAATGCGTTAATTAATATCGACGGCAGGGATAAAGTGCTGCGTGCACCGAGGACAGACGATCGTCAGTCCACTTTTTAGTCCAGAAACGTTCTTTCTACCCGGCATTTTAGCATGTGTCTAATCAGTTCTAATTAAACAGTTGCTACTCGGAATAGTGTGTGCAGAGAGGCATTTCCGAGTAACATGAAGGTAGAACTACTCGGAATGTTCTGCCTAAGCAATTTGACCCAAAAAATTCTACTCAAGCAGTAATGCTCGGAAGCTCATGGTTGGACCCATGTGTTTGGGAAAGGGTTATGTAGATAATTGTGTCCGAAAAATCCTTATACAAACAATTGTCCTCGGGAAATCCTACTCGGATGAATGTAGCTGGAACGATATTCTGCCTAAATCGTACTCGAATTAGCATAATTAAGTAATCGTTGGGAGACGAAGTCTGCTCGGAAAAACCTGAGGCTGAAAGGCATGATGCATCCCAGTCATCAAGGATGCTTGATAACTGGGCTGAGGGGCAACTGTTATGGTGTCAATAGTTTGGGCCTAGTTAGTGGCTCATTTATTGACAAAAGATCGTGGACTGAACTGACTTCCAAGGAATGACATGACTTAGTCTACGCGAGTGGTTACAAACATGTGGATTAAGGCCGGAAATCCAGGGAACAGTTTCTACACCCGTTACGAGGTAATCTGCCTATAAATACACATTAATCACAGGTGAAAGGTACACACACATTCTAGCTCTCTCTCTTTCAATTACACAGAGCACACACCCCACATCAATTGGTGTATCTCTGTGATCATTTGCTTCAAGATACCATTCTCCATTGGTATCCTTGAAGTTGCAGAGTTGGAGTGATCAAACAGAAACCATACAATACTTCGTGCTGTACATTTGTGTTCTGGGAAACAATCAGAACAAAATTCTTGATATTGAAGTTGTTCTGTTGAATATTCAGCGATTATATATATATATATATATATATATATATATATATATATATATTCTTTTCGTGCATGTCATTTATGGAGTAAGATGTGTAAAACCAAATCATACATACACAAATGATTATTTAATACCAAAAGGTCATTTGACACCTAATGAAAAAAACTTAAACATAATAGGTGATATAAGGAAATTTTCAAAATATCACCAGACGGATTAAAGCATTGATTAAATAACTAATCTTTACTTAAATTCAGTGATCATGCAAACTACTTTTCAATCTCTTTATTACACTGGTTAAAAAATAACATCAATGTATATTTTTAGATAAAAAGATTTATATATCCATGCTAAGAATAGAGTAAATGGTCTTCCTAAATAGGATCTTAAGTTTAAGCCTTAGAACTAGAAAGTAGCATGTGTTAATGCACAGATCACTTTTGGTCATATGTTTTATTGACGATAGCTTATGAAATAAAAATATTTTAAAAACCTTTGGGTAGGACGAAATAGAATGTTACTTGATATATTACAAAACAATATGATATCATGCAAAAATAGGAGTAGACATAAATGAAGTTTAAATTTAATGTATTACAAACAACAATAAAAAAAGACAGATAGATAAAAGTTTAGAAAATAGGGTTTCTTCCTAAACTATGTTTGAACGAAAGATTAGTTAATATCATTTAATTTTTTAATCCACTTAGAAAATAGGTTTTCTTTCCAAACTTTGTCAAAACTAAAAGGATGATGTCTAATCCCTCAAAATCTCATATTTTTTTATGATACCAAATATATTAAAATTTAATGAACTAATGAAGTTTATTAATTAAGTATTATAAGATTACATGCGTCTAATACAAATAAAGGTATTGTATTCTAAAAACTAAACATGTGTTTAATTGGTTAAACTGGACTAAAAAATCCAAAGGTTTCTTAAACTAAACTTAGTGTCCAATGCGCAATTAATGGAACTGCATCCAAAAAATTTGTGAAAATTAGCACTTAGTCTGCTAGATCTTTAAATGTCCGAATAGGATAAACAAAACTTAAACTCTGATCTTATACTTACACTAAAATTTCTTTCGTCCAACATAATGGATATGCAGACGTGCTCTGAACGAGAATGATTTTATGTGCAAAGTTTCATGTCCCTTTTTTTCTTGTCTTTTTGAAGATATCTTATCATTTGAATTTCAAGTGTATGCTTATAAGGTAGGACAAAAGACACAATTAAGATATTTTATGTTCAAACCGTTTTTCTATAAGTAATGAAAATAACATGAACATGCTAAAAAAAATTATACCTTTTGTTTCTCTCTCCACCACGAGCTCGCTTAAAATAAATGTCTAACAAACTAAAAATAAAATAAAAAACACTTACAAAATCTTAAAAAATGCTGAGTTGGAATCTCATTCTAACTAAGGATTGTTGTGGATAAAAAAATGTTTGGCATGTTGGCCCAATTCTCCTTATCTTAAATTTACTATAACCCTAAAAAGTCTTAAAACTCCAACCTCACTTCTCTAATTTGAAGGCTTTTAAGGTTATAGTAAAATTAGGCTTAGGAAACTTTGGCCAACATTTTTTTAAGTACTTTTTATTTTCTTTTTACTTTGTTAGACATTTATTTTGAGTCAAGAGTTTTTTTAAAAATAAGAATAGCATATAATATAAAGATTAAACTAAATAATAATAATGATGATAATAATAATAATAAATAATAATAGAAAACTAAATAATACAAATAGCAAAAACTAAATAAAGTATTGCGTATAATTATGAATTTTAATTCTATTAATCTACATGTTATGAACATATGATTTTTTTTGACATTGGAAGTGGTCAAAACCATTATGAACAAGTAATTTGTATTGTCCAGAAAACTTTTTCAGCTTAATTTCGATGAAGAGATAGCTAGATAGTAGATTCCTTGTTTTGGTTTAAAGATGGTAATGTCAGATTAAAATAATTGCTTTAATTTCCAATCAAGTTGTTCTAGTTTCCAAATACCTGAAAAGCATCAATTTAGAAAAATAAAGAAATAAATTAACAGATTGAAAAGAAAAGATTGTATGTATATATATATATATATATATATATATATATATATATATATATCAAACATGTAACAAGCTGTCAAGGAAGAGCAACACATATAGTCGATAATAATGAATTTTCAATGAAAGGTGAAGAAAAGTTAATTATAACAAAAAGGAGAGTTATATGATAATTAGAGAGACTAATTGTAGGAAAAAGAAAATGCATTCAACTTGTAAGCAATTTGTTAATCAAAGCACTTTTTATAGTCTTACTATATCAAATCTCAAATATCACCCAGACACCCCACTATATACCATATTAGAGCACACAAAAAATATTATTAAAATTAATATCGTGAAAAAGGGAAAAGATAAAAGGCAATAAAAACTCACAAAACGAATTAGAAGCCTCTTCTTGGTAGATCGATCCATCATTTACTTGAATCGAATACCCGCCAGCCCTGTAAATGGATTTGTAAATTCAGGAGACTAAGGTTCAATTTGAAGAATTTTCTACACATTTCTGATCAAAGGTTCGTGAGAGAAAAACAATAAGGGAGTAATGGTTAGGGTTTTATTGCAGAGGAAGCACAAGTCGTCATTTAGGGCTTGGGATTGAAGAATTTTCTGACCTTCTATTTGAGCTCACAAACATCAGAGTTTTTAAGATTCAGCAACAAAAGGAAAAAATGGGATCTAAATTCAATAAAATGAATAAGTGCAAATATACGTGACTTTCAATAAATGAATAAGTGCAAATAAATCTCCTATGATTTTTATGTACCGTTGTATGATTTTCAATAAATAAAAAAAATCCTTTTTAATTCATTAACCAGTGATGACACTAATTAGCAGAATCTTAAAACAAAACCTTTTCACTTTCTCAATTAGATATTTTTAATATTTTTTCTTTTATCTCCTTTGGATATACATTTGATATTATACGCCCCCCCACACTAAAAAAATCTCTCAAACTCAACACTAAAAATAATATTGATTACAATATATATATATATATATATAAGTTATTTTTGCATCTTTTAATTTTCTATCTCTTTTATTTCTATTTCTATATTAAATTTCAAAAATTATTTTAAATAATAAAAATAACTAAAAATAACCTTATATTACAATTTAAATTGTTCATTATAAATTCAAAATATAATTTATATATTAAAATATTAATCATTATGAAATTTAATTATAATATAATTTATATATTTAAAATATATACTTATTGTAAATTTTAATTAATTATATAAAAACAAACATTTATCATTAGAGACAAACTAAAATATTTATTTTTAACACAATCACCACTACTGCCTGTCCTCTCTCTCTCTCTCTCTCTCCAGAAACTCCCACCGATAAAAGTTATTTTTTATCTTCTCCATCTACATTCATTTTTCTTTCACGGTTGCACCTATCACCTGCTTGAGAAATAGTTGCACACTATTCTTCTGGTTTAATAATTTGAGGTTTCGTTTCATCTCCCAATTCTTCAATCCCTAACATATATACATCTAACTTAACTAAAGGATGGATTGGATTAGAATTTTAACATAATTTTTTTATTATTTTAAAAGACTTTGTAAAAATATAATGATTTATTAAATTTTTAAAAATATTTTTTATGATTATAATTTTTATCTTGAATTTTAATGAATTTATAACATATGATTCATAAGATTTAAAAGAATTTTATAAATTATTTTTAGAAAACATTTTAAATTATAGAGTCGTTGAATTATTTAAAAAGAAGAAAATGAGATTGGTAAAAGGATCAAAAAGTAATGGTGAAGGCAAGAGATTTAGATATCGTGTTTTAACAGTGCAAAAGGCTTGAGCGTTTTTGTTTATATATGGAGATGAGGTGAATGCTTTTCGACAAACATGTGGTGGGCTCTTCTGAAATTCAATGATACGACGAGCAGTTTTCGACAGGAATTGGGTCTCAATAAAAAGCAGAAGACACAGGGAATTTGAATTGTTCTCATTGGCTGAAGCGTTTTTTTATAGCTGATCTTTGTTGTATCAGGATTATTTGTAGTTTTCTTGTTCAAAAGGGATATTTGGAATGGGTTTATTTGTAGGGTCTTCTGGTATGGTATTATTTGTGTCATTTAACGGTATAGGGTGGGTTAGAAAGGAGATTTTGTGTTATGCCTTGTAAGGGTATCTCGTGGAAAATTCTTGGACATTGTCGCTAGGGTAGGTGAGGCCAATGTGGGCTTCTTCTTTATGCTGTTTATTTCCAGGTTTGCTAATTTTGGTCGCGCCTTGTGTACCATTATTGATGAATCAATAAATTTTTCTTTAAAAAAAATAAAGAGACGATGAAAAGATTCTGAACAATAGGTTATGGTCTTTGTTAACTAATATATTGAAGATGAGAAGCTTCTTATAATGATTCAATTGGAAATTCATCTTGCCAAGAAAGTTATGAATGTTTACCTCGGCTTTAACCAAGAAAGAAAAATCTGATAATTGATAGAAAAAGAAATAAAAGAAGTGTGAAAAGATTTTGGGTGGAATTATTTAATAGGTATGGTATTTATATTTTTTTTACTAAAGTTTCATGAAATGTAACGAAATTCATCATAAAAAAAATTCATAAAAATTTGTAGATTTTTTAATACAAAACTTTCTTATAAGATCTAAAATAGCTTAATTGAATACCAATAAATTTTATTATATTTTTAAAAAATTAAGATTATATTTAACAAAACATTTTAATTAGCTTTTAATCTTTATTATTTTTAGTTAAAAAATTTGTTTAACTATTTGATAAATAGTTTTTTTAATAACATTTTTTAAAACGTGATTTTTTTAATAAACTCTTAAATTTTTAGAGTTCAAATTTGTTAAGCATATATACATGATTGACAAACCGAATGTCATGTCCAACCTCGTTATTACTGGGAAATAAGAACAAGATTTGCATGACAACTTTCATCAACACTGTAAACTTCTCCATTGATCCCTTGTGTTGACTTAGGGCACCTTTGGTACTAATAATCAAAAATATAATTTAAAGAAAAGCTAGCTTAATCTTTGGTCGATTTCCCTCCTTTTACCGGAACAACTGTGAATCAACCGCTACTCCTACTATCAATTTATGATTTCATTGTTGGACACAAGCAGAAATAGATGCTAGTCACTACATATCTATAGATGATTACAAACCACATCAACAGATCAAATCATTCTACATCGTTGAACTTGAGTGAGCCATTCTTTCTCACTTTCTACATCTGCAAAATTTCATAATAAAGCAAATACATTTACTAGGATACGATTTGATTATCATAACAATGCATAATTAATTGCTAACCTTGAATATATAAAATCGGGCATATGTAAAGATTTCTCAATTAGCAAATTAAGCCCATTATTTATGATCAATTTTGTAGTCACTAGCATAATGGTTCATTACATATTTGTAGAGAATAATGACTCAAAGCACAAGACAAAGATTATTCACAACCTTTTTTTAAAACCAAAAGAACATCTATCGAAAATGATGTTATAAATAACAATGAAATTGAAGAAGGAAAAGACCAAGCACATCAAGCTTATAAATTAACTAAACATAATTGACAGAGAAAGCAAACTAGATTCTAATATTTTAATTATTCGATATCAATTATCAAATCTGCAGTGAAGAATCCAAACAATAAAGAAAAAACTATCATCTACATATATTTGATATACAACAAAACTAAATCCCTTAATTAAAAACCAATTATAAGGGTTGGATTTCAAAACTAACGCTTCCTTTAATAAAACTGGTTTGATTTTAATTGAGATGATTTTAAATTTATTGATGCCCCAAACCGGATTTAATTTTTTTTCACAAAACTATCAACACATTATAACACCTTTCCAAGGAAAAGCAATATCAAACACAAGTTAGTTTTCTAATATCTACTAGCACAAATCAAGATCACAAACAAAAACATACTAAATGCACCATTATGCTGACGTTGCTATACCCAATAAGAAAAGTGTATTCATTCTCTTGTTTCACTAGTGCACTAGTGTAATTACAGAATATTCCTTAATTATAAGATATTTATGTACCCAAGCTAAAAATTATAAGGAAAATAGTATAACTCAACATCACATGGATTTGAATTAAAATGTGCAGGAAAGCCCATCAACCCAGAAGGTCTTTCCATGTATTATAAACCTAGCATTATTAATATGCGTGATATGCAATAGATAATTACCAACGCCCAAAAAATAAGCAATTCACTTAAGTTTCTCTTGCTTCAATACTACCTATATCAAAGCTCTGAAAACTGTTAGACCCAAAAAAACTTTCATCAATTGATCAATGAGGGAAAGAAAGTGCTTAAAATATCTTATTTCATGGATGCATGTTAATTACCTGAAGAGATCTGGAAGGTGTATGTGATCAATTTTAATTCAACGATGAAGATCGAACCTCAACATTCACCTCTTTCTGCCCACGTAATGTCCAATAAGGATCATCCCAAGTGAAAGAACTGAGATAGGGTGTAGATATGACAGTTGTGAATTGACGAGTATACCTAAAGTTCATGGTCAGCTTGGCTAGTGAGGTACTTGTGATGTAGAGGACTTCTGACCCAACAAAGGCATCTGGAGGGAGCAATACACAGTCATCTATGTATAAAGAGTTTAACTTTTTACAGTTGGAGAAGGGTTCAGCATGGCCATTTTCATCAGCAGAAATTGGAACATTTTCAAGATGCAAACTTAATAATGCTGGAAGTTGCAGTGATTTGGGAATTCTTGTTCTTTTTAAGACATTATGGGAAATTGATATGCTGAGAGATGTTAAAGATGGACAAGAGAAAACACAAGCCGGCAAACAAAAATTGTAAGGGACATTGACTTTCAACTGCTGGATATTGTGACAGACGGCATAGGTCATGAGATTTGTCATAATCTTGGGTTTACAATAAATAGGGCGATAGAAGTCTAGACTATGTAGGGTATGGTTTTGATCACTGCAAGACACGATTCTGGACACAAATTCATAGAAAACACGATGCTTTTTGAAATCATAAGAACGTAAGGTAAGATTAGGGAGGAATTTCCACAAATTCCTCCACCTCTTTGACAAGATGCATGTTTGAACAGCATCTTTAATCATTATGAATGACATAATAATGAGCAAAATTTCATCAGGCAATCCACTAAGTCTGTCTTCCTTCATCTTCCGAGTCTTGCTCCTTGTCATGATCATTTTGACTGATTCTAGTTTTGTAAGATCAAAGATAGAGATTTCAGAAAATTAAATGTACCAACTATAATTTATAGACACTACATTAAATTTCTGATAGAACTACACAGAGCAAATCAAGGAGTTAGAGAAGGCTAGGAAGTAGCATAAAAGCTGACAAAAATCTTCAATTTCCGATGCCACTTCTTCGACTTTTTTCCGTGAAAAATTAGTAGCAGATAAATGTTCAATTTTGATTCATGAAAAGAGAGAAAATCGGAAAGAAAATGAAGAATTGTAAATAAGTACCTGTGATGTACTTCAACAGATTCTAGATCCGAAGCTCTCTTTGTGTTTGGCACAGAATTGGTTCTTTTGAGGAAACGGAATGGAGTATTATATAGACTCCGTCTATTACATACAACTTTGCTACATTGTCTGCAAGTGAAGCTGATATTAAAAGTGGACCCAGAAGTCGTAGTAATGTATTCATTAAATATAAAATAAAAAATTAATTAAGGATTAATGTATTCATTAAATATAAAATACAAAAAAATTAAGTACTAATGTATTTATTAAAATATAAAATACAAAAATAATTAAGTATTAATAGTTAGTATCATTAAATATTATATGCGTTGAGTATAAAATATTTATTACATGTAATAAATGTTTGACTTTTTATAAAACTTTTATATGTATATATATATATTCAAAATATATTATTAAACGAAAAGTAAAAATAAAAATTTAATACCTAAACATATATTTTTACAAGTAACCTAAAATTGTCAAAAAAAAAATACATAATCTAAAATATTTATTTTTTTATTATTGTTTAAAAGAGTATTTTAAGTAAAAAAATTTATATAATATTAAGAGTTTAATGTTTATGTACTATTATCTAATCATAAATTACAAATTAAATTATTTTTAAATAAATTATTTCAAAAATTAATAAATTTATCATACAAAATAAATTGTGAATGGATAATTGTGTAAAATTTTTTAAACTGTCAATATATATAATTTTTTCTCTAATATTAATTATTATATTTATTAATATACTATTTAATTAAGATACCATATTATTAAATATTAAATTTATTGAATATAGTTAATACATTTAAAGTCAGTTAAATTTTATAAACAAGTAGTGAAAGCTTTTCTTTATAGCAAAAGTAGGTGAAAGTTAATAAATCTTTGGTAACATTCACTCACTTATTTTGTAAAATGAGTGCATACTTTAGTAAGAGACACCTTGAGTATACTTATGCTAATTAAGAAATAAATAACAGTGTTTGTGTATCTGTGACACTCACTTATTTTTTAGAAAGAAAAAATTATCTATTTATAACTATTATATATTTTTTTTGAAAGAAAGCTGTTTTTCTAAAATACACCTAAGATATAACTTACTAACTTGCTTCTTGTAAAATAATAAGTGAGTGTAAGTTAACAAATTCAATATATAATAGACTCGGTTACAAATATTAATATAGTAGATTGAATTTATCTTTATTACTAGGTTAAATAGGTTCTCATTATTATAAAAAATTTAATTAGGTTCCTATATTTTATTTTTTTAAATTGAGTTCATATATTAATTTTAAATTTTTGATCAAGTTCCTATATTAATTTTTCGTGAGGAATATGTTAAATTTAACGGAATATTTCATCATATACACATATAAATGTCAAGTGTTATTTCATGTCAATCCAAATAATGTTGTTGTTACAATGAAATATTTAATTTTAAAAAAAAATGTAACATGTTTCAACATCCTTTGTTTTTCATTCTCAACCCATTCATTATCTCTCAAACCATAACCCATTACTAAAATATGGATTTTGTATCTCCTAGACCATAACCTCAACCTTATTGTGTAATTAATCCTTAATTTGTTTAGAATGTTGTTCGCATCTCCTTAATCACCTATGTAGCATTTCATGATTTAGGATTCATACATGTAATCAACTTAGGTATTGGTTTAGAATTCGCATCTATGTGTGTATAATGGAATATTTCATTAAGTCTATAGATTTCTCATGATAAATCAACAAAGAGACCTCATTATAAATATAAAATTAATACAGGGACTCAGTTAAAAAAAAATTTATAAGAACCTAATTAAAATTTTTGTGATAATATGAGAACCTACATACTAATTTAACCTTATACTATTACACAATATATAACTAAATTTAATAATATTAATAAATAATATATGTATGAAATTAATATATTTATTAACTTTAATACATATGGTATATTATTTTTTTAGAAAAAAAGTAATCGTTGAATAATTTAATACATATACACGTCAATTATTTTAATATTTAATTATTTTTCAAAAACTACTTTATATGAAATATTTTGAAATAAAAATTAAAATTTTTATTATATGTTTTCTTGATAAATTATAATAAATAATTTTAATTT